>CM069905.1:109529271-109650095 GCA_036172215.1 Camellia granthamiana | reverse complement strand
ATTCGCCTTTAGTACTTAATTTTCAATCTTCAATTTTCAATGGTGAGGTTTTCACATTTAATTCGTCCACTCACAAAATTGATTTTTTTTTTTTTTTTTTTTTTTTTGGGTGCTCTTTTCGGGTCATTATCAATGTTTGCTGAAGGTGGGGGAATCATAATTGGCTTGATTAGTTTCGCAATTCGTTAATTTTAGTCCTTGCACCAGTAAAGTGAAAGAATGAGCCCCTCAATCCACCGATGTTTATATATAAATATATTTAATAAATATAATTAGGATGAGTTTTGGATAAAACGGGGTGAGAGAAGTAAAATCCGTTCCTGCTTCATTCTTACTACTTGTGTAGCATAAAATCTAAAGTAATTTTTTTTTAATTGTATTTTTTCAAATCGCACATTTATCATGTGTACCAACCGCTAATATAAAATTATGTGATCCGATTAATCAAATATTTATTTTCAAAAAAATTAACAATTAATATTATTTTATATAATTATTTATTTTTTAAAATTAAATATAATTTGACAAAATGTAAAGAAGAGGGGCACAGTAATCCCTTCTTCCACTTGCGTAAAGCAATGCTCTCCAAAACGTTTATCGGCTCTTCCATTTTTCAAGACAGTAAAATTTATTAAGAAATAAAAATCATACACCGGATTGACATTTTTAATATTTCCTCTTCTTTTGTATCCTAAAAAAAAAACCTACAACCTTATTAGTTGCTGGATGGCCCATGAGACAGAGACTAGCTAAAACAACAAAATTCGCCTGTGTTTGGGAAGGCAAACCGGGGCTGATTTAGCCACGTCGCGACAAAATTGGCTAAATCAGCCACGTCCCGACAAAAACCCATTTCACAGGTTAAGGAGAGAGTTGGTCGTGCAAATTTACCGAATTGCCCCCCATAGGTTAAACTCTCATCCGGATATCTTCGTCCAGCCTCAGATGGTACACACAGGGTTCTCATACGCGAGAGAGAAGAAGAACGGAGCTACCCTTACAGGGGATCTGAGTGACCTTGGCTGACGAAATCGCGACCGGAGTACGCATCCGCGGCTGAAACTCAACCCGCTCTGCAGGTAATGCTCTATGGAGGCTCTGATTTATCTTCTTCTTCTTCCCATATGCGTAGTTTACGTCCATAACAGCATCGGTCCATGGCCGATCTGTTGCTTTACGGTCCTCGTTGGGTTGATTACGCATACATTACACACAGAGGGGGCACCGATCTGCCTCGGTGACAAATCTGCCATTCTGGATCTGTTGTTATGTTGAAAATCTGTTCGGTAATGTGCAAATTTGGGGCAGATTTGTATACATACATACATATATATATATATATATCTGTAATATATCTGTTCTTCTTCAAATATTTGCTCTCATTTATGAAATTCCGATCTGAAATGCCAATGGTTTATGAAATTTGGGGCAAATTTTTTGGGGCAGATTTTTGTATTTGTTCTATAATTTTTGTATCTGTTCTATAATTTTTTTATCTGTTCGGTTATATTCTGAAATGCAACTCTTGGGGCAAATTTGTTTTCTATTTTTCGGGCAAATTTGTTATATTTTGGGGCAAATTTGTTATATTTTTTGTTGGTAGTTAATGCTAAACCTTGAATTTTTGGTAATAGACATGCTCAATTCCCATTTGTGACAAATATATAACAAACATAAAAAATTCCAACTCAATTATATAAAAAAAATTGATATTAACAACAAATTTGTTAAATTTATATGAAATGTATATAACAAATTAGATATAATTCCAACTCAATTTGGGAAGGAAGTTTATTAACAACAAATTACGAAATATAAAAAACTTATGGTACAAAAAAAAAAAATCCACAAAAATTGTCAACAATTAACCAATATATTAAAAATTATATGAAAAAAAATTATATGTGAAATGTATATTACAAATTTAGATTTAAAAAGTAAATACTGTACAAATTTTATTAGACATATATGACAAAATTTAATTATGAAAAACTATATGATAAATATATTGAAAAATGTTTTCAAAATATCAAAAAAATTATATTGAAAATATATTACAAATTATATATTTTAATTTGTGTATATTTTTTACTCAACACGAAATGCTCAATTCTCATTTCTAAAAAATATATTAATTACATAAAAAATATATTTGGAACTAAATTTGGGAAGGAAGGTACATATATTATCTACATAGATTAACAACAAATTACAAAATATTACAAATTTATATTTAAGTCGATTAAAAAAAACAGTTGATTAACAAATATATTAAAAAAATATTAGACACATATTAATAATATATTAAATTATATATTACAATTTTAGAGTTAAAAAGTAAAGAGTGTAAAATTTTATTACACATATATGCTGGCTATTTAATTATTAAAAAATATAGTACAAATATTTTCAAAATATCCTAACAAAATATATTGAAAATATATTACAAAATACATTTATTAATTTCCATATATTCTTTACTCAATACGAAATGCTCACTTCTCATTTCTAAAAACTATAATAATTAGATAAAAAAAAATAGTTGCACCTAAATTTGGGAAGGAAGGTAGATATATTATCTACATATATTAACAACAAATTACAAAATACATGAAATTTATATTACAAATATATTTAAAACAAACTTTATTAACAAATATATTAAAACTATATTACAAAGATATTAATAAAATAATAAAATAAATATTAGAATTCTTGATTTAAATAGTAAAGAGTGTCAAAAATATATTACAAACTAAATTTGGGAAGGAAGGTAAATATAATAAAAAGTTTTTACAAATATATGACAAAATTGGGTATATTATAAAAAATTTTACTAATATATTAAAACGATGTTCAAAACATATTAAAATTTATATTTGCGTTAGTCTTCGGATTTGTTCCTATTGATTCATGTAAATTTAATTTATATTAAAGCGTAGCATGGCGTCGTTCACCTCTACTGCAACTTCCAGTACATGGCCACGACGAATGTGTGCCTGTGGACATGGCCCGCGTATTGTTAAGATTTCCAGGTCCACAAAAAATCCAGGGCGTTCCTACTTTGTCTGTCCCCGCCCTGTGGTGAGTGACCCAATCTTTACCGGTCATAACTTTATGAACATTAACAACCCATGAAACTAATAGTTCAATAATTTTCACTCATCAGCCCTGTGTAAGTTGGATTGGTTGGTGTGAAGAACGAAGGCAAGAGAACCAAGGCTATGCGTCACCCGGAGATGAAATTGCCATGCAATTGCGGGCTGATGTCATAGAAATTCAACAATCCTTGCGTGTCCTTAAGACCATTGTGTATGTGCTCTGCATTGTCGTTGTCATTTTGTTGTGCCGTATGTAAGCACCGTTACCATGTTTGTAGTATGTACAAAGAACTTAGTATGTTGTCAGTATGTTGTTAGTATGTTCGTATCATTAGTGTAGTATGTTGTCGCATATGGGAGCCATAATACTACCTATCATATTTTTTTTGCACTACTAACTTCCAGGGCACCTTTGTATGTACGTCGGTAATGTTCAATGCTTATATGCAAATTTAACTTTAGCATCATATATCTCTGTTTGCTGTTATTAATGTGTCATGGCTTATGCGTGTGTATATAAACCCTAAAAACATATTTGTGATGGTAATCTTTTGTAACCGTACATTAGTAATGGCTTCGACACATACTTCACCGCGTAACCACTCCAAAAGCAAAGGCGTTGTCACTGACAATTCAACCAGTGTTGAAGAGACACAAACTCAGTTAAGCCACAAGGCGTCATGGGACAGTAACTCAGTACGAGTTTTCCTCCAGTTGATTGCGAATGAGATTAGTAAAGGAAATCGCCCATTCTTAGTCCTCAGCCAAGCAGGGTACAAGTCATTGGCAAGGAAATTTGAGAAAAAAACAGGAAAAAAACATGGACTGAAACAGTTGAAGAATAAGTACATGATGTTGAAAAAAGAGTGGCAAGCGTGGACGAAGTTGATGGATTCAAGCAAGGGAGTGTCCGGGATAGGCTTTGACTATGACACCGGGTTGTTTCAGGCACCTGACGAGTGGTGGGACAAGATGGAATCAGTAAGTACATGTACAAACAAGTTTTATATTTGTCATTTACCAGTACATTTTTTACTTCTACATTTAACTTGAATAGAATTTATTTACATGAAATATAACGTCTGCCTCTTTCATACATCTATATTTCTGCAGATCAACAAGGCGTGTGCGAAGTTTAGGAAAAAAACTTTGGAACACCGTGGCTTGATGGAGACGGTCTTCATGGGGGCATCAGCTACTGGGAAGCATCATTGGACCCCGGGCGAGAACCTTCCCGAACCTGCTGAGGACTCATCTGATTCAGTGCGTAGTTTGGGAGCCCAACCATTTGCTGATCCGATACCCCTAGGAGTACAGGACGTGGATTCTGATACTTCACTGGAGCATGTTCCGATTGAAAAGGCAAAAAGGAGAAAGACGCCATCAACAAGTGTTTCAAAGTCGAAGAAGGGAACAAGTGGTGCGTCCGTTATTGCAGAAAGCATGAACAGAATGACAGATGCGGTGCGTTCGAAGAATCAGCAGGTCACGGTGAGGCACCTCACAGGCAACGAATCGCTGTACACTATTTCCGAGTGCATGCATAAACTTAGCAGTATTCCATCCCTAATTGGTACACCGTTATTCCACTTCGCTTCCACACTTATGGATAACGCCGATTACCGGGAGGTCATGATGTGCCAGCCTGATGACGACCACATCATTGGATGGCTTACACAGAAGCAGCTCCAGTGTACTGCGTCGGCGCCTTTTACAAACCTGTTTGGGGGTCGCCGGATGTGATGTAGCGGTGTTACGAGTTTTGAAGATGCATGTCCTTCTCTTCCTTTTTAAAACTTTGACTTATGGTATTGTTGGCACTGTAGTAAAACAGGATGGTGGTGTGTGCATGTTTTCATTATGTCGTTTTTGTTTTTTTTACTAGCTACGGGCAGCAACAAGTTTTAGGTAAGTGCATGGGTTGACGGAACGGAAGCATGGTTGTGCTTCGTTTTTGGGAAATGACTGGGATGTTTATGTTTTACTATTTTGTGTGGATACGTTTAAGACAGGGAATTACGTGTTACTTGCACGCTTTTGAATGCCTATATGTCGCAAGTTCATTTGGTAGTTTAGTTTGCTGGCTAGTTTTGTGCTTGTGAACAGCATGGGCCCCCTGTAAAGCATAAGTTGAATAGCTTATTTTTTTCGTGCAATTCATATGATCATGCGTTGCAAATGCCATTGGTGAGGGCATTACTTTGATTAAAAACAATGTCGGCATTTTAAAATTGCAAACTTCATTACAATTTAAGTCAATGAATCACGTGCCAACTGATTGAAAGGCTGCCACTCTTGTAGGTTTCGCATCAACGAAGACGCGATGAATCCCTGGGATGGAAGCAACCATGATGAAATAACGGAAATGCTTAATCAAATGGCGGTCCAGGTGCAACAAGAACAGAACTGCACATTTCTACAAGCATGCCAGTTGGCAACAGAATGGTACGAAAAACACATGAATAAAACGCCGTGTCGCACTTCTATACTAACCGGGAATAGATGGATATGCGAACTATATGCGGGGCATATGGGTCTATAGCGATCCCGGGTTTACTCCTTGTTGTATAGTAATCCGGACATGTGTCCGTGGATGTTGGTAGTTGAGTATTGTCTTGTTTACACCCTTTCTTGCTTTGTATTTGAGTTATGGGATGTGTTGGGCAGGTTTGTTACAGGTTGGTTGAGCTTAGGAACAAAGTCTAGTTGCCCAGGTTTTGGCTGGTCCGCTCGAGCGGAGATGTTCACGCTCGAGCGAATAGGTTGTGTTGCTTGTGCGCTCGAGCGGGGATTGTGGCGCTCGAGCGGAGAATGCATACGTCCAGTATTTTGTGCACCTGCAAAACTTCTGCAAGTGTGATTCCTACGCTCGAGCGGGTTTGGTGCGCTCGAGCTGGTTGCGCTCGAGCGGGGATGTTACGCTCGAGCGGACAGTGTATTTTTGGTGAGAGTTCTGGGAGGGGGAGACCTGAGCTCGAGCGGACTGGTATCTGCGCTCGAGCGGGAGAACTTTGTGTCTGTGTCTTGGCGCTCGAGCGGACAATGTTGCGCTCGAGCGGACCTTGTGTTTTGTGTCTTTACGCTCGAGCGGACCTGTCGTATAACTGAGTGAGACTGGGCATTTTAAATCACTTTTTGACTTAACTTCTCTCTCTTACTTTACCCAAAACACCATTTTCAGAGCTTCTCACTCTAGAAACTTACCTTCTCTCTTAGATTTGATCTACCTAGGGTGATTTCCTACCCTAAGGCCTTTGTTAAAAAGATAGAGGGTGACTTGGGCTTCGTTTTAATCGGAACAAATTTGGTTTTGGAGCAAGTTGGGTGTTGGGCATCATCTCCTTTGGAACTCATCTCTTGAGGTAGGGATATCCTACTCCTCTTTATGAGTTTTGTCTTTAAATTTTAGCATTTTGATATGTTGGGGGTTGTTGTGTGATTTTGGGAAACTTTGGGCCATTGTGTAATTTTACAAAAGTTGGGGGTTTTCATCTATGATAAACCTAGAAGCATGTTTGGTATAGAAACATGGAATTAATGTTGAGACATTAAGAAAATTGGAACCTTAGGGTTGTGATGTTAATTATGGAGAATACTCTAATTACATTGATTGATTAATTTGGATAATTAATTGTGTTGATTTGTGATGTATATAATTGTTGTTTATATGCATTGTGTTGTGTTGGAGGAGATAGGGGATGTACTCCACGGTTTAGGGGAAGATAGGGGATGAACCTCTAAACCGGATGTTGTTGGGAGGAGATAGGGGATGAACTCCGTAGATAGAGCGGGTATGCCTATCTAGAAGTGGATTGACAGAGCGGATATGCTTGTCGTTGGAAGTATTGATGAAGTGAAACGTGTTGGCATGAGTGTGTGTCTCATGTGTGATGTTTGGCCAGGTTCTGAGCCAAGGTTATGAAATGGCAAGTAAAAGGAAAAGAAATGGAAATGAAAGGAAATATAGACTTAAGTGTCTTGGAATTGTGTTATGTTATGAATGAATGTAAAAGTGTTGACCATCTATCAACTGTTAATCTTTTAGTCATTGTTCATAATTGGTTTAGTATATTTCTACTGGGCTGTGGCTCACCCTATATGGGAACATCATTTTCAGGTACAGGAAGCATGCCACCTCCAAGGACTTAGTTGGGAGGCTAGTGGCGGACAGGCTTTTTGGTTGTCTTTCCTTTTGTTGTATTACATGTAAATTCAAGCCAAGGGCTTTATGTGTAAATGAGTTAGCACTCTACTTTTGTGTAACCAAGTGTTAACTTGGAAAGCTGTAAGCCCTTAGGGCATTTGCTTTTGTTGTTAACATGTGATACTTTTTGTAATAAAACTCTTATGAATGGAAAGATGTGGACCTTTTATATATCACAGCATGTCTATATTGTTGGGATTAATGTTATTATTTTGAGGGCGTTACAACTTGGTATCAGAGCGTACCGGGTTCGAATACTTTGGGTACGTGGGAAGTGATTAGAATCACAATGGGTTTGTCTCGTTTGTTATAGACTTAAGTGTACTGTTATGCTTTTGTGATAACATGCTTATGTGATTATTTGGGTATGAGATTTAATTTTTAGGATGTTGATTGGATCTTTGGGTTTCTGGGAGTCTTGTTGGAAAAGCACTTGATCAATGCTGTTTCTAACCGGTACTCTAGTAACGCCTTGGGACTATCATTATCCGGAAATGAAATTCGTAAGTGCTTATGTGTTTATGTGCTTACGTGGAATGAATTACAGTTGTCCATGCATTAGGACGTGAGTGTTTAGTTTTGGCACGTTTATGAATGTGCTAATGTTCTGTGTTACCTTTACTAGGATGTCAGGACGAGCAAGAGGCGGTAGGCGTGGTAGGCCTAGGAGGCAGGAAGTGCCATTACCGGAGGAGGTTCCGGCAATTCAGGAGGGGGTTGGTCAGGCCAATATGGCCGAGCCAGCGGGTCAGCAGGCCATGAGTGCCTTGGCCCAGGAGATAGCAGGGGCTCTGGGTATTCTCAGAGCAGGGAATCAGGCAGCTGAGGCAGGGCCTTCCTTCTTGAAGAGGGAGTTCTTCCGGTCTAACCCGGAGGAGTTTGTTGGGGATCCTAAGGAGCCACTGAAGGCAGACGAGTGGCTAGAACAGATGAGTAAAACGTTCGAGATGCTAAGCATTGAGGACGGAGCATTGAAAGTGACCTTGGCATCCTTCCAACTGAAGGGAGATGCGGGTCAATGGTGGAAGTATGAGAAAGCTCGTGTTGGTGGTACTTGGGAGGCGTTTGTGAATGCTTTCCAGGAGAGGTTTTTATCTGCTGTGGCTAGAGAGAGGCTGAGGGATCAGTTCAGCCGGCTTAAGCAGGAGGGTTTGTCTGTGGCCGAGTTTGAGGCTACATTTACTAGCTTGTCCAGGTTTGCACCTGAACTGGTGGCGACAGAGGAGCGCCGTTGCTACGAGTTTGAGAGGAAGTTGAGATGGGATCTCAAGTTGAAAGTTGGTGGACCCTACATTCGAGATTACAGGCATTTGGTGGATGCTGCAGCTCATATGGAGCTGATGATGCAGGAGGGAGAGGAGGAGAAACATGGAGGCTCCAAGAGGGGCCAAGAGGGACAGGGTGATGGTAGGAGGCAGAGGGGTTATAACCCTCAGCCGTCCCAGGGTGGTTTGGCTAGGTCGACTTTCCCAGTACCGAGTGCAGGCTTCGGGAGGGGCAGTCAGGGGGAGTTCACCTGTTTCAAGTGTGGCCAGCCGGGTCACAAGGCTTCAGTTTGCCCACAGAAGGGCGGGGGTCAGAGAGCTGCTTCTTCGTCAGCTAGACCGCAGAGTCAGAGTTCGGGCAGGGGGCAGCCCTTGTCTTGTTTTCAGTGTGGACAGCCTGGGCACATGAAAAGGTTTTGCCCACGGTTGAGTGCCACTTCAGGAGCGTCTGGTTCTAGGCAGACGCATGGGTTTCAGCCAGCTCAGTCTGTGCAGGCCTCGAGGGCCAATCCGGGGGCTTCGTCGTCCCAGTCAGTGCAGCAGTCCTATGCTCCGAGAGGCGAGCAGGTGGATCAGGGGCCTACAGGGCGCGTGTATGCTGTTACCGCGCAGGATCTTGTACCGGCTCCATCAGTAGTGAGAGGTACCTTTCTGTTTTGCAATTCGGTTGCTAGTGTATTGATTGATACGGGTGCGTCTCATTCTTTTGTATCTGCTGCATTTGCATCTGTGTTGGAGTTGGAGTTAGCATTGTTGGCATCTCCTATTTGCGTAGTGTCACCTATCGGGGGTGAGTTGATTTTGAAACACGGATGTAGAGGTTGTGATATAGAGGTTGATGATCATAGGCTTCCGTTTCCTTTTGTAGTCATGCCCATGAAGGGCTTTGATGTTATTTTGGGTATGGACTGGTTATCGTCATACCGAGCTGTTATTGACTGCTACCGCCAGAGGGTTACTTGTTGTACCGTGAGCGGGGAGTATTTCCATTTCTTGGGAGACCGGGTTGGTAGTATTGTACCACCGGGGTATGGTCCGCGAGGGCGGAATGAGCTTAGTGGTCTACTTGCTAGCTTTGAGAGTGGTGAGTGTGATGAGACCCAGATTGTGTTGCCGAGGGTAGTTTGTGAGTACTCGGATGTTTTTCCCGAGGACCTTGTTGATTTGCCACCTCACCGAGAGATTGAGTTCTCTATCGATTTAGTGCCCGGCACGGCGCCGATTTCTATGGCACCTTACCGTTTTGCTCCAGCAGAGTTGGTTGAGTTGAAAGTTCAGCTCCAGGAATTGCTAGATAAGGGCTTTGTTCGCCCTAGTGTTTCACCGTGGGGAGCGCCGGCACTCTTTGCTAAGAAGAAAGATGGTGCCTTGAGATTGTGTATTGACTACCGGAAGTTGAATCGGGCTATGGTTAAGAATAAGTACCCTATGCCCCGTATAGATGATTTGTTTGACCAGTTGAAGGGTTCCCGTTGTTTCTCTAAGATAGATTTGAGATCGGGTTACCACCAGTTGAGGGTCAGGGAGGAGGATATTCCGAAGACGGCATTCCGTACGCGGTATGGCCATTATGAGTTTCTGGTAATGCCATTTGGGCTTACCAACGCACCGGCAGTCTTTATGGACTTGATGAACCGGATCTTCCGGGAATTCTTGGATCGTTTTGTAGTCGTCTTCGTGGACGACATCCTTATTTATTCACCTTCAGAGGAGGAGCACGAGGAACACTTGAGAGTGGTGCTTGAGTTGCTTAGAGCCCATAGGCTGTATGCCAAGTTTGGGAAGTGTGAGTTTTGGCTGAGGGAAGTCAAGTTCTTAGGCCATGTGGTTTCCGGGGAAGGGGTGTCTGTTGATACATCCAAGACTGAGGCAGTGCAAGATTGGGCACAGCCTAAGAGTGTGTTTGAGATCCGCAGTTTTCTGGGATTAGCTGGGTATTACCGCCGGTTTGTGAAGGATTTCTCCAGGTTAGCTTCGCCGTTGACCAGATTGACTCGGAGGGGAGTCAGCTTTGTATGGAGTGAGACTTGTGAAAAGTCGTTCCAGGAGCTGAAAGTTAGACTGACCACCGCTCCGGTCTTGATTATTCCGGAGAGAGGGTTGGGTTATGCAGTCTATTGTGACGCCTCACGAGAGGGTTTGGGTTGTGTGTTGATGCAAGAGGGGAAAGTGGTAGCTTATGGCTCACGTCAGTTGAAAATTCACGAGAAGAATTACCCTACGCATGATCTGGAGTTAGCGGCTGTGATCTTTGCCTTGAAAATCTGGAGGCACTACCTGTATGGTGAGAGATTCGAGGTATTCTCGGATCATAAGAGTCTGAAATATCTGTTTTCACAGAAAGACTTGAATTTGAGGCAGAGGAGATGGATGGAGTTTATTGAGGATTACGACTTCGAGTTGCATTATCACCCGGGGAAGGCCAATGTTGTGGCCGATGCCCTTAGCAGGAAATCCATTAGTGATGTAGCTTGTGTAGCCATCCGGGAGTGGGAGATGTTGGGGGCCATTGGAGAGTTTGATTTGCTTTTGAGTGAATCCGTTGAGGCTGCGGCCTTGTTTTCTGTTGTTGCACAGCCTACACTTGTGACTAGAGTGTTAGAGGCACAGAGAGGTGACCTTGAGGTAGAATCCCTCCGAGAGAAGATCTCCAGTGGGAAGGTTGAGAAGGGTCTGGCAGTGTATCCCGACCTGAGTGTGAGATACCGAGACCGTTTGCTTGTACCGGAGTCTTGCCGAGAGGAAGTACTCCGAGAGTTTCACCATTCGCGCCTTACGGTGCATCCGGGAGGTACTAAGATGTACCGGGATTTGGGTCGCCAGTTTTGGTGGCGGGGTATGAAGAGAGATGTGGCAGTTTTCGTGTCGAAGTGCCTTACTTGCCAGCAAGTGAAGGCCGAGCATCAGAGGCCAGCGGGTTTGTTACAACCCTTGCCTATTGCCGAGTGGAAGTGGGAGCATGTCACTATGGACTTCGTTGTAGGTCTTCCGAGGACTCAGCGGGGTAGTGATGCTATTTGGGTGGTTGTAGACCGGTTGACTAAGTCGGCGCACTTCATTCCTATGCGCGTGAGAGATTCAGTAGATCATCTTGCCGACTTGTATATTCGGGACATAGTGAGGTTGCACGGGGTCCCAGTGACGATCGTCTCTGATAGAGATCCTCGTTTTACTGCTAGGTTGTGGCAGAGTTTGCAGAGTGCCTTGGGTACTAAGTTGACCTTTAGTACAGCTTATCATCCTCAGACTGACGGGCAGTCCGAGCGTACTATTCAGATCCTCGAGGATATGCTTCGAGGTTGTGTCCTTGATTTCAGTGGGACGTGGGAGAGGCACTTACCATTGGTAGAGTTCGCCTACAACAACAGCTTTCAGTCTAGTATCGGTATGGCACCGTTTGAGGCCTTGTATGGCCGACCTTGTAGGTCTCCAGTTTGTTGGGCCGAGGTGGGTGATACACCTTTGTTGGGTCCGGAGTTGGTTAAGGAGACGACGGAGAAAGTTGAGCTTATCCGTAGGAGGCTTGTTACAGCCCAGAGTCGTCAGAAATCTTATGCTGACCGTAGGAGGAGACCATTGGAGTTTGAGATGGGTGATCATGTGTTTCTGAAGATATCACCTAGACGGGGTTTGATGAGGTTTGGGAAGAGTGGGAAGTTATCCCCTCGGTTTATTGGTCCTTTTGAGATTCTTGAGAGGGTTGGCGAGGTTGCTTATCGTTTAGCTTTGCCACCACAGTTATCCGGGGTTCATGACGTGTTTCATGTGAGTATGCTTCGGAAGTATGAGCCGGATCCATCACATGTGTTGGATTGGACCGACTTAGAGGTAGATGAGGATGCCTCGTATGAGGAGAGACCGGTTAGGGTCTTGGATAGGCGGGATCAAGTCCTGCGTGGCAAGACCATCCCTTTGGTTAAGGTTTTGTGGAAACATCACGGAGTGGAGGAAGCCACTTGGGAACGTGAGTTGGGAGTCCGTGAGAAATATCCGGACTTGTTTGTTGATGTGTAATCAAGTGTTGCAATTGTGTAATTGTAATGAAATTTAAGAGTATTAAAAAATGTCTTAAATTGGGAAACATGGTGCATGTTTTGGTTAATGAAAATGTTGTAGAACTTGCCTTGTTATGGGAGTTGATTATAATATTGCATGTGTTGGCTATATTATAGAAATGGAATTGTATCATGATTATTGCTTATGATATGAATTGTGAACCATGTGTGTTGGAAATGGTTGAAATGAAAAGAGAATGCATGTCGAAATGTATATGTTGTAGAATGCCTCTTGATAAGAGATGGAATGACCGGGAATGGGTCGAATTGTGGAATGTTGTGGTATAACATTGTTTAAAAGAGAGGAAAACTTGTTTTTCGAAAAACTTGTTCTTAATTTCGGGGACGAAATTCTTTAAGGGGGGGAGGTTATAGCGATCCCGGGTTTACTCCTTGTTGTATAGTAATCCGGACATGTGTCCGTGGATGTTGGTAGTTGAGTATTGTCTTGTTTACACCCTTTCTTGCTTTGTATTTGAGTTATGGGATGTGTTGGGCAGGTTTGTTACAGGTTGGTTGAGCTTAGGAACAAAGTCTAGTTGCCCAGGTTTTGGCTGGTCTGCTCGAGCGGAGATGTTCACGCTCGAGCGGATAGGTTGTGTTGCTTGTGCGCTCGAGCGGGGATTGTGGCGCTCGAGCGGAGAATGCATACGTCCAGTATTTTGTGCACCTGCAAAACTTCTGCAAGTGTGATTCCTACGCTCGAGCGGGTTTGGTGCGCTCGAGCTGGTTGCGCTCGAGCGGGGATGTTACGCTCGAGCGGACAGTGTATTTTTGGTGAGAGTTCTGGGAGGGGGAGACCTGAGCTCGAGCGGACTGGTATCTGCGCTCGAGCGGGAGAACTTTGTGTCTGTGTCTTGGCGCTCGAGCGGACAATGTTGCGCTCGAGCGGACCTTGTGTTTTGTGTCTTTACGCTCGAGCGGAGTGTCTTACGCTCGAGCGGACCTGTCGTATAACTGAGTGAGACTGGGCATTTTAAATCACTTTTTGACTTAACTTCTCTCTCTTACTTTACCCAAAACACCATTTTCAGAGCTTCTCACTCTAGAAACTTACCTTCTCTCTTAGATTTGATCTACCTAGGGTGATTTCCTACCCTAAGGCCTTTGTTAAAAAGATAGAGGGTGACTTGGGCTTCGTTTTAATCGGAACAAATTTGGTTTTGGAGCAAGTTGGGTGTTGGGCATCATCTCCTTTGGAACTCATCTCTTGAGGTAGGGATATCCTACTCCTCTTTATGAGTTTTGTCTTTAAATTTTAGCATTTTGATATGTTGGGGGTTGTTGTGTGATTTTGGGAAACTTTGGGCCATTGTGTAATTTTACAAAAGTTGGGGGTTTTCATCTATGATAAACCTAGAAGCATGTTTGGTATAGAAACATGGAATTAATGTTGAGACATTAAGAAAATTGGAACCTTAGGGTTGTGATGTTAATTATGGAGAATGCTCTAATTACATTGATTGATTAATTTGGATAATTAATTGTATTGATTTGTGATGTATATAATTGTTGTTTATATGCATTGTGTTGTGTTAGAGGAGATAGGGGATGTATTCCACGGTTTAGGGGAAGATAGGGGATGAACCTCTAAACCGGATGTTGTTGGGAGGAGATAGGGGATGAACTCCGTAGATAGAGCGGGTATGCCTATCTAGAAGTGGATTGACAGAGCGGATATGCTTGTCGTTGGAAGTATTGATGAAGTGAAACGTGTTGGCATGAGTGTGTGTCTCATGTGTGATGTTTGGCCAGGTTCTGAGCCAAGGTTATGAAATGGCAAGTAAAAGGAAAAGAAATGGAAATGAAAGGAAATATAGACTTAAGTGTCTTGGAATTGTGTTATGTTATGAATGAATGTAAAAGTGTTGACCATCTATCAACTGTTAATCTTTTAGTCATTGTTCATAATTGGTTTAGTATATTTCTACTGGGCTGTGGCTCACCCTATATGGGAACATCATTTTCAGGTACAGGAAGCATGCCACCTCCAAGGACTTAGTTGGGAGGCTAGTGGCGGACAGGCTTTTTGGTTGTCTTTCCTTTTGTTGTATTACATGTAAATTCAAGCCAAGGGCTTTATGTGTAAATGAGTTAGCACTCTACTTTGTGTAACCAAGTGTTAACTTGGAAAGCTGTAAGCCCTTAGGGCATTTGCTTTTGTTGTTAACATGTGATACTTTTTGTAATAAAACTCTTATGAATGGAAAGATGTGGACCTTTATATATCACAGCATGTCTATATTGTTGGGATTAATGTTATTATTTTGAGGGCGTTACAGGTCGATTTGAGGAAAATGTTTGCATGCCGAAGGAAGTTTTTGCCGCATTGTGTGAGACATTAGTCAACGATTTTGGGTTACAAGTCCCGCAACGTCCCCATGGCTTAGCTGTTGAAGAAAGCGTTGCGATGTTTATCCATGTGTTGAAAGGGAAGCAAAATCGAGAAATCCAAGAACGGTTCCAACATTCCGGGGAGACAGTGTCGAGGCACGTGCATAACGTATTAAATTCCATGAAAGAGTTCGCTGTTGTTCATTGCCGGCCCACATACAGTCAGCATCGTATACATCCATACGTGCAGTCTAGACGGAAATACCTACCGTTCAATGTACTTCTGACAAACATGATTGACATATAAATGAAGACACTATATTTTGAAAACAGTTATTATCTGCACGTGACGCTTTAAAAAAAACGAAACAGTTGTTACCCATTTATGCAGCAAAACAATTTATCTATGTTTGCAGGACTGCATTGGTGCAATAGACGGAACACATGTTAGTGCATGGGTTACGGGGCCAGATGCGGCAACATATTTCGGTAGGAAATACTGTCACACGCAAAATATAATGGCCGTTGTCGATTTTGACATGTGTTTCGTATTCATTTCCTGCGGATGGGAACGAAGTATGCATGATAGTCGCATATTCAACGAGATAGTAACAAATGATAATGTCCCCTTCCCACATCCTGACGAAGGTAACACATGGTCCTGTTATTAGATTTATTAAAAAATAATTTTTTCCTGAGAAAGCGTTATATGAAAATGGCGCAGAATGTTCGTTTTGGTGTCATACATTGTTGTCATGTCTGCAGGCAAATATTATCTTGTCGATTCTGGCTATCCAAACCGGATTGGTTACTTAGCACCATTCAAAGGCCATCGTCACCACCAACAAGAATTCCGACGTATTGCACGGAACGCGATGGCAAACACACCAAGGGAATTATTTAACAAAGTGCATTCGTCCTTACGCAGTGTGGTGGAACGGACTTTCGGTGCATGGAAAAATCGATGGGGGTTTATTCGAGACATGCCTCGGTATGACTTTGCAAATGTGCAAGTTCAGTTAGTAGGTGCGTCAATGGCATTACATAATTATATACGGCGAAACACAGGTAACCCAACAACTGTTCAGCCAATTTGTGACGAGGAAGAGGCAATGGCAATAGTAAATGCCATACCAGAAGTTGAACATGACGAGGATGGTTTAATGGTTGGAGATGAGGACCCCCATATGGCATTGGTCCGCCTTCACATACGCGACAAATTATGTTACGTGCGTAATAACGGAATGTTAGGAAATATATAGTAGTCGAAATAATTTACGTATGGTTGTCACATAATGACACACGTGGAAGAGAATGTATTAAAATATATTATCATGTACAATATGTATGAGTTTCCACGGGAATGTAACCCCTTCAAGTTGTTGACGTGCCTAATTTTGGAAAACAACAATCCATACGAATTTTGCTTGTGGAAAAACAAGAAAAGGTGAAACAAATAAAAACAAATGAAAAAGAAAAGTAATACATAAATTGTCAAAGAAATAAAAAATTAACGCAATATCCGCCTAATCCAAACTAAAAAAAAAAATAAACAAATAACAAATAACAAATTTGGATTTGTAAAATTCGGCAGATCGAAACCCAACATACAAAAATTGTCAACAAAAAAAATTAAGAAAAAAATGCCAAAGTGAAACCCCAAAAAAGAAAAAGAAAAAACAAAATTAAAAAAAAAAAAAAAAACGCAAAAACTGCAAAATCGAAACCCAACATGAAAAATATAAAATAAAAAACGAAGAACCAAAATATGGCAAATCCAAACCCAAAATAGAAGTCAAAAAAAATTAAAAAAATTAAGCAAAAGTCGGCAGATCGACACCCAATATAGAAAAAAAAAAAAACACACACACAACAAAACAAAAAAAGCCAAATCAAATCCCCAAAAATGAAAAAAAAAAAAAAAAATTAGCAAAATACGGTAAATCGAAACATAACATAAAAAATTTTAAATTCAAATTTACCAAAACATGCCAAATACAAAAAAACAAAAAAAACAAACAAAAAATTTAACCAAAAAGTCAAAATTGTAAAAAAAAATACCAAAAAAAAAAATACTGTTTACAAATTTTTTCTCAGCAAAAAGCAAAAATTGTACAAAAAAAAAAAAAAAACAAAATACTGTTTACAAATTTTTTCTCAGCAAGAAGCCAAAATTGAAAACCATAGACCCAATGTGTATACATTTATATGTATAGATTTTTTTTTTTTTTTTTAAATATGAAGAGTTTCATACTAAATAACCTAATCAAAACCATAGACATGCTGCCTGAATTTGCCGGCTTATAAAGTTTTTTAATGACAATTGAGATGGGCTGAAGAGTATCATCATGTTATCATCAAAACAGATTCTACGGAAGTAATCCAAGTTATTTAGGGCCCGCTCTAGATAATTTGTGCCTAAAGAAATAATTAAAAATGAGACTTTTTTATATAATAATTTTTTTAATAAAATTTATTTTTCTAGATTTTTTAGATGCAAAATTAAATCTTTATATTCAACTTTTGCTAATAAATCTTTTTCAATTGATAATATAACTAATCCACTTAATCTTTCTTATAACATAGTTGATCTAAGCTAAATGTTTGGAGGAACATGATCATTTGTTTCATTAATATTTTGTTATATGGTTTTGTTATGTTCCAACTCTTTTGGATCAATTGCTTGTTCCTTTATAGAATTTTCACCGAAATTATTTGTAGTGTCATTTTTTGGTTGCGGAGTTTCATTATGTTCAAACTCCTTTAGATCAATCACTCATTCATTTATGGAATTTTCACCTAAATTTTTTGTATTTATATAGTTTCAATATGTTCCAACTCTTTTGGATCAACTACTTGTTCATTTATAAAATTTTCGTCTAAATTTTTTGTTATATTTTTATTAATTGTAATGAATTTGTCAGGAGCTCCTTTTTTAGATTGAATAAGATTTTCTTTTTTTTCTTAAGTTTTTCATATCTAGATTCATATTTTCTATTAGACATATTTTTTTTTCTCTAAATATAATCAAAAATAAATAAAAATAAAAAATGAGCAAAACACTAGAAATAATAAAAGTACCCAAAAAAAATTATTAATAGGGTAGAACAATAGAACTTGATTTTCCACCTTCAGTGATAAATCGTAGGTATTAATCAGATGTGTAATTAAATTTCCTACAGTTTTTTTGACATGAGAAAATGTTATTTAAATTAGAAATATAATTAAAAGAAAATATATATAAAAAAAAAAGACAAATTTAAATAATTTACCTCAATAATACATCAGTTTGTGAAGTTGTTGATGAATTAATATCATTGACAGAATTGTAAAAGAATAAGTAAACAAAGCTTGAAGGATAGTGCAGAGAGAGAGAGAGAGCCTTTTTTTTTTTTTTTGCTAGATAGAGAATCTATATCTATATCTATTTATACCGTAAAATGGGGTTTGTAATGAGAATGGATGTGAGAGTTCCACTCAACTTCAATTTCTTTTTCTTTTTCTTTTTTCAATTCAAACAGTTAAGAAAAATTCCATTAACTAACTCCCATTTAATCATATAAAAATAAAATTCTAATTAGTTCATGATTTATGAATTTTAAAAGAAAAATATTCAGAGTACATATTTGTTTTGCTATTTTTTTATGAAGACAAATCGAATGACTTGCTCAACTTAAATATTGTAAAATTGTTTTACATAATCTTATAAGATAGAGATAGGAAAATATAATCAAGATATACTAATGTTTTTTCGAATTATTTAATTTAGAAACAAATATGATTTTTTGAAATTGACTTTAAGATTTTATTGATGTGATGTCCCGACTTCTTTAAAGCAATTGAGTGTATTTTGGAAATCTCTGTCCCTTTGTGTGTCTTCTTCATTGTTAAACCTCTTGAAGCTTGTATTATTATCCATTCTCCTTTGTGGTTGTTCCGTTAGGTACATCCTTGTGTATTCCGAGATGTCCTCTTGTACTTTTGGATGTTGGAAAGAAACCGAGAAGGTTTGCCAATGTTTTGGTAGATCTTAGTCTCACTTCCAAGTTGAGACTGCTTGAGCAGTCTTTCAGTCACTCGAGTAGTGAATTCAACCTTCTAGTACTTTGGTTTGCAGTCTGAACTTCTAGGATCATGAATTCTTCGCCCGAGCGAAGAATAGATCGCTTGAGCAATCTTTACAAAGGGGTGTGGAGCTTCTGGAAGTGGATGTTCTTGGCTCGAGCAGAAGTTTCATCGCTCGAGCAGTATTTCAAATTTGGATTGTTCACTCGAGTGCACAATAGTCGCTTGAGCGGTCTGTCGTCTCTCAGCTCCGAAAATTTAGTCAAATCACTTCAAAAGTTGAGCCTTACACACTTTTCCATCACTTTTCACTTCACATTCTCTCTCTACATTAACTCTCACTCTCTTTGCTCTCATCTCTTTCTAGAAACCCTCCAAGCCACTTCATTTACTCCTTGATCCCTCTTTACCTATTGAGATTTCAACCTGTGAAGATTGGATTTTAGCACCATTGGTTTCGGAACTTCCATCCTTTCTTCTCAAGCTCTCAAGGTAGAGATGGTCTTTGAGTTATATATATGGTTTTTAGCACATCTTGTCCCTCTCACTTGTTTTCTAGTGTAGATTGATCTTTAGATGTTGAATCTAGAAAATATTAGGGAAAAATGTATTCTCCCTCATGATTTGGTCCAAGACAAATTATTTTGGATATACTATGAACTATTTGGCGATATTGTTTGTAGTGTTATGTAAAACCCTAGCTTTTGGAAAGACTTGGGAAAAAGTGAAATTGATGTGATATTTATGAAATTGATGATAAATCTATTGAGAATATGAAGAAAACTTTTTGGGTTGTTACATTATTGAGGCATGCATGAAAGGAAGTGAAAATCTTGGTTGAACAATTATGAAAACATGGGATGTGCATGTTGGCACATTGGAAAATTAAATAATGGATATTCATTGTGACTATGTGGAAATCTCACATGTCACATGGATTTGTATTTTGTTATGATTTTGAAAATGTGGAAGCATGGAAATTATATTTGAACAAAGGTGAGAGGCGTTGGTAATACTGTATAAAGGAGATAATTATATATAGCCTATTCTCATTGATTCATTTGCACTATTTAAACTTTGTTCACCGGCGATCATAACTTTGAAATAAATCCTTGATTTTGAGAAAGACAATTGTTGTTGATGAAAACATTTCAAGGTAAATACGTTTGGTAAGTCTGGTTAGGGAGTGTAGATTGGAAATTAAGTTAGCCTGAGTGTCCCTGGTGTAAGACCAGAAACACGCCTGTGTGGGTGCCTAAGCCCTCCGGTTAGTAACCGGTAAGGTAGGATTTTGGTAGTGCTTGATACGCCTATTTGCAGACACTAACCCTGGAGAATTACCGGAGTCATATTTACTACCCCACTGTTTAACTCTTGTTTTTCATAATAATAATGAATCTTGAATGAGATATTGCATGAATTTTTAAAAGAATGTAAACATTTCACATTTGATCATGGAATGGCACCATATTTACATACTTATGAGATTGCTTAAAACATATATACTTTTTGAAGATATCTCTACTGGGGTTTGTGCTCACCCCTAGTGGATTTGTGCAGGAAAGGATACAGTGTTTTCGCCTAGTTGAAAGCATGGAAATGTGTTGAGAGCAAGAGGCTCTTCTTTTTGTGTGATGTTAATGCAAGCCAAAGGCTTTATGTGTTGGGTTGTTAACCTTTTTGTGTAACCAGGATTAAGCCTTAGAATTTGTAGCCTCAGGGCATCTACTAATTTGTTCATTTCTTTTTCTTCCTTTTAGTTGCACATGCTATGTGAAAGGGGGATTTATACCGAGTAAATGGGCAAAGCTAGTTTAGGCTTGGGCCGAATTGAGAGACCATACAACCGAGCTAACATAGCTAATTATGGTCTGGGCCAAAGATCTGGATCATGCGTTCAGCTAGTCTGAGATCCGGGATGTCAGGTCGGGCTAGTTGCTCAAATCATAGGCCGAGCTAGATGAAGTAATGGTGCGTTCGGTCGGGCTAGATGTTCCTTTTATGTGCCAGGGTGAGGCGGGATTTGCCTTAACAAATAAGTGGAAGTGAATTGAATGTGGTGAGCCCAAGTTGGTTTATTAGCTTAGCCTAGAAGATTAGTCAGGATTGGAGAGCTAGGTCAAACCGGGTTGTGGATAGCTCGGCTAGAATTGCCACGTGACCCAATCAGAGTGCGAAAAGGAGATTTCTCCATTCGTGCGCGTCAACTGTTAAGTTTTTTTATCGATGCAGTTTGGCAGTATTGGCTCATACACGTGTAAGGTGGCGATAGGATAGTACATCCACTATAACAACCCTCATTCTTGTCTTAGTCATGCTCATATGAATTTACATGATCTTCTCTTGTTAAGCTTGCATCTGTAGATTTTGGTTTGTTTGGACTAAGTAAAGGTTCCTATCTTGTTTTGTGCTATTGTGTTTTGTCTAGTGTAAGATCCGTGCTTTGTTCCTTGTTTCGTGTATTGAACCTAGGCAATCTATCTGTGCTACCCCATACCTAGGTCACACCTTTGAACCTCTTACACCTAGGCCGTTGAGCGTCAACACCTAGGATCATCTTGGAACCATCTTGGTTGACCTTCGTCTTCACCCTAACATCTTGGCCGAGATGTGCATCATCTAGGCTGAGGTGAGCATCACCTAGGCCGAGATGTGTATCATCTAGGCTGAAATGTTTATTATCTAGGCATCCAAGATCTTTGCTTGTCACGCCCCAAACCCGCCCCTAGAAGTTTGGGCATGACCACTTCAGAAACGGACACTTAACCTATTATATATAACATATGGGGCCTGAGTGGAAGCATAATTTTATATAATAACATGCAAGAAAAGAGCTACATCCATTGAGCGACCACTACTATGCCAGGATCACAAATAGACAGATAATAATAGTTACATACACATATACAACCCCGCCCGTGTTTGGGCGTATAATAAAAAAAAACATTAGAAGTTACAACATATTATAGACAATCAGAATCTAAGCCAAAACTTCACCAAACGGGTAGGCTTCACCCAAATGCTTGGACACACAGAGGCTAACAAAGGAAGACGAGCATTAAAAGTTGAGGCTGACCTCCAAACGCAGGACCTACGGAATCAGACAAAATACATAGTGAGATAACCTCAGTGAATAATAGTACGTGAATAACTCAATGTTCAACTTGAATTATAATGCAAATCAGAGTTTATATAATATAAAAGACAGGTAGTTAATCTGATTCCGTACTAATGTCAGAACGGTCTTGTTGGTTCACAAATTCACAGACTGGCCCTTGGCCTGGTGGGTTCACATATTCACAATTAGCCTTTGGCTTTATAGATTCATAATTGAGATTCATAACTTCACAACTTGGCCCTTGGCCCTTTGAATTCATAGTTTCACACGTTGGCCCTCGGCCTCATAAGTTCACAAATTCACAAGTTGGCCCTCGACCTCATAAGTTCACAAATTCACAAGTTGGCCCTCGGCCTCATAAGTTCACAAATTCACAAGTCGGCCCTTGGCCTCATAAGTTCACAAATGGCTCTTGGCCTCATAGATTCATATTTCACAAATGGCACTCGGCCTCATAGATTCATATTTCACAAATGGCTCTCGGCCTCATAACTTTCACATCGGCTTTAAGCTCAGTATACATATATATATGGACTCAAGAGGTGGCTCGTACGGATTCTAGAGGTGGCTCCCACCAAAGTGTAGCACTTAGCTCTGTACAGCACTTTGCTCCATATCAGAAATATATAATAGTTCATACAGAAGCACATAGTTCCTTCTAATTATTCACATGAGTTAACATAGCTATGTTGCGTTCAACAGAGTGCTAATAGCAACTATTCACAGATTGAACTTCATAATGCAGTCACATCCCATTTGTTTGTCATGAATTAATGCTACTAGTTCATAGATAACAGAATGTTATTACATATTAACAAGTCCAGAGATACGAAGATACCGTAGTCTCGTAATGCACTTACATTCCACTTGTCCTTCATAAATCCATACAACTGACTTACAGATAACAGTGTGTTAATATCCATTATCAACAATAAACAGAACGAGGCGCACACTAATGCTCTTAGATCTTCCCATGGTTTCTCATAAGGTGACATAATTATCCCACAATAATAGAATAACATTATTAACAATAAACAGAAGGTATATGCTCCATTATATTAATAAGAGTGGAGCCATTCACATCATAACGTGAGTCACATAATTGTGTTATTGACATTCAATTCTTTCTCCGGATTGAGTCATTCAGAGGTTAATCCATTATTTAACATAATTCCACAATGGTCCTCATATAGCATACACCCTTGGTGTTTCCATAATTTCACAAATATTTCTTACGTAGCATACATAACATACATGTCAACATAATTCTTACGACGAAGATCATAACGTCAATAACAATAATCATTAACGGTTAAAGATACATCGAAATACTACTACTCACAGTGTTCAGGTGCTTGGTCCGCCCCTGTAGCTGACCCTATACAATTCACGTAATTCAAACATAATTTATCATGGTATATTCAAGTCAATATTAGTTAACACAATATAATCCAACAAGGTCAACACCACTTAGTTTATTAACACCATTTGCAATTCAACATAATGCAACATAGATCCTTGAATCATATTCCAACATTCTAAAACCAAGTTCATATCATCTATATCATTAATAGATTATTTCCCCAATTTTCCCTTCACATTACAACATGAATTACAATGTTTATACCATAGTTCATTCGCAAATTTTAAACATAATTTTCAAGTATCACCAAATTCCAATTAAACTTGCACATATGTAATTCAACCTACTAATTTCGTGATTCTAGTTCCAATTTGGGCCAAATCATCAATTAACATCATTACCCAACCTAGGGTTTCAAGAAAACATTGAAATTCAAACAAAAATTCAAACTTATTAACCCATCACTTTTCATTCCAATTTTTCCATTGATTAAACACCTAGGATACATGGTCCATCATTTTAACCCATCAATTTAACTCTCAAGATTCCTTACCTCAAGAATTAAGCAAGCCTTGGTGAGATTCCTCCATAATTTCGGAATTCCAATCGGTTGCAAATGTTGATCTTCATGCCTTCTTCATTCCTTGGTGGAAAATCTTGATCAAAACTTAGAGAAATGGTGAGGATTTGGGATCAAAACTCTAGGGTTTTCAGACCTAGGGAGAGAGGAGAGAAGAGGGGAAAAGGAAAGTGTGAGAAATGATCAAAAAAAATCTCTTTTTGAGCTGCAGTCCAGTAATTCCCGCTCGAGCGGAGAAATTCTCGCTCGAGCGGACCTGTTTTCAGCACAGATTTCAAAACTTTGAACAGGTATAACTCTCCCATCCGGACTCCGTTTTAGGTCGTTCTTGTGTCCAAATTGAAGCCCCGGAAATAATCTTTCCAATGGTTCTAACCTCATATCCAAATTCAAAGTGTGGAAAAAGAAAAGGGCAAAAGAGTGACGACTGATCGTAGATGAATCATTCAAATTAAAGCTTTTGGTTCCTTCCTACTTTACCTTCATTGTACCACCTCAACCCATATTCCAAAATAACATAAGAAGGTTCTAAGTACACTAATAAAATGTCAAGGACAATCTTACTTTCCACGCTCGAGCGCCACCTCACCCGCTCGAGCGCTCACAGACCAATAAAGCAGTCCGCTCGAGCATCAACTTCTCCGCTCGAGCGGAGATTTACAACTTACAGAATCTCAGGCCGTCTGCGAATTTGCTGGGAACCCCAAAAGTCTGCTCGAGCGTTAACTATTCCGCTCGAGCGGAGGGAAAAGTTCTGGGTCGTCACATTGCTCCTTGAACCTTACAGTCTTGTTGTGCATTTTAACCAACAAGTAGCAATCTTGTTCCTTAACTTGTATAACCCAGGCCGAGGTGTGTCACACTTGGGCCAATTGTTACTCCTCCTGGCCGAGATCAGAGAAACCTTACTTATCCAAAGCCTATGTTTTGAACCATGATCCTTGCCTTGTTAGAGTGCCCATGCCACCTTACTTGTTGTATACACTTTGACCTACTCTTGTCTTTTCATTCTGGCACCTTTTTGAGGAGATTGACTAGATGATGCCACGTGTCCCAGTTGTGGGCTTAAGTCAGTTAGCAGTTGAGAAACCCATATCATTCACCATATCTTTTCCTTGTAGAAAGAGAAGCTCTAGGAAGAAGGAGTTCTTAGAGTGAGAACTAGATTTCCAAGCTTGATTTTCATACCTTGAACCGTTTGATTTATAATTTGAGGTTAGATTCTTGATCTACTATTGTTGCTCTTTATGTTAATCTGATCACATTGCATGATGTAGCATGATTCATGAGTCATGCATTGATTTAAAGTTTTGTTTTAGAGAGAAAAAGTGATGTTCTTGTGTTTTTGAAAGAAAACCATGTTCTGATCCAAAAGTTTGTATCAAGTTCTATGTTTTGTATTTGTTCTTATGAAATCTTTAAGTATGGGTACCCAGGTCCATGTTTTTGAACTCATATCATGAAATCTCAGATTTCGAATAAGAAGTTATGATTTTTGCATTCATGTTCTTTATGTTCTTTATGTTCTTC
Organism: Camellia granthamiana; assembly: GCA_036172215.1. Lineage (NCBI taxonomy): Eukaryota > Viridiplantae > Streptophyta > Magnoliopsida > Ericales > Theaceae > Camellia > Camellia granthamiana. The sequence continues at coordinate 109,624,480 of CM069905.1, read as the reverse complement.
AAGAGGAAACCCAAATTTTGGACTTCACCATTTCCCTAAGTGTGGTCACCGAGACCCACTCTTGTCCAAACCTTACACCTAGGCCAATCATTGCATCTCACCTTGGCCTACCTTGCAAGATCACTTGCACCTTAGTCTACCTTGCATGCACACCTAGGCCAACCACTGGGCACCTTTGCCGGCACCTTGTAACATCTTAGTAAAGAAGAGCACACCTCAGCCAAGAGGTGTGGAACCTTGGCCAAGACCTCTTGAGTTCACCCAGCTAGGTCATTTCAACCCACCTCATCTCTGTGCATCTTTTCCGTGACCTAGTTTATACCCAACATGCTTTTCCAAGAAGAAAAACATTGATTTAACTCCCAACACATGTTTTGCTTTGTCTTGACTTGGTTTTGGAAAAAAATACTGAGATCTATTTTACTCATTTGAAACTTGTTTTAAAAGTGCATTGCATAACCATCTTTGAGCATTCGGTCTTGTCTTTTTAAAGTGCATTCAACGGAATTACTATCTACTTGTAGGTCTTGGATCCTTGCCTTAAGCCCTACATCCGAAGAGCTATTGTAAGTGATATTTTTAATAAAGTTATGTTATAATGTTTTGATAAAAGATTTTCTTTGTTTTGGAAAAGTATTTGATCAAGCATGAATAATTATCCCTTAGCTTTTGTATCAAGTATTATGTTTGTTTTGATGACATTCTTGAAAGGTCCTTGTGTGCTAGGGGACTTTAATACAACCAGTTCCCTTGTTTGAGATATCTCTCTTGCCATCGACGGGTGGGCTTGTCTAACCGATTCCGAGTCGGTTATTCCCTTGTTTTGTCAATGAATGTCATCCCTTGTATTATGTAATGTTAGTAAACATCCCTTGAAGCTTTGAAAGACTTTGATTAATAGACTTGGTTCATCTTTTGTTTTGTTACAAGTTATGATATGTAATGTTTTGGCAAAATCTCAGATATCATTCATTCAAATCTTTATTACTTACATCATTCACTAAGTTTTCAGCTCACCCCTCTCCCTTATATATATATAGATGATGAAGGAGAAGGTGATGCCACCTAAGTTGTATTTGGAAGATTTTTTTGGTTTACATTTTGTAGCATTTTAAAGATTATGTTTCTTCGCTTTGCAGAACACTTGTCTTGTATGATTGGGCTTGAGAAGCCTTTTGATCAAGATGAAATTTTAAGTTTTATTTTATTTTGTATCCAAGTTGTAAAACCATGTTAATATGTATGTCATTCTATTTAATCTATGCACAGCTCTTATGGACTAATTAGTTTTAAATTTATGCTTCCACACATGTATGCCCCATATGTATACTCTGTTTGTGTGTGGCTCTTTGTAAATTGGCCTTTGGTAATCTCATATTACTGGCCATCACGGCATCATTCCATTAGGAGTGTAATGGGGCCGTGACGGGTGTTTTGGAAAAGTATTTGATCAAACATGAATGATTATCCCTTAGTTTTTGTATCAATTATTATGTTTGTTTTGATGACATTCTTGAAAGGTCCTTGTGTGCTAGGGGACTTTAATACAACTACTACCCTTATTTGAGATATCTCTCTTGCCACCGACGGGTGGACTTGTCTAACCGATTCCGCGTCGGTTATTCCCTTGTTTTGTCAATAAATGTCATCCCTTGTATTATGTAGATGTTAGTAAACATCCCTTGAAGCTTTGAAAGACTTTAATTGATGGACTTGGTTCATCTTTTGTTTTGTTACAAGTTATGATATGTAATGTTTTGGCAAAATCTTAGATATCATTCATTTAAACCTTTATTACTTATATTATTCACTGAGTTTGCAGCTCACCCCTTTCCCTTATATAAAAGTAGGTGATGAGCAAGAAGGTGGTGTCACCTATGCTTTGTTAGAAGATGTGTTTTGCTTTATGCTTTTGTATTCATCTTGAAGATTATGCTTCTTAGCTTCATAGTTCATTTCTTTTGTATGTTTTGGGCTTGAGAAGCCTTTTGATCAAGATGTAATGTTAAGTTATTTTGTTTAGTATTCAAGTTGTGAAACCATGTTAATATGTATGTTATTTCATTTAATCTATGCACAGCTCTTATGGACTAATTAGATTTGAATTTAATGCTTCCGCACATGGTTGCCCCATATGTATACTCTGTCGTATGAATCACTGTAAGTTGGCTTTCGATAATCTCAGATTACTGGCCATCACAACATCATTCTATTAGGGACAGAATAGGGTTGTGACATCCATGTGTCCAAGAAAGGACGAGCATAGTAGTACACGCAGAAACTATATAAACTGCATAGCGCCTCCATGCAGGGGGTCTAGAATTCTTACTATTAGAGCTCTCTCTTTTTTGTCTCTTTTGGCTCTATATTCTTCTCCAAGTGAGCTAATTTGACCGCCGAAGGGGTTTTCTGGCAACATACCTACCATATAGCTCACCGTTGTTTTGTTCTTAGGTGGGACGATGTCACTCGAAGTAATACGGAGCTTGGACCCAAGGAGTACGGAGAGCGATGAATATTTCCTCCCCGTACACTATGGATTCATCTTTTAAGAGGGTGAATATGTTTTGCATGTGGACACTTCTTTTCTAAACCCTTTCCTTAAAATGAAATACTAATTGAAGGAGTTGGTACATTAAGGTAGAATTGCATGTTGGGTTGTCTAATTTCATTTAATTTTAGTGTTAATATTTTGGGGGTGTTACAATTGATTTAAGCCATTGAGTGAGGTTACCTTGATAGTAGTAGCCAAGCTCAAGAATTTTCATGATGAATTTTCTTCACTTTTCTCATATAATTAAAAAATTCATTTCCAAACACAAAAACTTTTCTTAGAGCATCTCCATTCAAACCTTCAAAATTTAGTATGTTAATTTTTTTTAAAGGCTTGGGTGACAAATTGGCATATGCTAATTTGACATGAAAGCTCTCTTCCTGATATGTCAAATCTATTATTATATTATTATTTAAAAAAAAAAAAAAAAGAATGCCCAGGACATCCCCAGGACGACCACCTTGTGCCATTGGATGCTTTAATTAAAGGCAAAAAAAAGGAAATTTTTTTTAAAAAAAAGCATTAAGGGGTCTTCATGTCAAAATTGGCATGAAGGGATGATATCAAAAGCCACATCAACTTTTGGCATGAAGAAATGATGCATAGACCATGACAAACAAATAAAACCTCAATTTTTTTTATTTTTTATTTTTGGTGATTATTGGACTCTAAAATATATATATATATATATTTCCCTTCCTTTAACTTGGCATGCATGCATAGTGGATTCTTTTTGTTAGAATTATTGGAGTTATTCCATCCAAAACCAATTTGAAATGTTGCTCCTCTCTCTACCTCTCTCTCACTTCTACATGCAATTGGGCCACATGTATAGAAGTGTTGGAGACTTACCTTTTATCATTTCTTTAAGTCATCCAAGTTCAATTCATATGATCTAGAAAACCCTCCATCTATTTTCAATTGATTATGGGTTGGTGACTAATAATCTAAAACTTTTTGATGAATAACAAATTCTTTCAAAATATTATGTTTCTTAAACGAAAACTCTATTCATACAACAAAAATAAAAATATCATAAGAATGTTGTGACAGTAACAATTTTGTAAATGAAATCCATCATCATGTTGACATGATAATAGAAGACATGAAAAAAAATAAAGACATGGGCAAGCACATGTTGTTTTAAATAAAATTAGTTGATGAAAAATCAATGGAATAGAAATTGGTAAAAATTTCATGGGGTAAAACTGTAATCTGTGTGGGGTGCAAGTGTTAGAACACCAAATAATTTGGTATTGTCCACTTCGTAGGTATGCACACACCCATAACAATAAATTTACATAGATTACATAATGACCCAATTCCAACAAAGTATAGTGTCATATGCATTTCATCAAACACTTAAAAGGACACAATACAATTACCTAACAAGTTCATATACAAGCATTCCACAATAACAATTAATTCTCTTCTATGCATTTTAACAAACACTTAGCATGCAAGGATTTAGACTTAAATCAATTTGTGTCATTTCTTCCAACTACAAACATGTAAATGTTCAATCAGACAAACTCAAGAAGTAGCCCAAAATTTGTTGTAGATCAAAGTTTTCAAGAAGTACATCCTAAAAATTGTTATAGAAATCATTTACAGCATCATAGGGGGGGGGGGGGGAAAAATCATACAACACACATACAACATCATTGTTTGAAAAAAAATGTATACATATATAGAGAAGAAAAAATAAGAGATTAGGGTTTGTGATGAGAGATACCTCTATATCTCTGCCATTAGGAAGTGAGATGAGAGCAAGGGACAAAAGAACAGCGCTGGAGTGGAAGGGAAAGACTAAATAGAGGGTGGTGGGTCTAATGCAGAGAGAGAGAGAGAGAGAAAGAGAGAGCCTGAGAATCGTGAAATGAGTAAAAATGGGGAGAACAATCAGCTTGTTTGGTTAGGTTTTTCAAAAAAACGCTTTTCAAAAAATTCTACTTTCTTATTTTTTATATTTTTTTGTTTTTATTGAATTTTTTTAATATTTTAAGCAAATTTTTTTTTTTTTACTTTTTAGACATAATTAACATAAATATAACTAAAAAGTAAAAAAAATTGTGAAAAAAACCTTTTAAAAATTCACTAAATACCAAAGATACAAAAAAAAAAAAACGAGAATTCAGTACATTTTTTGTATTTTTATGTTATTTTTAAATTTTTTAAAATATTTTTTCACTATTTTTTTTACTTTTTAGATACATTTAAGTAAGATGCATCTAAAAAAGTAAAAAAAAATGTTTAAAATTGTAAAAATATTCATTAAAAACAAAAAAAAAACACGAAAATCAAAAAACTTAGTTTTCAAAAAACTTAATCCAAAAAATCAAACCAAACACACTGAATGTTGTTTTTTCTGGAAGGGTAAATAGGTAATTTCCCCTCAAAATACCAGGACTTGGAAATAACTCTCCATTGCTATTGTAATTTGCAGAATTTCCCCACTGATTTGTAAGATGGTTTTATAGCCCTCATTGGGCAGTAATTCCCCCATTTTTTAATCTTTAAACAGAAAGTTTTAAAAAAAACTTTTACTGAAAAATATAAGAAAAATTACAATCCAGTTGATATTTTTTTAAAAAATAATTATATAAATTAGTAGGTGACCCGTGCGATGCACATAAATTTATTTTTAAAATAAAAAATTAATCTTGAGTCTTAATATTTTATGTGTAGAAAATCTTAACAACTGAAAGCCAAATATAAACAGATTTACTAATGGTTGATGAAAATTATTGTCACTATGTGCGATTGTAAGGCCCCCAAAATATTGGCATATGATATATCTAGATTAACTCATATACGTAGTCTAAACCCCATTACTTTCAATTATTTACATACATTAACATTGAGTATTATAGGTATTTCAATAACCAATATTCATACTAAATCCCCATCATTCCCTTAATAATATTCAACATGAGATTTAACAAAAGAGTGATCACATACGTTAATATTTTCATCATCCCTATGATATGAATCTATAGCATGCGATGATAATAAGTTTAAACAATCTAAATACAAATTTATGCCCTAATGGCTACAAGTTCCAAGGCTTTGCTCGGTTACAACAAAGTGGTTTTCAAACCCATACACAGATAGCCCTTGACTTGCAAAACAAAACAAAATAAAACAAAACAAAACAAATAAATAGTTGAGCCTTGTGCTCCAAAAAGATCCTCCATGCCTTCACTTCAGCGGAGGTACATCACAAATCAGTTGAAAAATTATTTCCACTAAGGGATGAGTATAATGCCTAGCAGAGATTAGGGGTGAGCAACGGATATATCGATCCGTGCAAACCGACTGAACCGAACCGATTCGCTGCATTTTGGACGGATGTGTGATGATGAATAGACGGTTGCGGATTGATTTTTTCCAATCCACCTAGTTTTGGACGGATGGCGGATTTGAGGTTCATTTGGTCACAGCTGAACTACCAAACCGCGAGCACCCCTAGTAATTTGTAAGACTTTGTGTTTTCAATTTGTTTAGATATTCTATTTGTATTTTCAATTGAAAAAAAAGTTTAAATATTCTGTTGAAAAAGAGTTTTCAACTTGAACATATTTTTTGAACTGAAAAAAAATAAATGTATTATTTATCTATATTTTTTGGTTTTTAAATCTAACTCTAAAAATAATAAATAAATAAGATGATATATGCTAGTTGGTTTTTATTTTCAAAAGCAAATATAGATGTGACAATATAGAGGCATACAATCTTTACTACTGCTTTGTTCATGGTTTTAATGGTTTGAATTGTTTTTATATTTTAAGAATCACATATTGTAATACTTTATGTGGATGAGGCATGTTGTGATTTGTAATATGTGGATAAGGCATGCAGTGATTGTAATATTCTAAAGTTTCAACCTTTTTTCTTTAAATGAGGCATGAAGTGATTGTAGTACTTTTTTAAGTCGTTAATTGTAATACTTTTTTTTTTTAGGAAGTGCACAAGTTAAATTATGTTGAAAATTTATAAAATTTTAAACCGCCAAACCAATTCGCATCCATCTACCAATCCGCTCAATCCACATTTGCCGGATTGGTGGACGGATATGGAATTATTTTCTCCAATCCGCCAATCTAACGGGCGGATGGCAGATTGGAGGTTTCGTGGTCGCAACCGACCCACGCCCACCCCTAGCAAAGATAATCTAAATAAAGTGCACACAGTTTAACAATATCATGAGGTTCAATGCATATGAGATGTCAATGCAAAAAATCATAGGTTTTCTCATTTTGAAATTTTCATGCCATGCACTTATTCGAAAAACATAACCAATTCAATCATCCATTTGATAAAATAAGGGGCAGTAAATACGACACTGGTAATCCCTAGGTTGATGTCTACAAGTAGGCAAAACTAGCACTACCAATCTCCACTTTACCGGTTCCTAATCAAAGGCACGTGGTACCTACTCTACGCGTGTTTTCAATCTTTCATCCTGGACACTCAGGTCAATTTGAACAATACAAATCTACACCCCTATCTAGACTTGCCAAATGTATTTATCCCATAACTCAACACATTTCAAATATTCTCAATGAATCAACTTGAAAATCAATTTCTCAAATTCAATGTGAGGATTAAATCATGAGATTATACAATGTTCAATGCCATGCATACATTTGCAAATATTTCAATTTACCTAATTCACATGCAATTTCTACAACAATCGATACAACCCTCCATCGGTTGCCCAAACAATTATCTCTATAAAATATAAATTTTAAGAGACAAATATAACTCATAATCTTATATCTTCAATAATTTCAACATAGGAGTAATAATCACATGTTCAATCTCTTCTTTTCCAACTCAATCAAGAATCATAATATTCTTCCAAAGATTTCATCAATTTTTTCTTTTTATTCAAACTCAAAAATTCACCAAGAATTTTCATAATGCTAAAAATAACATATGTTTTTTTCAACATTTCTTAATACCTCAACATGATAAATATTTTTCATCTTTCTCAAGAGTTCAATATTTTCATATTAAACAATTTTTAAAAAGAATCTCAATAGTTTCCAATATTCTTAACAACAATCTCATCAATCTCATTTGAACATTCACTTTCACATTCTTATTTGCTCAATAAACACATACTTTCAACACTTATAAATTTCTCATAAGTTTAGCCAAACATCTAAATTTTAACATTTCAAGTTCCTAGGATTTTATCAAACTTTGGGGATTTCTCATTTTAAAGATAAATTTCTTAAATTCTTGGGTTCTACAACAACCATATTTAACAAGCTGAAAACTTTAAGAAAAAAAATATATTTGAGAATCTTCCCCTTTTCATACATTAAATATATTTTTAACAAAAACCATAATCTCTTTTAAGTGTTATATTATCAAAATTACACATAATAAAACTAAAATACAAACACAAGATTTAGAAAATCTCTACCTCAAGTTTTAGTAGAAGGAAAAGAGAAAAACCTCAAAAGCCAACGTCGTCGAAAAATGATGTCCACTGATCAAAATGATTCATTCAAGATGCTTATCAAAATAGCCTCAAGAACTATGGTCTAAATGTCAATAGATTTTGATGACTAAAAAAAAATACAAGAATTTGAGGGTTTGATAAAGAGACGGAAGATGAGAGAGAGAGAGAGAGAGAGAGAGAGAGAGAGAGAGAGAGAGCTCTGTCAAAACAAAAAAAAAATAAGGGCAAATTACAAACACATTCCTCGAGGTTTGGTAAAAATACAGATTCCCCCCTGAGGTTTGAGAAATTACATCCCGCCCCTGAGGTTTATATTTTCATAACAAATTGGCCCCTGAGGTTTTTATTTTCATACAGATTCCCCCCTAATTTGTTATGAAAATTTGACCCTTAGGGGGCAATTTGTAATTTCTCAAACCTCAGGGGGAAATCTGTATTTTTACCAAATCTCGAGGGGGTGTTTGTAATTTGCCCAAAAAATAAGAAAGGGAAAGGAGGCGCCTCCTGTAGACACCTCATTTTTGACCGACCTTAAGACTCAGACGTCATCGATTGAGCACTCGGTGATTGCACATGTGCTCGTTCTGAGGTCGCAGAGTCTCGGCTGAGAGCTTTGCCTCAGAACTTCGGGACTCTTTTGTGCTTTATCTCGGTTTGCGAACCCGGTCTTGTTCTCTCTATTTTCTCTTCCCAAAGGGAGGGAGAGGTCTTGTAGACCATCTCTCAGTGGCCGTAGGCTACGTTTCGTGGTCGTAGGCCACTTTTCCCGTTTGGAGACTAGTTTTCGGTTTTCGGAGCCGTCGGTTGCGCGCCTCTGTTCGGGACGGCTTAACTTTCTCCGTTTGCTCCGGTTTTTGGCACACACCTTGTTTCCTCTCTCTAGAGGGACACTGTGGCCCGGGAGACCACCTTCGTGGTCGCGCGCCACTTTCGATGCTTAACAGTCAGTTTTCGGGGCACCCCGCTGCCCGTTTTGGCACCCGAACCCTCGTTTTGCATCCGTCTTGGTTCATTTTTGGTGTGGACCTTGTTTTCCATGTTTGGAAGGTGGTAGATGAGTGGGAGACCAGCAATGATTTTGGAGACCATTTCTCTCTCCTCCATCCGGTTTTCTTGTCGGGAAACTGGTCTCTCTCTGTTTTGAGCCACATTTACTGGTCTCCCATACCACCATTGAGTTGCATTCACCTGGGAGACCACCATTATAGGCCACCGACCAGCTGACCCTGGTCGGCTGACAAGGGCAAGTGGTCAGCTGACCACTTGAACTGGTTGGCCAGCTACCCTCTGTCTTGTCTCACTGAGTTACTTCCAACTGTGCCAGCTGGGAGGCATTTGCTGCATCCTCCATACATATGGAGGATGTTTATTCTTGGTTTTTAGCTTCCAAGAGAAGCTTTGGCCTCTCTTCTCTATAAAGGAAGGGCCTCCCTTCCTTTACAAGGGTTGAAGAATTGCTGGAGCATACATATACATATCTCCTTCTATATCTCTCTCTTTTAGGTTCAATAGAGCCTTGTTCTTGGCCCTTCACACACCATCTCACAACCACACACTTCCACCATTTCTTGGAGGTCCTTGGAGCTTGTTTTCAGAGCTTGAGGAGCTGGTTTCTTGGTCCAGAGCTGCTGGAGTTCTTGGCTACAAGGGTAATACACTAGTTCCCTCTTGTGGTCCTTATTTTGTTTCGTCTTTTAGCCTTACTTGAAAGCCTTTTTGAGCTTTTTCATAAACTGAAAAAAGTCTTATTTTGAGCTCCTCTTGAAGTTTGTTTAAGGTCATTTTTCTGTTGGGGGTCATCTATCCCCTTGCATGCTTCATTCCATCTTGTTTTGAGCTATGCCTTAGGGCCTTTGTGTTGAGCTTTGTTGGCCCTTTTGACCACTGAAATCCAGCGGATTTTCAATGGTTATTATGTGTTTTTGAGCATCAAAATCAGAGAGGGGTGACCCTCTCACCCCTTGTCTTGTTTACTAGCATTGTTGGCTTTACAAAGGAGCCCCTATTTGCATGTTTCAAAGCCTTGTTTCAGGCCATTTTTGGTGGGTTTTAGGACCTGCATAGGCTCTGTCCATAGCCTTTTTTGCCATTTTGGATGTCCATCTTGCATGTGTAGAGTAACCCTCTTCATGGCCTTTCAAAGGAGCCTTTACTTGCATGCTTCCTAACCTCATTTCAGGCCATTTTCAGTGAGTTTTAGGGCTTCATAACCTCTGTCTAGAGGTGGTTTTGTCATATTAGGTGTCCATTATACATGTGTAGAATAACCCTCTTATTGGCCTTTCAAAGGAACATATCATTCTTGCATGCATTGACCATGTTTCCTTGGGTTTTTGGGCATTTTTTGGCATGGCATACTTCTAACTTTTGCTGGTTTGGTGACCTCTTGATTGCCTCACATACTTGTAATGCAAACCCCCTTTACTAGCTTACATTGCATGCTTTGTTGGCCCTTGATTCTAGCACTTTTTGGCCATGCCTTAAACTGACTTTGTGCATATTTTGGACTGCCTTAGCTCTATTTTTGAGTCTCATGGTCAAATGATGCTTGTTTTGCATGCTTGTAGTTCAATATCCATACCTAGCTTTGAGTTTTGTGGTCTATTACATGCATATACTGAGGTGTTTTCATGTTTTGGGGCCATTATACATCATATTTCAGAGCTTATATGAATGTCATATTCCCATGTTTTCCACTCTTTAAATGTGTTTGAGAGTCGTGCTTGTATGCTTTATTTACCGACCATTGAATGAGCTTCATTTCCATGCATTTTGAGCCATCATTTTAGGCCATTTTCCCACTGTTTAGGGTCTGCATAAGGACTGTTTGGGGGTGGTTTGGTCATATATGCATTGCTTTGTGTACCTATAGTGTAATCCACTTCACTAGTTTCGGTATCCGGGTCATCTAGCATGCATTGTGTGAGGTGTTTGCATGTTTCGAGACCATCTTTTATGCCATTTTAGAGCTGGATCATGTGTCATTCTATGCCATATTTCATCCTTTGCCTTGCTTTGTTAGAGTTGCATGTTGTGCCTTAGGATCGATCCTTTGCATCCGTACATGTTTGCATGTATTTTGGTTGTCTCACTTTCATCATATTGGCCACTGATTTGAGTGTGGCTGAGGTCCACTCATATTGGTTTATGTCCAACTTGCATTGTGCATGCCATTTGGTTCATGTTGTTGCATGTTTGACCATCGCATTGTGTATGCTTTGATTATGCCTTTGTGTATGCCCATCTTCGTATGTGTGCATTGTGTATGCCATATAGCTCATGTGCATTGTGTATGCCATTTTAAGTCCATAGCATTGCGTATGCTAGGTTGCATGTGTGCATATCATCCCTCGCATGCCAGCATGATTAGGTTGCATTGCATTTAGGGTTGCATGTTAGTCGCATTGTGTATGCCATCTCATTGCATTGTGTTTGGAGTAGGGTTAGTCTAAACACGGGAAACGAGGGGCGTTTCGTACTCAAAGTGACGAAACGTGTCTTAATTTTCGGTCACCGACACTCTGGATTACCCATGATGGAGTTTAGGCCTTGTTGTGTTTATATGTGCATTCATTTCACATTGAGTTGCGCAATTCGACTTCTTGGCCATCATGCATCGAGATGCGTGATTGATGGCACGAGGATCGAGGACTACACTCCCTAGAGCTTGTGTAATGACAGGGAGAGTGGTCGTGCACACATGTGTTGAAAATTCTTTGCCATGCCCCTTTCTTGCTCTCTGTTGCAGCAAACCAGAAACCAACAGCCTTCTAGAGCTTTGTACAATATTCCGGGATCAATTGCAAACAGAGGCAAATCGGGGCATCGCAAGGAATTTCCCGACAAGGTGACTCGAGCGTGCATGCATCTTTCATCATTCGGAACAGAGCTGAGGCGGTCCATTTAGCTTGCATGCTAATCTATTTGCTTTCCTAGTTAACTTGTTAATTAATTAGGGTTTTGTAATATTTAATTAGCTAGAGTAGTTAATTATTTATTCGGACTGTATTATTTATTTGGACCCTCCGAGGAGGGCAATGTTGTAATAAGTGTGTGTGCATGTGATGTATGTCTTCCAACCCCACGTCTTTCTCCCTTTTATTTACTAGCTTATGATGGTTAGTTTAGGGCATGTTTCAATTAGCATACTTATGCTCCCATGTTTGCATCCATTCATCTGTTTTGCATGCACCGGGCTTGGCACATCATACTAACTGTATTGTATTTCAATTCCGAGTTGAATACATGTTATCTGTAGCATCTCACATGCCATCTTAGAATAGCCGAGCCTAACTAGGATCATGCATATGATAACTAACTAGTTTCTGTTTTAGCTCGGAGTACTCGGTAAGTGTTTATGCTTTAGCATCCTTGCATGTATGTGAGTGATTGCCATGATAGCATGCGTACCATGAGGCTATTTGCTTATGTGATATACATGCCTGAATGCCTGTGGGTGAAGGTTGGATTATTTAAATTGGAACAATTCATCGATTGCGAGTTTTAAGCCCACTTGAGAGTGGCAAATCACCATGTTTTTCTAAGCCCACCTGAGGGTGGCAAAATCACGTCTTAGCCTACTTGCGAGTAGCACCTTCAAACCGCTTTCAAAAACAAACATGAGATGATTTGTTCCAACTTAGGAGATCCAGTCTATACTTATATGCTGTGCACATCACATAGTAATTCTAGACTAATAACCGGAATAAGAGCACATAATGTTTTCAAAACTCGATATCATGGTTAGTAGAAGCCGATCTTTGATCGGGCGAGCGGGGGTGCTCACGAAGTGACCTTCCCCAATCGTACCCAAGTTCCCGAGCCGAGGTAACTTTGGTGATGACGGACACGTGGCCTTAGGCAAACGAGTCAGGGTTTCCTAAATTCCTCCAAAGTAAAATATTTAGGTGGCGACTCTGTATCTGGCAAAGCAGTCCATGTTTGGCACTTCTTTCTAAAAATCAATTTTCCAAAACGATTTGCCAGATTTGGACCCTTTTATCAGTCTTACATTGCACTTTGCAAGATCAGATTAAGAACCGTGACAATTTGAGTCCGAACTGCAGTGAGGCCCACGGGCGCGTCTACAGTTTCTGGCGACTCTGCTGGAGATTTAGAGAACTTGACTCGAACTCATAATATCTTGTTTTGACTACACTTATGTGTTTCTTTGCATTGCATTTGCATTGGTGCGCCTAGGACACCGTGTTTGCCATATGCTATTCCTGAACGGTTTGTCGGAGGCTCGCTTCGAGAAGCGTGCCATAAGGCTAACCGGTTGCTGGTTTTGGCACGATGGGAACACAAACCCTGGTTTTACCGGGGCACCCTTTTTGACCATTCGACCTAGTGCATATTCGGAATCCATAGTGACAATTCCAAGCTAGGACAGGTTGCTTACCCGATCATAGGTTGTTTGAAACCGCTGCGTGCATAGTGAAACCCTAGTTCCTAACAAAATAAGACAAGAAAACCCTACCCCAACATAGGGGTGTTTTGGTTCTCACTTGTTTGTTATGTGCTTTAGAGTGCGTCTCTACAGGAATATATGTATCAGTTTGCAAGTTTGGGTATTAGGCCTGCGGGCACCAGTTCAGTATTTTGGGAATCAGTTATCTGCAGGTATCAGATTCGACTTCGGGGACAGTGATTTGGGAATAATGATCAGTGTTTAAGAACAGTATTTTCAGCTTATCAACCGTGTGTTGTGATGCCCAACTATGTGTTGTGTATTTATTTAAGTCGTTATGCTGCCCGTTTGTCTGGTTGTTTATTTCCTTATTATTGCTTTATTTATCTTTTTGCTAGGTAGTTTAGCACAATTGCTTCAGACCAAGCAGATATTCCCCAAGCACTCTGGACTAGAGGTCGCCGACTCAATCGATCTGAGGATCTGGTCGACGGACAACCAGTGTTACATTCTCTATCCCCAGTTGTTAAACGGAGGTCGAGAAGACGTAGTATATCTGAGCAGAGGTTGCCAGAGCAGTGGTCTACCCCATCAGTGGACAGTCGGGCTGAGGTCTCAATTGTTGCCATAGAGATAGATATACCAGTCAGTCAAATGGATCAGCAGAACACGTCAGGAATGGAGGCAATGATGCGTCAACTCCAAGAAAGTATGAAACTCATGCAACAAGACGCTGCCCGCCAGATGGAATTTGCTAAACAGCAAGCCACGATCATGGCCCAGTAGGCCGAGCTAATCACCAGGCTGCAATAGCAAAACGGAGCATCTGCTTCGCATCAAGCTCCTCCCCCACCGGGAGCTCCAGCACCTGGGGAGACACCAAATGTCCAGGAAGGTACGGACATTCCGACAGGGCCGGCTCCGTCTCTAATCTTACCCCACCTATCCAAAACACCTACCAACCTACCGGACTATCCCTTCGAATTTGAAGTGGACCCTACAGCGTTGAAGTTGAGCAAGCTTGAGAAGTAGTTCAAGAAATCCCAAGGGGTAAAGTCCATCCCAGACATTGAGGACGGGTATACTGACGTGGCTGTGACGCTGCCAGATAGGTTCAAGATGCCACAAATCGACGGCTTTGACAGATCTGGGGATCCCATGGTACATCTTCGGTTGTTCTCAGACATACTAAGGCCGATGGGTCTCACCAGACTACAGAAGCTTTCATTGTTCGGCCGGACCCTGTCGGGTGTGGCAGCCATCTGGTACGCAAAATTAAAAGATGATGTCAAGAGAAACTGGGATGAGATGGCTGAGGCGTTCATTGCACAGTACTCCTATAACACGCAAATCGAGATTACAACCCGTGATCTCGAGACGACTAGGCAAGAGCCTAAGGAGAGCTTTTCAGATTTTGTATCCCGGTGGAGGGCCAAGGCCTCAATGATGATCCTAAGGCCCACTGATAAAGATCAAATCCGGATGATTGTGCACAATCTCCAGCCTAAGCTTATGCAGAAAATGATTGTGCTCCCCTTTCCCGCCTTTTCAGATTTACACGAGATGGGAGTACAGATCAAGGATGCCTTGAAGCAGGGCTTGATTGACAATGATAGAGAGCAACCCAGAAGAACCTTCAACCACAACACCAATACAGGCACCAGCAATGCCGCAAATGCTAGAGCTTTAGAAGTAAGCATGGTCACCACCATTCCCCCTCCAAGACCCATGGCAGCTACACCTTTCTCCGGTGCGTTCGGAAGCAATACATAAACAACCAAATACCAACCTCGAGGCCAAAGAACCTTCACCCCATTATATATGCCCCTGTCCAAAGCTCTGAGGGTTTTAATCAGAAAAGGGCACTTGAAGCCCCTAGAGCCGAGGTCATTGCCAAATCCACTCCCACCCTCTCATAACCCGGCAAAATACTGCTCATATCACCAACAACACGGTCATGACACCGACCAATGTTTTAGATTGCGTCATGAGATTCAAGATCTCATTGACAAGCAGGTGATTGTGCCTCCAGAAAAACCCAATGTTACAACCAACCCTCTCCCACCGCATAACCAAGCTCCACCTCCCAAACGCATTAACTTTATCCAGACTAGGGTCGTGTCTTACGATCCTAGCATATATATCACCCCGTCCCACCTACCCAAGTCGGAGGTGTTCCTGCCCGACAGCACTGACCTGTGCATGTTGGACATCTCCAGAACCCAACCCGAACCAATGGTGGTGACTGTCGAAGACAGAACATGGGAGATTATAGAGGAGAATGGGATTGTTGAGTCAGAATCTGAGGAATCTGGGAGTTTTGCTGAGAAAATATACAGTTCGAGTGACTACATTCTGTCAGTAGGCCAGGTTGGGCCAAATGTGGAATTGCCAGCAGGGGTAGAGCTTTGTGAGATACAGGGGGATAGATTTGATCAAGGGACAGATGACTTAGCAGCTTTGGAAGAGGACATAGCTAACCTGCAGCTTTTTGAAGAACAAGACTCAGCAGTCAACTGGTTTGATTTTAAGGAGTTAGCAGAGGTTACCGGGTGGCTTGATGACCTACCAGACGTTGTTGAAGAATCTCAGTTGGAACAGGGCCCGGTAGGGGCAAGGACATCAGTTGTGGCCGGAAGGGCCGAAGAGTAGAGTATATCGCCGGAGAGTGCTGGTGCTAAGAATTTCGCTCAGGATTTGGGCATTGTGAATGCAGGAAATGTTGAACAGCCAGCTGTACTGACGCAGTTGGAACAAGAAGGAATCGAAGAGTCTGAGAGAATCAGAAAAACCAAGGCCCCCGTGGGGACAGAAAGTGTTGTGTGCACGAGGACAGAGAATGCGCGAGCATGTGGACAGAAAGTACTGCCAGTACAATTATACCGGAGCCGGACAGGTGTCTATCGGCTGCCGACGGAATGTGGTGGGAAGACGATGATTTATGTCTTGCCCACACGGATGAGGACTGGGGGAGCAATCAACCGGATGATACCTGGTACATTGGTGAAGTCGACCATATGACAAGGAGTGGACGGTATTTCAAGCCTCCACATTTAGATTAGCCAGAGGCATCTGGGAAAGATAAGGAGGCAAAGAAGCAAAAAGAGAAGTAACTCAAAGAAGAGGCTGTACTGAAGCAGTTGAAAAAGATATAGGTAGACATCTCCATCTGGGGACTGCTTATGGCATCGCGAATGCATCGACAAGCTGTCTTATCGGCCATGGACAAGGCCAAGCTCTCAATAGACACCACGCCTGAACAGCTGGTGGGCTTAGTTTTTCTGGGAGGAGCTACCCCGCTGTTGACTTTCTCTGACAAAGAACTGCCACTTGAGGGTGCGAACCATAACAAGCCACCCTACATCTCTGTGGAGTGTAGAAACAAATGGATACCCGTGGTGCTTGTCGACACAGGATCCGCTATCAATGTATGCCCGGCAAGGACTGCATATGCAATCGGTTTAAGAACCACGGACTTTGTGCCAACAGCCCAGGTGATTCGGGCATATGACAACATGAGCAGAGAAGTAATAGGGATAGTGAAAATTCAGACTAAGGTTAGGCTGGGACAACATGAGATTGACTTTCACGTCTTGAAAGTTCCTGCGACCTTCAATCTGCTCTTGGGGCGGCCGTGGCTGCACCAGGTGAAGGCAGTTTCGTCCACCTTGCATCAGATGGTGAAATACCCCCATGGGAAGGGAGTAGCCATTGTTTTTGGAAATTCGTCGATCCATCCACCGCCAGAAGTATCTACGCCAGTTTTGGAAATTGAGCACGGTATGGAGGATGTGTTCTTATCCGGTTTTACCTTGGCTGAGGCCAGGGTCGTGCAAAACATCTTAGCTGTTAATGAGGGGGTATATGTCAATGCTCAATCAGTATACCTCATGAACAAGCTCCAACACATCCCCGAGATGGGATTAGGGAAGAGTGGCCGGAAGGGCATTGCTGTATCGGCCGAAGTGCCGCACAACCCGCATACCTTTGGCTTGGGTTATCTGCCCACCAAAGAGGATTGGGTGAGAAAAGGTAAAGAGATGGCTGGGAGAGCCAGAGCGAAGCAGGCGGGGAAGCCTTTTGAGCTAATGCACCGACCCATCCAGGGTACCCTAAACGGACGCTTTGTCTGGGAGGTGGAGGACTTTCCATTTTGTGGTTTCCCAGAGCCGTGGCTGAATGCGGAGAGGAAGCGCGTGCCAGGTTTTGAGATCTTCTTTGACCTGTAATTATCCGAGGATGACGTTGCCGAAGAGCAAACAGACCCATTGGCTGAGGCTGAGCAGGGCAAGAAAGTGGAGTCTGAGGACGCCGAAAGTGAAATGGGGGGTAGCGTTGGAGTGTCTACTTTCAGATCCTCCGATCGGACAGAAGTGCTTGGGGGATAACTTCTCGGTATCTATGATCGGGAATGAAATGGCTGCGGGCCCACCGTCAAACATTTTGGATGCATCTATCGCACCCTCTCTCATTTGGCAGTATGAAAAGGGATTTTTGTCAAGCAGCACCGGGTCAGGTAGTGAGCCGAAATCTGATTCCACCGAGTCTGTGGAGTCGGAATCAGGTTCCAGCTCAACTGAGTCTGAGTCCGGTAATCCTGGGAGTGACAACCCGGATACCACAATCCTGTACAGGTCGTCTTTTTCTTTCTCTTTTGAGTTTGTTGTAACCGAAGAATCGAACGATTTGGATGTGCTTAATGAGAATGATGTGGCTGTGGCTTCTGAGTACTTTTCTGTGCCTTTGATTTATTGCTTGAATCAGGACTTTCAAAATTTTGATAAAAACGACGAGGAAGAAATTCCTCCGGTTTTGCAACGATTAATTGATCAAGAGCAGGAAAGATTTGTTAAACCTTTAGTTGATGAAATCACTACTGTGAATAGTGGTATTGAAAAGGACCCGCGGCTGGTTCAGATCGGGTCCACGTTGTCTTCAGAGGAACGCGAGCGCTTAGTCGCTTTATTAAAAGGTTTCAAAGATGTTTTCGTGTGGTCCTACGAAGACCTGCCTGGAATCGATCCTGAGATTGTACAGCACCGGATCCCTCTTGACCCCGAGGCCTGACCCGTTAAACAGAAACTCAGAAGGATCTGCCCGGACTGGGCTCTCAAGATTAAGGAAGAGGTCACCAAGAAAATTGACGCAGGGTTCCTGCTGGTATCCGAATACCCAACTTGGTTGGCCAACATAATTCTGGTGCCGAAGAAGGATGGCAGGATCCGGGTGTGCGTGGATTTCAGGGATTTGAACAAAGCTAGTCCGAAGGACGACTTTCCCTTGCCACATATCGATGAGTTGGTGGATTTCACAGCGGGGCATGCTTTGCTTTCGTTCATGGATGGCTTTTCGAGCTACAACTAGATAGTGATGGCACCTGAAGACCAGGAAAAGACTGCTTTCACCACCCCGTGGGGGACATACTGCTACAGAGTGATGTCGTTTGGGTTGAAGAATGCTTGAGCTACATATCAACGGGCCGCAACCACGATATTGCATGACATGATCCACAAAGAGGTTGAGGTGTACGTGGACGACATGATTGTCAAGTCCAAGGAAAGAGAGGGCCACTACACCACCTTGCAAAAGTTTTTCCAAAGGATCAGAGAATTCCGGTTGCGGCTGAATCCTCAGAAGTGTACGTTTGGTGTTACAGCAGGGAAAATGCTAGGGTTCTTGATTACATAGAGAGGTATCGAAGTCGACCCTTCCAAAATCAAGGCCATCTTAGAAATGCCACCACCAAGGACTGAAAAGGAGGTGCGAGGCTTTCTGGGTAAAGTGCAATTCATAAGACGGTTTATCTCAAAATTAACCTTGACTTGTGAACCACTTTTTGGCCTCTTGAAAAAAGGAAAGAAATTCCAGTGGGACGGCCGATGTCAAGCTGCTTTTGAACAGATCAAGGAATACTTACAGAACCCATCCGTGTTGTCACCGCCTGAGCCGGGGAGACCGTTGATTTTTTATCTTTTAGTGATTGAGACTACAATGGGCTGCATGCTTGCGCAAGAGTTTGAGGACAAGGTGGAGAGGGCTATCTATCTGAGCAAGAAGATGCTGGAGTATGAAACCCGCTAGACACCATTGGAAAAGGCTTGCCTAGCCTTGGTATAGGCTACCAGGAAGTTGCGGCACTACCTGTTAGCTCACTCTGTAATGTTGGTTTCAAGATTAGATCCCATCAAATATCTCTTCGAGAAACCGGCACTTACGGGTAGGCTAGCTCATTGGTTGCTGTTGCTTTCCAAGTTCGAACTGAAATATGTGACGCACAAGTCAGTAAAAGGGAGAGCGGTAGTGGAATTCTTAGCCAATCATCCAGTGGAAGGAGGTGAAGCAGTTGAGTACTTATTCCCAGATGAGGCCATTTTGCATATCGGAGACGAAACTTGGACGATGTACTTTGACGGAGTGTCAAACCAATACGGGTATGGGATAGGGGTGTTGTTGATAGCACCCGACAATTCCCATATCCCTCTAGCATTCAAACTCCGGTTCAAAGTCTCGAACAACGAAGCAGAATATGAGGCATGCATTGCCGGTCTAGAAGCAGGCCTGGAACTAGGGGCAAAATAGTTGGACGTCATCGGGGACTCGAACCTTGTTGTGTCTCAAGCAAAAGGAGACTGGAAAGTCAAAGAAGAAAAGATGATAATGTACCACCAGACTTTGGACTTGCTGATTCCTCGGTTTGATAAGCTAAACTTTGCTCATCTATTAAAAGAGAACAACAGGTTCGCAGATTCATTAGCAACTCTATCTTCCATGATAGACATTCCGTTTGGAGTCCGAATGCATCCAATCATCATTGACTAGAAGTTTGCGCCAGCATATGAATCAATTGCTGCCATAGATAAGGTTCAGGACGAGAACCCCTGGTATTACGATATTTGAAATTTCTTGGAAAAGGAAGCATATCCACCAGGGGCAAATGCCAAGGATAAAAGGACAGTCAGAAGAATGGCCATTCAGTTCATCATCTGCGGGGGTAAGCTGTATAAGAGAGGTCATCTGGGAATGCATAAGCTGTGTATCGATGCCGAAGAATCGAAGCGCCTAATGGAGGCCATCCATGGAGGAGAATGTGGAGCGCACATGAACGGGGTAATGTTAGCTCGGAAGATCCTCAGACAGGGTTACTACTGGTCCACCATGGAGGAGGATTATATCGGCTTTGTTCGGCGATGCCACAAATGTCAGATCCATGCAAACCGCATGAACATCCCACCGTCGAAGCTGTACAATATGACTTCGCCATGGCCATTTTTAGTTTGGGAAATCGATGTGATTGGGGCTGTCACTCCGAAGGGGTCTAATGGGCATGAGTTCATTCTCGTCGTGATAGATAATTTCACGAAGTGGGTTGAGGCCCAATCATATGCAGTGTTGAAGGCTTCACATGTTGCGAAGTTCATCAGAAACAACATTATCTGTCGCTACGGGGTCCCGAATGAGATCATTTCAGACAATGGTTCCCACTTCAAGAAGGAAGTGATTGACTTGTTGGAAAAATACAACGTGGTTTTTCATAAGTCATCCACATATCGGCCACAGACCAACGGAGCAATTGAGGCTGCTAACAAGAATATCAAACACATACTGCAGAAGATGATGGAAACCTACCGGGACTAGTCAGATAAGCTGCCGTTTGCTCTGTGGGGCTACCAGACTTCAATTAGAACTTCTACTGGGGTGACTCCATATTCATTGGTTTATGGGATGGAGGCCGTTCTACCTATCGAGATTGAGGTTCCGTCATTGCGAGTGCTGGCTGAGTGTCAGATAGCCGAAGCAGATTGGCAGCAGAGCAGATTTGAAGAACTCATGTTGCTTAATGAGAGAAGACTGAAAGCACTGTACCATGTTCAAGGTTATCAGCGTAGAATTGCCAGGGCTTTCAACAAAAAAGTTAAGTCCAGGAATTTGAAGGAAGAAGATTTGGTGCTCAAGGACAACCGAGCTCCCATTCACGACCCTAGGGGCAAGTTCAGACCCAATTGGACTGGCCCTTACATCATCAAGTCTATCTGGTCGGGTGGAGCTGTGGTTCTGATGGACCTAGATGGCCTAGAGTTTTCCCAACCGATCAATGTAGACAAGTTGAAGAAATATTACCCCTGAGTGGCTCGCTAGGCCGAAAACCCGAAAGGGCGACCTAGGCAAAAGTTAGAGCATGAAAAATTTGAAATTACAAAAACTGAGCTCGCAAGGTTGAAAACCCGCAAAGGGCGACCTTGGCAAAAGTTAGAGCGCAAAAGGAGAGAGTTAATATACGAGTGAACCCAAGCCGAACTACGTAAGGCTTGATTCCCATCTTTGGGATACGTAGGCAACTTCATCCTGAAGTCCAGCCATAAACTTTTCCCCGATCAACTTTGTCCATTTGATCATCTCGGTCATCTTTGTCTATTCAGTATTCAAGAGCTTCGATTGTAATCTCCGGTGTAGTGCTATTCAGACTAGGGGCAACTTTCCAGTTGCTAGGATCCGGGGTTGTGTATCTCAGTGACAGATCTCAGGCGTGTCCAGTTCTGATCCATATCGAAAATGGTTTTGAAAAGTTTTAATAAAAGTTGATTTTGCTCAAATTAATCTTTTTACAACTTAGACCATTTTTGGACCAAAGTGGAAAATTTTCAGTACCCACAACCTTCAATTTCATTGATTTCAATATAGAGCTCTCCTACTCTTGAATACGAATTGAAGTTGCTTTTTATTACATTCATAAAGAAAATTTGAAAGTACTGATAAAGTAATAAATCCGGGGCATAGATAGGTAAGGTGTTCCTGCGCCCCCTCCCAGAGCTGGTCGAAGCCTCTGATGCCAAGTTGGGCCCAATCTGTGCCTCTTCATTGAGCCAATGTATGCACTCATCAGACAAGGTGCAACTAAAAGTGGGAGCGGGGGCCAGGAGCTCTCTAGTCCTCCATGCCATGGCATACCGGGCAAGCTGTGCGCCTCAGGCTGGGAATGCAGCAGGTTACTCTATCCCCTCTGGCGGGCAAGTCTGATCATGTCTGAACTAGCGTCGGAACCGGAACGGAAAATAGAAGACATAATGTGTCATGCCAATCAATTGAATCCCAGGTTGACGGGTCATGTTGTAACTTATTGCCGGCAGATTGAGCCAAGGGCAACGCCAAGCAATGTGGTCCGCGGACAAACCGCACATCCAGTTGTACCACCACCCCTCATCTAGGGCATCGACTAGACATCGTCGAAATAAATAGCTGCGAGCTGAATATACCGGAAACGAGTCCACTACTCTCAACTTGTCCATCAACCATACCTGGGAAGGGATGAAAAATAAGAGATGAAAGAATAGAGAGATGTACGATGAGAGAAAAGTAAGAAAAGGGTTTTGTGAGAAAAACCGAGCCTGAGGGTCGAGTGATGTGAGCAATATATATGTGAGATGGGGTGGGAAACATTACCTGCAATAGTAGTGGGCTCCCTGCAAGCCTAGCCGTTTCGCGACGATGAAAAGCATCTAAGCCCATCAATGTCTCAGCCAATGTCATGGCAATACAGCTTTTGCCCTCTTTCAAGCCCTCGGCCACCTCAATCAACCGAGTGCTAAACCCACCGGAGCCCGGGGCAAGCAAGAAATGAGATAGCAAGCATAAGCAAAGCGCGTGTCGCCGATAGCCTTGCCAATGATGGTCGCCGTGGTTACCAGCAACAGAAAACCAGCAAACCAAGCTTGGGATGTCTAGCTCCTCGTCGTGAATCAATGATCGAGCGTCATGCAAAGTGAGGCCACACATTTGTCCTAAGACTTGGACGTGGCCGAATCGGAGTTGAGGCAGGATTTCCTCGTTGTGCTCGGATTCCATCAAAGCTTGGAAATCCTCGTAAGTAGGACGCATCTCTTGCCCGCTAAAGCTAAAAACATGTGTTACTGGATTCCAAAACCTTGCCGCGACATGAAGGAAAGGAAGATGCAGCGGAGTACGGCCCAGCGTGAATAGTGCATTCAAGCCGAAGCCCCGGAAGTTCAACTTTTCCGAGCCATCTAGAGAAGCAATCCAAGCTGTGAGATTTTCGATCAGAAATGCCTCCATTTTGATGCAAAACTAAGATGAAATGAAAGAACCACGAAGCTGGGACTTTTATAGAGGATAAGACACTGCTTTGGGGACACGTGTCAGAAATCTGGTGGTCGCCAAACCAGGTCATCGGCCGACCACCTTTTCTGGTAGGCCGACCACCCCTTTGGTCTCCAAGACAGAAAACTGGTCGGCCAGCTTCCTTAGGTGGTCGGCCATGGAGAGAAGTGTGGCTTTGGTCTTGTCCTAGTCTCTAGAAGAAAGTTCCTAGCATTTCCATGCATTGGGAATGTTGAAGGTGCGAGTTTTCCTTTGTTTCGGATGCGTTCCGTCACTCTGATCATCCGAGATACTTTTGTTTATCGAGTTGTTGTTGAGTTTTGTTTATTGAGTTGTTGTTAAGTCTTGCTTATCGAGTTGTTGCTTTGCTTATCGAGTTGTTGTTTTGCTTACCAAGTTGTTTTGTTTATCGAATCATTAGGTTTTGTCAAGTTGTCGAGTTTTGTCCGTCGAAATTGTTGTTCTTTGTTTATCAACATTTCCGAGATTTGCTTATCGAGTTGTAAACTTGCTAAGGTTTTGTTGTTTCTTAGTAAGTCAGGATGTTTAGTTTGTTGTGTCGTTTCACTACCTGACTTGGCAAATTTTCGATGCTCAATTTTCATTCAATCTCATTTTTGTGCAAAATGATGCGATGCGATGCTAAGAACATAAAATACAACACTTTTTGAACAAAAAGCCGTTTCATTCCATCATGCTTCCTTTGTTACAACATTTTACAACAAGGGTACAAGTTTTACAAGAAATACAACTGCCTAATAATGTACAATGTGCTACAACTACTAGTAAAAAAGGCAAATAAAGCAGGGAACAGCTGCATCAGTGCTATCAACTGCAGGAATAAGAGGCCCTCTTCGTCCTCTTCTGCGGAACAGCCTCTACACCATCATCATCATCTGAATCGGAGCTGCCATCCTCAGAACCCTCCTCGGCATCATCTCCACTACCGGAACCGGAACCAGAGTCACTCGCTTTATCAGCGGATGTCTCTAACTGGGGATACGCAGGCTCCTTCTCCTCGCTGGACTCCTCCTCTATGATAGGCGCTCTGCGCCTGTCTCGTTTGTGAGACGAGTCCCCTCTCCTGCCTCCTCGAGAGGGCCTAGATGGCCCGGTCTGTGGCTCAGTCTATAGCGGAGGCATCTGAAAAGAAAGAGCACAATTCGAATACATTAGCCAATATATATATCAGATGCAGAGACAAGAAAGCTACATGGAATAGATACATGCAGATATAGTATATGAATGTGGTGTGTATCAGATGTGCTCTACACATACAGTCAATCAATGCAGTGAAATGTTCAAGTTCAGCATGCCATCAGAAGTATGATAAATGCAAGAAAACTAAAGAATACCGGGACACTGGCGATGAACAGCTGCGTCTCTCTCCGCAGGACCATGCCCTCGAGTGAGGCCACCAACCCTAGCAATCGCTCAGTATACTCGCTGGGAGGCTGCAGATGCAAGTGCAAGTTATCAATAAATGAATGAATCTAAGTGATAAATTAAAGCTGTAAAGTATACCGGTGGCGAGTCGGGGTCTCTGACATATCGGTGATCAGGCATAGGAGGCTCTATCGGAATTGGGTAGGAAGTCTCGTATCGCCATCCTATCAACTCGGTTGGGATATCTGGCCACCCGGCATGATGATAAGTCGGGGGAATCAGGGGGACCAGTCCAGCCCCACCTCTCGATGTGCCGGCCCTACTGGTCGAAGGGATATCTACAGCCCGGGCTCGACTCGATGATGGTATGCCAGCAAACCTGCTCGTGGGAGTACGGACACCTGTCAATGGAGGCATCAAGTATGTGTGGCGATAAGTCGCATACTCCCCCTCCTCCGTGTGCAGAGCTGCATCAGTACCAAACATAGCAATATCGACTTCCTCGGGGGTGAGCCTCTCAGCGGACCGTATGTCATCTGGAGGTGCTGAAAGGACACTCTGATCAGGGACGCCCATCGTCTGACGCATGAAGCGGTCCCCCAGAAACCAGGCCCTACCAACGGGCCCCTCAAATAGGATCCTGTACCGAGAAGAGGCCCATCCCCCAGCGAACTAAAATCAGGTATCACCACCCAAGGGCGCCCAGGGCTGCCATGTGATCTGCGGATAACCAATGCATAAGCTGATTAGAAATCCTAAATGCGCAAGATGAATCAAAGATGAAAACATAGAGAACTGAGAGTTCTGAATTACCTCGATCGTCCACACTGTATCAAAAAACTGCTGCAAGTAGGGCAAAGTCTCCCGAGCTCTCGGCCGGTACTGGCCCTCAAATACGAGCGAGTAAGGAATCATAAGAGGCACCTCCACCTCGAGCTTCGGGGCTAGCATCGGAAAGTACGCGAAAAGCCATAGCTGTGGAAAACGGGGCAATAACCATCAAAATACAGAATGCTGAGTGCAGAATGTGAATACAGAATGTACAGAGAATGCAGAATGCCGAGAGCGAAATGCGAAGTATAAAATGTAAAGTGTGCCGTGTATGCAATGTACAGATAATGAAAAGCAGAAATGTAAATCAAGAGGGCAGAAAGTACCTCCCAAGCTCTCCAGTAGCCACCGACTATGTTCCCCCGTCCACGGGAGGTCGCACTCATATAGCAGTAGAGGGTAGCAAGACCAGCGCCACCCCAATCATACAGGCTGACCTGTGATAGGTCTACCAGAGCACTCAGCAGATAAAGTCCAACGGTGTTCCCCCTATCGGAGAACAAAGTTGTCCCAAAGAGGAACATCAAAAACCCTCGAGTGTATTGCTCTATCTCCTCGAGAGTCTCGGGTACGATCGCCCTGAAATGTGTGGAAAACCAAGTGTACCGGACTCTGCCCGAAGATCTGTCAACTAGTGGGTGAGCTCTTAACAGATAGGTCCAGGCAGCTTCCCACTCACCCATATCCTCGTCATAGGGGATCGGCCGGCCTCCCACGTCAAGGCCTGTCAGCATAGTAAAGTCGAACGGGGTCATCGTCATATCCCCGGTAGCTGAGAAGTGGAACGAGTTGGTGGTGTCCCACCATCTCTCTATAAGGGCGCCCATCAAGGTCCTGGTCTGAACCCTGCCTGGTCGACCAGATCGTGAACGGTCTCTGGGAGCACTGCGTACCACTCCCTGGCAATGATCGATCCATAGCCTCGTGTAATACGGGAAGATACCTGCATTCAGAACGAACACATGTATTCAATTTCAAAATGAAAGTATGAGCTATGTGCAAACCGAATCAGATGCAATGCTGTGGACTGCGTGTTCAGTGTGAGCTGCGTGCTCAACATGAAGTATATGAGCTGTGTGTTCAGAATTGAAGTGAGTGGGCTGCATGTTCATAATCCACAATGTTCAGACTTCAAAAACAGTGGGCTGAGTGTTCATAATCAACAAGTTTGAGTTGTGTGTTCAGATTTCAAAAACAGTGGGCTGTGTGTTCATCTCAAAGTGGGCTGCGTGTTCATAATCAACAAGTTTGAGCTGTGTGTTCAGATTTCAAAAACAGTGGGCTGCGTGTTCAACTTTCAAAGTGTGAGCTGTGTGTTCAGACTTCAAAAATAGTGGGCTATGTGTTCAACTTTCAAAGTGTGAGCTGTGTGTTCAACATCAAGTGTTTGAGTTGTGTGTTCAGACTTCAAAAATAGTGGGCTGAGTGTTCAACTTTCAAAGTGTGAGCTGTGTGTTCAACATCAAGTGTTTGAGCTGTGTGTTTAGACTTCAAAAACAGTGGGCTGTGTGTTCATCTCAAAGTTTGAGCTGTGTGTTCAGACTTCAAAAACAGTGGGCTGCGTGTTCAACTTTCAAAGTATGAGCTGTGTGTTCAATATCAAGTGTTTGAGCTGTGTGTTCAGACTTCAAAAACAGTGGGTAGTTCATCTCAAAGTTCGAGCTGTGTGTTCAACATCAAATGTTTGAGCTGTGTGTTCAGACTTCAAAAACAGTGGGTTGCGTGTTCATAATCAACAAGTTTGAGCTGTGTGTTCAGATTTCCGAAATAGTGGACTGTGTGTTCGCTGTCAAATAGTAGGCTGTGTGTTCATCATCAAAGTATGAGCTGTATGTTCAGAAATTCAAGTGCTTCAGCTGCGTGCCAACTTAACAAGATACTGTGCTCTGAGCTGTGTGCTAGAATAAAGCAGAAGTATGGTGTGCAAATGTGTTCAGAACGAGCAGATAAGCATACAAAGCATGAAATGCACAGAAAATGCAGAATGCATTGCAGTAAATGTAAAAGTGAAGTACATACCTCTCGTGCCTGATGAGGGAGATGGGACTCTGGCTCCCACAGCAACAGATCTACAGGCGCTCAGTCATCAAAATCGGTGAAGTGGTAGAAAACGGCCCGAGGAAGGATGTGCTCCAGAGGGTCATACCTCTCAGGAACAAACGGCTGAATCCTCGGATGCAAAGACATAATGTCTGGCTCACCTCCGGCACCTGGAGGACCTCCGCCATGAGGAAGATGACCCGCCATTTCGAGAAATCTGCAAAAAGGAGCAAAATGAGCCAAAAATGGAAAAAGTCAACAAAAGTCAACTCTCGGGAAATGAAAAAGTCAACAAAAGTCAACTCCCGAGAAAATGTTCCAAATGTTGAGACAAACTTACCTCAAGTGGTGAAAATGGGAAAAGAAGCTCCGAAATCAAATTTTAATCGGTCCAAAGTGAAGAAAACTGAAAGATTTCGCGAAATAACCTTGCGTGGGGCGTTGGAAAACGCGTATAGAGCACAGATCTGAGGGAGAAAATGGTCTAGGAAGGAAGGAGAGCTGATTTTGGACCTGAATTTGTGAGGAAAAGTGTTTTGGCCAAGGGTATTTAAAGATCTGAATGCAAAAGGACAAAACAGCCCCTGTTTTTGGCAAGGTGGTCGGCCGACCCCCTTTCCTGGTAGGCCGACCATCCCTTGCACCAAACCTGGTCGGTGGCCTCCCCACCTGGTCGGTGGCCCTCCTGGGTGGTCTCCAATGTCTCTTTGAGCTCCCTGCAAATTTTGGTGGTGATCGGAGTCCCCGGCTCTCGAGAAAGTACAAGGAAAGTGCACTTTCCGGCGCGAAATCCCTCCGCGGGAACTTCAACTCCAACTTTCGATGCGTGTTTCCTCGTTACTCGTCAAGAGCAAGATGTATCCTTTTTGAGTATGTTGCAACCCCTCCGAGAGGTAAACCGGAGGTTGCGATTGAGTTGTCCTCATCGAAGCTTGCATTTCTTTGCTCGATGTTTTGTTTTAAACGTGCATTTGAAGTTGCACTTATCTTGCATTGTTATGCACATCACTTGCATTGTTGTGCACATTTCATTGGTATTGTCATACCTGCATGCTTAACTTGCGTTGTCACGCGCATGTCTCTTGCAGTGCGATGCACTTTTTCATCGGCACCATGTTTGTCTGCGTTCGATATAGCGTTGAACATAGGTTGCTAACTATGTTGTGCTTGTTAAGTTTCTCTCTTTTGCAGGCACGATATTGTATGTACGGTTCATTTGTGGCTGGTGCGACCAGACGAGCCGCACAGGTATTGTATCTTCTCCGTGTGAGATGTAGCGAGAATTGTGATTCTCTTACATTCTTACTGCATGAAATGTAGTTTTTGCTTCGCATTCTTGCTTAAAACTGTTGCATTTATTGTGAATATTTGCTTCGTTTCAGCTTGCTGCTTTGCATGATCATGAGTTACGTTCAGCTTTGTGCATAGCATTTTGCATTTTGCCCCTACCTGCGGGCACATCTCTTTATCTCGCCTGTATGTCTAAGTCTTCAGCCTTGTCAAAAATGGGTCGTCTTTGGGCTTTGACATTCACTCCCGTCACTTATGAATTTCGAGTTCTGTTAAAGAGGGGCAACTGTAGACACCCCATTTTTGACCGACCTTAAGACTCAGACGTCATCGATTGAGCACTCGGTGATTGCGCATGTTGTGCTCGTTCTGAGATTACGGAGTCTCGGCTGAGAGCTTTGCCTCCGAACTTTGGGACTCTTTTGTGCTTTGTCTCGGTTTGCGAACCAGGTCCTATTCTCTCTGTTTTCTCTTCCCGAAGGGAGGGAGAGGTCTCGTAGACCATCTCTCAGTGGCCGTAGGCTACGTTTCGTGGTCGTAGGCCACTTTTCCCGTTTGGAGACCAGTTTCTGGTTTTCGAAGCCGTCGGCTGCGCGCCTCGGTTCGGGACCACTTAACTTTCTCCGTTTGTTTCGATTTTTGGCACAGACCTTGTTTCCTCTCTCTAGAGGGACACTGTGGCCCGGGAGACCACCTTCGTGGTCGCGCGCCACTTTCAATGCTTAACAGTCAGTTTTCGGGGCACCCCGCTGCCCGTTTTGGCCCTCGAACCCTCGTTTTGCATCCGTCTTGGTTCATTTTTGGTGTGGACCTTGTTTTCCATGTTTGGAAGGTGGTAGAAGGGTGGGAGACCAGCAATTCTTTTGGAGACCATTTCTCTCTCCTCCAGCCGGTTTTCTCGTCGGGAAACTGGTCTCCCTCTGTTTTGAGCCACATTTACTGGTCTCCCATACCACCATTGAGTTGCATTCACCTAGGAGACCACCATTATGGGCCACCGACCACCTGACCCTTTTGATCCTGGTCGGCCGACCAGGGCAAGTTGTCGGCCGACCACTTGAACTGGTTGGCCAGCTACCCTCTGTCTTGTCTCATTGAGTTGCTTCTAGCTGTGCCAGCTGGGAGGCATTTGCTGCATCCTCCATATACGTGTATGGAGGATGTTTATTCTTGGTTTTTAGCTTTCAAGAGAAGCTTTGGCCTCTCTTCTCTATAAAGGAAAGGGCCTCCCTTCCTTTACAAGGGTTGAAGAATTGCTGGAGCATACATACACATATCTCCTTCTATATCTCTCTCTTTTAGGTTCAATAGAGCCTTGTTCTTGGCCCTTCACACACCATCCCACAACCACACACTTCCACCATTGCTTGGAGGTCCTTGGAGCTTGTTTTCAGAGCTTGAGGAGTTGATTTCTTGGTCTAAAGCTGCTGGAGTTCTTGGCTACAAGGGTAATACACTAGTTCCCTCTTTTGGTCCTTATTTTGTTTCATCTTTTAGCCTTACTTGCAAGCATTTTTGAGCTTTGTCATAAACTGAAAAAAGTCTTATTTTGAGCTCCTAACCTCTTTTGGTCCTTATTTTGTTTCATCTTTTAGCCTTACTTGCAAGTATTTTTGAGCTTTACAACGTTTAAAAAACGTAGCTAAAAATATTAGACGGC
Organism: Camellia granthamiana; assembly: GCA_036172215.1. Lineage (NCBI taxonomy): Eukaryota > Viridiplantae > Streptophyta > Magnoliopsida > Ericales > Theaceae > Camellia > Camellia granthamiana. The sequence continues at coordinate 109,593,720 of CM069905.1, read as the reverse complement.
GTTTTTTAAAACACCGCAAAATATTTAACGTCCGTTCCCTTTCTGTCACAAATATATGACGTCATTTAGTGGCGTTTTTTCAAAAACGCCACTTTATTTTTATTTTTTTCTTTGGTGGGTGTGCGTGTGGTGGGGTGGGAAGAGAACAGAATATAAACCAAAGAAATTAATTCCTCCCAAAAAAAAAAAACTAGGTTTACAGCTTGAGAATTTAACTAAAAACATAAATGGCTCAAATTTACAAATCCATATGCCAACCATACATTAAGCTAATCACAATTTTATATATCCAATATAATTGCACATTTCATGAGATTTTTACTATACAAAATATATGTACTCTTCAATCCAAAAATTTTTTTAAAAAAAAATCACCAAATATGTCAGTGCAAGGTAATATTAAATCCAGATTGCCACCCAAAAGATAATCCAGTCACAAAATTTGAAGAACCAACTTCCAATTCTTTTTTTTCCACATGCTTCTCAGTCTTGAGCCATGACCTAGTTTCATCCTCAGTGAAAGTCCCAAATAGTAGGTACCTGCAAAAGTGGGAGAAAAGCAAGAAAAATGGACAGCAGTTCTTGAATAAAGAAAAGCTCCTATAAGAATTTGATCAATCATCAACATAACCACAATGGGGAATGAGTGAAGGTGAAAAAAAGAAAAAAGGCTCGGTTTTATGTTTCTAATGTTTTAACATATCTGCCGTAATACTCCTGGTCAATATTTTTACTCAGCTTTATTTGCACCAAAAAACGCTTCTAATGTTTTAGCATGTCCCCAAGTGTAACCCCAAAGCTGTTTGGGTTTCCAGAAACATTCCAAAGCAAAACCTTAAAATGAAGCTTCAAACCATGACAGACCCAAACCAAAACACTTCCAAAAACAGTAGACAAAAAACAAACTACAAAACAGAGACCACCTTTCTCTTGATCACACCAACTTGACTAAAATATTGTTCTTTTGTATCAAAACGCTAATTGGTTAAGAAAAAGTCCCTCAAAAAACTTAATATATATTCCCAGTAAGTATTACTATCTCTATTTCATGTATCACATTGATCTTTCAAAGTAAAGCACCTTATAATAGGGGAAACAAAATAAATAGAGTGACATACCATGGTACACAACAGGTTTGATTCCATGTTTTTTTCAAAAATACAATTGCCGGTGCACATTCCACTCCAAACTTGGTGTTGATGATAAGAACACTGTCAAGGTCATACATCATTTTGGGGAAAAAGGAACAAAAAGGTAGAAAAATGAATAAAATCCTATGACATGTGTGTGCATATTCAATCAGTAAGAGAGACAATAATAAACTCTAGTTCATCCAAAGCAATACATAGGCAAACCAAACTAATAAATTCCAATATGGAAACAAATATAAACTAAGAATAAAATCCTGAACAAATTCAACTTCATTAATAAGATAAAATTCGCAAATAAACTAAAAAGTGAAACTAGAAATTGATGAACAAAATCATCAATTCATAACTAAGCGGAATTCGAATAGATCTGAAACAAAATCAACACTCACCATGAAACAAAATCAAACAAATCTGCATTCAAACAGATATGAGTTATTACAAGATATGTGTGTGTGTGTGTGTGTGTGTGTGCACGTGTGTGCGCGCACGAAATAAAAGAAAATCTTACAGATCTGACTTTTAGTTTTTTTTTTTCCCAAGCACTGAAACAATGAGTGCACAAGTCACCACCACAACCCCTGCAAATATTAGTTGCTGATTTAGAAAGTCAGATTACCAGAAGTAATCCTTTTCAAAACTAGTGACAACAAAACTAGACTTGGGCAGATTCCCTTATTGAATTTATACCCTGCACATGTCAAAGTTTAGAATTGACAATGTTTAAAACAAAACTTTTGCAGCATAAGCATACAACATGAAACACAATGGTACCATCCACCCTGTTCCAGTGCAAGCATTCTAACTGTGTGCATAAATAAATAAATTGTGCTAACTAACCAAATAAATCCAAATGTGATGACAAACTGATGGGCCTAGAGACAACAGTCAGATCCCAACCAACAAGAAGTTGACCTAATGAATAAAAAGTGTGACAACCCCATATGTTGTCTATAAATTATGTATATATATATATATATTAAGGGGGCTCCTATAAGTTAGATGGAGCAATCAGAACCCTAATCTCAATTTGTAAATGCCAAAAAGGTCAAGGCCCACTAAGATGTCAAACATTTGCTGAGTAGTCACTCAAACCAACCGATTGTAAAGATTACTCGCGCATTTCTGCAATATCAGCTAAGTGATTCAAAGTTCATGGCAAGTCTCGTAATTCTTAGGCAAGCTTAGAAATGCTTACTTTCTCCTTTCTAATGTCAACTCTGGAAAATTTAAAATTAAAAACAACAGAAATTCAAACTCAAAGAATTTGTTAAGAAATAATTAGAATTGAGTTTTGTATTTTAAATTGGAACGACTAGCAAAAGGGGCAAAATGTCATCTGAAGCTCTTATCAAGTTCAAGTCTCTTTTTCAGATTAGCTGCTCCATCTTCAGCATTTTTTACTGCATAGGCCTTCTCTTCTATAGCGGTGTGTTATGTTCAATTATTTAATTATTGAGAATGTATTAGCATTATTTAGCTTTTTTCAAAATAATTTTCAATTTTTTCCTCTTTTGAAAAAAAAAAATCCTTTATTTACCAAAATGTTTCCTTTTTCAAGACCAAAACAACATTCTGAAACAAAATTTTGATCCTTGATAAAAACCTAAGAATTAACCACCTCCCCATCACAAACTTAAATGCATGCCAACTTATTGAAAAGAAATAGATTAGACAGTACAAAAAATTAGGGGAAATCACATGTCCAGGTATTTTAAAAAATTAATTACAAATTCATGAAAAAAAGTTTATGATTATACTTGCTAAGTGTTTGTAAAGTTTACCACTAATCTAAAAATATTTTTCCAAACATACAGAAAGATGTGAAATTATTACTAAATTCAAAGAATTCATCAGTGTGATTTACCTTGTTTGTCAGTGGATCAGAAACAATCTCGCAGAAGAATTAGAGCTTGAGAAACACCAAATTTACTCATTTACAAAATTCACATATTTTGAATTAGTCAATTCTGAATGGGAAAAAAATAATAATAATAAATAAAAAAACTCACAGGTACAGCAGTCGCAAGAGCAATGACTTCAAGCATGGAAGATCCAGTCAAATTGCTCACAAATCTGATCACATAAACATCAAACAAGTAAATGAGAGAGAAGAAACAATTACATACACACACACACACACACACATATATATATATATATATATATAAGAGGGAGATATGAATAGAGAAAGAATGGAGGAATTGAAGAAATTGTTATTGTTACTGTTCTTTTAAGTGCTTGTTTGGATTGAAGGACTTCACAGGAGTCTCCATTGCTGTGTAGAATGTGAAGAAAACCTAAAGCCCGCGATTCTTTGTCCTCCACTATAGAGAGAGAGAGGACTTGAGGGATGGTAGCGATGGGAGGACCAGACCTGAGGAGGAGCTTCAACAGGAAGAGCGCATCCAACGCCATGAGACCTCTTCATCGAAGCTGAAACTACAAAAAAAGATTAGCAAAATTAACCAATCTCTCAATACAAAATGGCGATTCAGAATTGTCTAATCCACACCTGCTCGAGCTTTTCTTGGAGCAGAAAAACCTATCATTTCATCGGTTGGTTTCCTTTTGCTCCGACTCGATCGGTCTCGGTCTCGGTCCCTGTCTCAATCCCGATGATCTTTATCCTTCTTCACTCCGCGGTCTCGTAACCCCGCCGATTTGTGCAACTCAGTCGAGCCATCTTCCTCTGCAAAATCATCAGAATCAAAATAAGAAAAACAAAAAACTATCAAGAAATTTCAACCAAATCGATGCAAGAATTAATGGATTTAGAATTAGATCTGCGCAAATGATCAGAATCAACCTGGTGAATCTCTCAAGGAGCCTGAGGAGACAGAGAAACCCTAGATCTAGGACGGAGAGAGAGAACAATAGAGAGAAATGGAGAGAGAAAACCAAATGACGGAAAGAGAAATGGGGACAGAGGGAAAACGGAGCACCGTTATTAAGTAGAACACGCGTGTCTTTATGTCTTCTACAATGTTTTTCAAAAAAACGTTGTCTAAAAAACGTGGTTATAGGCAGATTTTGTTGTAGTGAAACAAACCCATAAAACATATATTCATGAATAAAAAAAAAATATTATATTACTAACATCAGAGTATTCTTACAAGAGGTATTACATGTTGATAACAAAAGTAAATGCCCTATAGGCTTATAACTTTCCAAGTCAACACTTGGGTTCAACAAAATAGAGTTCTAACTCTTTACACAAAATAAGTCATTGGCTTGATATACATGTAATACAAAAGATAATCACAAAAGATTTCTCAGCCACTAAGCCTCCCAAGCTACGTCCTTGGAGGTGGCATGTTACCTGCACTTGAAAATGATGCTCCATATAAGGTAAGCCAACGCCCAGTAGAGAGATGCTAAACATAATATGAGCAATAACTAAAACATTAGCATTTGATAAATGTTTAACTCATATAAATCGACTTATAACACGTTTCAATTCCATGACAAATATGTCTATGTTCCATTCTATTTTCCTTTGCTTAACCAATTTTCAATTCATAAAACATGGCTCAGAACTTGGCCAAACAATTTAATGAGATCACAACTCATATCAAAACACTTCCTTTTCAAATGAGATAACAACTCATATTAACAATACTTCCATTTCAAATAAGATAACAATTCATATTAAACACTTCCATACTTCAATAGATACATATATTTGCTGTATCAATGGAGTCCATCCCCTATCTCCTCCCAAACAATATCCGGTTTAGGAGTCCATCCCCTATCTCCTTCCAAACCATAGAGTACATCCCTTATCTTCTCCCAAACAATATACATATACAATGTATCAAACACTTATCATATACAATGATCAAGCAAGCACATATTCAATGTGTTATTTCATCCATCATATTCAATGACATACTCAATTGATTAGTTTTAATTCACCTAATGATCATGCAGTGTCCACAACAATCAAGACTATCCTCCACCGATAGCCCAAAGCAATTATTTCTAAACAGATAATAAATGCATCAACAGATAAACTATCAACATTTTCAAGGTGAGTGATTAATCAATCCAACACCACCATTTATTCTCATAACCTCTCGATTTCATTATTTCCAAACCAATTTCATTATCTCATAATAAATGTCATTGATTACACAAATGACCCAATTGTACCCAACTATGGTATTTTCCCCCTTTTTCCAATATTGACCCAAAGGTCCGAATATTAACCATAAACATCAATAGGCTTATTTTAAGACCCAAATACACATGTATAATTCAAAGGAACAAAAAGCCCTATTTTATAATTTCAAGATTTGAAACCCTAACTCTCAAAGTTACCCAACTACAACATTAAATCAAAATGACTAAAAGTTTATTTCAAAGATCATACAAATGAGTAGTTATCCCTACCTCAAATTCGGAGCTCAAAGGAGAAGAAGACCAAAACTGAAGATGCTCCGATCACCAAGATTTTCGGATCAAAAGGAAGACCACACCAAGCTCAAGCTTTTTAACAAAGGGAAGGGGGTGAGGAGATCACTAGATCTTGCTCAAAATATAGAGAGAGTGTGTATTCTAGAGAGAGAGAGACTCTCAAACTAGGGTTTTGAAAAGTTAGAGAGAGAGAGAGAGAGGTGAAAAAGTAATTTAAAATCACCCAGCTGCTATCTGATATACGACTAGTCCGCTCGAGCGCAAAAAAATGCCCGCTCCAGCGCCAAGGCACAAAACAAGACACCACCTGCTCGAGCGCAAAAAGAACCCACTCGAGCGTAGATTACACTCCTCTAGTACTTTTACAGAGTTCGAACACCCGCTCGAGCGCAAGATACCCGCTTGAGCGCGACTTGCTCGAGCGTGAAAAACACACCTGCAGTATTTTTGCAGATGCACAAGATGCTGAGAGGATGCAATGCAGACGCACAAGATGCTGAGAGGATGCAAACTCCACTCGAGCTCAAGAAGCCCCGCTCGAGCGGATTACAAAAATTATGGGCAACAAGAATAGAGACCAAAGCTCCACCAACTTGTTCGACACATGCCCAAGACATTTCTAAACTCCAATCCAAAGCATTAAAGGACGGAAATGAGAATGAGACAACAACACATCCATGGAACCGAGTCCGGATTACAATTAAATAGTAAAGGGAAAACCAGAGTCGCTATAATTAGTAATACAATAAATTCAAAATTTTTGTTTAAAAATTATTCAAGAAACATCAATAAGTGCCTTAAATATACACAATTATTTTAGATCAATCATTATTCTTTAATAATACTTTACAATATTTACCATTTGACATTTGTTAATTTATTTTCTAAAAACTTAACAAAAGAAGTATAGAATTCTGTTATTTTAATAAATTCATATCAAATTGGACGCTACACGTATATGTAAATAACTTATAGAAATATGATGTCTGACATAAAATCACAATGGAGTTAACTTTAATTAATGTAATGATATTTTATATTATGATACGTGTTACAAAAAAATAATATTAATTTTAATTTTAATTATTTATTTTAAGGGTAAATTACACTGATACCCCCTGAGGTTTATGTTTATTACAGTTTCCCCCTCACATTTGGGAAATTACACTGACCCCCCTTGTTAGTGTAATTATTTGACGGTGTTAACTTTTAAGTTAAAATGACATATTTACCCTTAACCTTTACATATACTTTAAAGGGTAAATTACATTGACACCCTCTGTGGTTTCAATTTAATACGGATCCCCCACTGACATTTAAAAAAAAAAAACTAATTTAATAAAAATAAATATGAAGAAATATATTTAATTTGTAAAAAATTATTTCTAACCACTCGAAAGACAAAAATTATATAAAAATAATAATTATTTTTTATTTTTTATTTCTTAACCAAATTAATTTTTAATTTAAAAAAAAAAAATTCTAAAAATCAAACCATACATAGCTTATGAATCTTTTGATAAGTCATTTCTTACGTTAGTAACTTATTTAATTATTTGTTAATTTTACGACATTTTTATGATCTGAGGCTTGCTTGGTAACCATTTCGTTTTCAGCTTTCAATTTATATTTACAAAAATTTTAAAAACTGTCATAAAAACTTGTTTGATAATTTTTTTCGTTTATAAATGGTTGTCTCAGTTTGTAAATTTGAGGAAAAAACATAAATTCAAAAAAATGAGTCTATGTTGGTTTTTAAACAGAAATTTAAAAATTTGACTAACAAAAAAAATTTTCAATTAATTTTTTTAAAATAATTTTTTTTTTCAATTAATTTTTTTTCCAATTAAATTTTTTTTTCAACTAATACTAACCAAGGGGGCAATTGGTAATGCTACTTTAAACCTTGGAGAGGGGATTGTAATTTCTAAAATGTGGGGGGTGTCCATGTAATTTACCCAGTGAAGGAAAAATTGGTATTTAAGAAAAATTAAATTGCTGACATCAACAAAATCTGTTAGTTGACTTAATAGTCAACTAACTGAGGAAGCAATCTGCAATGAAACTTTAAATCTCATGAAGGGGGATGTAATTTCCAAAAGGTGAGAAGGGAAACTGTAATAAACATAAATTTCAGGGCGTGTCAATGTAATTTACCCTTATTTTAATAATCTTAGTCTTATCGTTCTATAAAAGTATTAGTTGAATACTTATATATAATAAATTTAGTTAAATTATTTGTTTATTTTGTTCTATTGTGCTATAGAAGTGTAATAAATTTTGCCCTATTGTGCTATATGTAATTATTTATTTTGAATACTTATATATAACAAATTTAGTTCTATTGTGATATAGAAGTGTAATTATCATATAATGATTTTATATGATATATTAAATTATAAAATAATAAAATAAATGCTTATTTTAATATTAAAAATAATAATTAAGTTAGAAACGAAATTAGTAATATAAAACTAAAAGTGATTCTAATTATTTAATTTAATTTTTACATTTATATTCTTTTGGAAAATAAAAATATGTTGAAATAGAATTATACAAAATTTATTTAAAAGATTAAATATAAATATGTTATGATTGGATTAAAAAGAAAATACATAAATTAAATAGGTTTGGTTTCATAACTCATGATTTACGTTTTAGAATATTGTAATTTTTTGTTTTCATATTTTTTTGGTTTTTACTATTTTTTAAAAATATTTTAAACATTTTTTTAAAATTTTTTTAGATATACCTAACATAAATATGCATAAAAATTATAATATTTGTGAAAAAATCTTGAAAAAAGTTCAATAAATATAAAAAAATGTAAAAATTCAGTACATTTTTTGTATTTTTGTGTATTTATAATTTTTTAAAATATTTTTTTATAAATATTTTACTTTTAGATACATCTAAATAAGGCGCATCTAAAAAGTTTAAAAAAAAAAATTTGCTTAAAATTTTAAAAATATTTACTAAAAAAAATATGAAAAATAAAAAACTCAATTTTCAGAAAATTGAATTTAGAAAATTGAAACCAAACACAATAATTTATTTTCTTTGATATTCTTTTTGAATTATTCATATATATTGTATATAGGTATATAAAAGTTAAATTAAATATAAATATTTTGTAATAAATAATATCATATTAGGCCTTGTTTGGGTACTCCCAAATAATCCAAAAAGCCAAAAAGTTACTCAAAAAGTTAAAAAGTTAACACTATTCACCAAAAATCAACAATTACGGCTGCACAACTCCCAATTCAAATTTTCCTCTAAAAACCAATTTTCACAATTTTTTATTACACATTTTTTCATAAAAAGTCAAAAAGTTAACTCAAACATCCATATTTTCAACCTCAATTTTTTAGTCAAAAAAGACAAAAAGTGCACTTATTTAGTCTTCCCAAAATTATATATGAATTAATATTATGAGATCAATAAGATAGATAAAAAATAAAAATATAAAAGAAAATTAATTTAATTCGTGCGATGCAAATAATTAAGTACATTCTATATTATTTATTTATTTGTATATTGAGATAATTGTTTCCACAAATATCATATTTAATTAAATTAAAATATCAATTATACAAAAAAAAAAAAAAATTATAACGAAAAATTAAGGATATTTATCAATTAGTCTCATCTCACAAACAAGTATTGCAATTAGTCCTAAATTTTTTCTATTTATCTGCTAAGTCCTATTAGTGGAGAGTTTCTTTCCATGTGTCCTATTTTCAATTTTGGGAGTACTTTGATAGACGACTATATCTTTTTATTAATGTGACAGGTATGATGTAACACTCTAATGTGGCAGAAATTATTGTGACACTCTCATATGGCGGGTATGATATAACACTCTAAATTTTTTACTCAAAGAAAATTAAAAATTCCTTAGTATATTTCTTTTAAATGTGACAATGTGGCGAGTATAATGTGACACTCCAAAAAATTAAAAATTTCTTAGTGTATTTTTTTTTAAATATGACAACATGACGGTATGATGTGACACTCTAAAAACATAAAAAACTTATTAGTGTACTTTTTTTTTCTTCTAAATGTAACAATGTGGCCCAAATGTGACAACGTGACAAGTACGATGTGACACTTTTAAAAAACTAAAAACTTATTAGTGTACTTTTTCCAGATATGACAACGTGGTAGGTATGATGTGACACTCCAAAAAAACTAAAAATTTATTAATGTACTTTTTCCAAACGTGACATGCGACACTCTAACGTGACAGGTATGATATGACACTGTAAAAAATTAAAAACTCTTTATTGTACTTTCCCAAATATGACATTCCAACATAACAGGTATGATGTGATACTAAAAAATTTCTTAATATACTTTTTTCAAATGTGACACTATGGATTATAAATGACTAAATGGATCACAAGAAAAAAAATGAGACTATATGGATTATAAATCCAAAATATAGGACTTATTGGTCAATCTTTCAAAAAATTAAATATATAATAAAAAATATAAGAAAATATATACAATTAATTATTATAATTAAAATTGAGATTATGTAGAATTTTATATTTAAATGAAAAAGGCATATTTCACTTTCCCAACCCTAATTTGCAAAGGCTTTTCTTTAGTCTGTGATCGAATTGGAAGGTGTTGTTGGGCCTGTGGAAGCCCACCATGAGTTCTGTTTCAATAATTTGAACCATTCAATGTATAAAATTCGTCGAGTACTATATACTTGTAAAAAATCACGTTGATCGGATATCGATAGTTATTTCAACAGATTAAATTTTTATCAACTGTTTATTTTTACCGTCTATTTTTTCATATAAAATTAATTTAATTATGTAACTATTAATATCATATCAATATAATTTTTTACAAAAATATAATTCTCGACAAATTTTACATATGAATCATTAACGATTCCGATGATTAGAGGGAAATTTGGCTATAAACCCCCTTTATCTTCCTTTCATTGTTAAAAGGACTAAGAAAAAAATTATACTTTCTAAACCCCCTCATAATTATAAAATCTTGCATAAAGGACAAATTTATTATTTAAATATTATATATGACTATTATACCCACTCTCTTCCCCACTCATATCCAAAGCACCATACATGACCATCTCGGCCTCCTCTCTCGCAGCTGCCATAGACGGTCTTGGAGGAATACAATGCATAGATTCAGGGGCATAAGTCTCTTCCCCGAGCCCCGAACGCTCCAAGATCTTGCGTTGGAACTCCAAGGAAGACTGATCGAAGTCCTCCAAGCTTCAGCAGAAGATCATGATTTACCTTGAGTTGAGCTTCGGCAGCATCGATCCTTCGAGATCGTTCTAACCCTAGTTTCCTCCATGATCGGAGCTGTGGATAACTTACAAATTGCACTGATACACATATATATATATATATATCTATATATGTGTGTGTTTGTGTGTTTTTGAGATTTGAATTCGAATATATATGTGTTTTGGGATTTGAATTCGAATATATATGTATATATATCTACAGTAGTTGCAATTTTTGAATTATTATTGTATCAAACAGCTGATGAGAACTTTTTAGCATGGATTCGCGCCAGATTTTTGGATACGGAGTGACTGGTGCAGAATTATCCTACTCTTCTCATCGCACAGTTCCATCAGTACCTGCTAGGCTGCTCGAGTCTTTGAAATTTGGTTTACATAACTCGCCTAACTCTCCTGTTAGATCAAACATAACCTAATGGATTTATGAAATCGGCTAATGTGATGGAACCAGAGTAAAATAACATCAAATTTCATTTGATAGAACCAGAGTAAAATTTTACTCTGGTTCTATTGCTCTGTTTTTTTCATTTGACAAAACCAGAGTAAAATTTTACTTTCATACAGAGTAAAATTTTACTTTTAGTTTCAGAGTGTAAAATTTTACTCTTATTCAGAGTAAAATTTTACTTTTATACAGAGTAAAATTTTACTTTAGTTTCAGAGTGTAACATTTTACTCTTATTCAGAGTAAAATTTTACTTTCATACAGAGTAAAATTTTACTTTTAGTTTCAGAGTGTAAAATTTTACTTTTATACAGAGTAAAATTTTACTTTCATACAAAGTAAAATTTTACTTTCATACAGAGTAAAATTGTACGAGGGTAATATGGTAAAAGAAACAAGTTTTAAAATATTAGGGAGTTTTAAAAGTACTTATATAATTCTTATCCTTTTAAAAGACAAATTAAATAATGAGAGGGCTATCACCAAATCCCCATGATTAGAACGAAATTATGGTGAACCCCATGAACCTGACAACAGCCAAACCCATTTGCAAAACTTTCGGCTTCGACGAGTCGCCACCTCACCGGCCTCCCCAGTCGCCAACCGGCTGGGTAGACTCGGTCGATTCCGAGCTCGCTTCTAGGGTATTCATCCTCCTCTCCGAATGGTGTCGTGATGTCTTCGATTTCGGCTGTCAATCGTCTTTCGTTGATGAAGTACGTGTTTTCGATTGAGCAATTGCCTGAGTGGGTTAGGCTTTTGCTTCAGAACAAGCGAGATTGCGGAGTCTTGGCGGATTTGTGTCCCTTGTTTAAAGGTAGGATCAAGGAAGATTCAATTACGGGTTCGTTTCAAGTTCAATTGACTGTGTTTGAGTATTACATTTTCTGGTTTGCTTCTTACTCTGTATGCAGAGGAAATAGTGAGAATTCGGAGGTGTCGAAAGTTTCGATTGGGGATTGGGCTTCTTCATTTCCAGGATTATCGAGCAATAAGCGTGGTGGATCAGAGCAGAAAGTTGAGTGTGGTTTGTATTTACGCCTTCTTTATTCATATCTTCGTGCATTTGTGCCAATTTTTGTTAATACACACCAACCTTATCGTAGCTCGCTTCTACATTACAATTCGAGTTATGATAATTCTGTTGTTGATCAAGCCAAGTTCATTGTTAATACCCTGAAACACTTTTGGTTGATCGATAGCGAGTTCTCACCCGTACCTGTAAATGTATGCAAATCATTCAGAGGGTCATTTCCTTGTCGTTCGGTTCTTGGCGAGACTCCGCCCATTTCCGGGTTGGGAGAGGTTGTCAATTTGTTTGTGAAGTATCTGAATTTGAGTTCAGTTGCGTTTACTGAAGTGTCTGATCAAGTTGAATATAGTGAGAGTCCTGGTATCAGGATCTTCGGATGGTTTTAAGTCAAGGAATGCTATGTCAGTAACTTCTGGTGTGGATTCTATTGGTTGTTGGAACTCACGGATTCAGAGGTCATTGCACCAGTTCGTATTGAGGACGTTTTTGTTTTTGCCATTGCACCAGTTCGTTCGTTTACTGAATGCATCTCAGGTGTCCTCTGTTTGGATTAGTTATATGGAACCTTGGACAATCAGCTTGGAAGATTTAAGGAGCTAGAGGCAGTTGTTGGTACATCAGCTAAAAATACAACGAAGTTGAAGCCCCAATCTTCAGCATGTGGAGATGGCAGGCCTTTGTATTGTCCAATTATCTGTTCTACAGTTCCTTCGTCATGCATTTTGTTTGGATTCGCACACAAGTTCCTTCACACAGATCCGGAAGTAATCGTGCAAATGGTATCAAAGGTTTGTTTCTCACTTGCAATTCTTTTAATTACATGTTATGATTTGAATCATTATGCATATATTAATGTTCCTTTACGAATGGAATAGAGAATACATGCTTAAATTTTTTAGGGGGCTTTATCTTGGACTTTTGAACTGAGAATTTTGGCTCAAAACTTAGAAAATTGTGGGCAATGAATTTGAACTAGTAGTCTCATGTATGATATATTGTAACTGTTAAAAAATCCGAAGACTGTTGCCCTCTTTATGTCTTGCTGAATAAGCTCTTGGGTGGCAAATTCCCAATTCATTGTAATCATGTTTTCCATTATGGAAGGTATCATGAGGGTAAGGGCAGTTCATTGATATCCTTGTTGTGGAATAACACAATAGTTCAAGAGGTTGGAACACAGAAGTTGGTATGTGTAATTAATTGAACTTGTAGTAACATGTTTGCAGAGTCTTGTCATAATAAACCGACTGCCTAAAGCCAATAGTGGTGATAATTAGTTGGTGTCTAGAATGCAAATTGTGATTATTTGATAATAGAGTTGAAAAAATTCTTGCAAGTAGTTGGTTTGAAGAATGGGTAGGAGGAACGGCTAGAAGCTTAAATGTATAGGACTAGTTGAAGTGGCTGGTTTTCTATCAGAGGGATTAGATTTATACATAGGTCATGCTCGTATTATTAGTCATAAAAAATATTACCTTTAACTGGACTGCCAAGGTTTGGGAAAATTTTCCCCATTGTTTGTATAAATGGAAATAGCTGTAAATGGCAGGATGGATGGTGGAAGCAAAATATGGTTGGACATATTATCAGGAAAGCTGAATCTGAAACCCTATAATTGCTTGGATTGAAACCAACCTGCCAATTATGGGCCTGAATTCCCTGGAAAATTGAGTCTATTTGTGCAACATTGGGTTGTGAATTTGTCAGTTTTTAAGGCTGTGTTTGGTTGGAGGATTTGGAGAGGAATTTTGAAGGGGAAGGGGAAAGGGAAAGGGAAAGGGAAAGGGAAAATGTATTTAATTTAATTTTAATTTTTTTATTTATTTGGAAAATAAAAATATGTTGAAATAGAATTACAAAAAAATTATTTAAAAGATTAAATATAAATATGTTGTGATTGGATTAAGAAGAAAATATATAAATTAAATATGTAGAGTACTGCTTTTTTTCTTTGATGTTCTTTTTGAATTATTTATACATCTTGTATATAGTATATAAAATTTAAATTAAATATAAATGTTTTGCAATAAATAATTTCATGTTAAATATATATAAATTAATATTAAGACATCAATAAGATAGATAAAAAATAAAAAAATATAAAAGAAAATTAATTTGATCTGTGCGATGCATATAATTGAACACATTCTATTTTATTTATTTACTAGTGTATGCCCGTGCCTAAGGTTTTATTTACTAGTGTATGCCGCACGGTGGATATAATTTTGGGATTAATCTTTTCCAGTCCAATCTCTTATGTAGTATATGAAAAATTTATTCACAAAATAATTTTGGAGAAGAATTGTTTCTTTCTTATAGCTTCACTGTTATTCTTACCGAGGTTATCAATCCTTCTTATTCTAATTGAGGAGGTTGGTCTCATTCGAACTTCGGCTGAAATTCAAAAAGAATATAATCTCAGTGATTGCAATATTAACCAACCATCTCTCATGTGAACTATTGATAGGTAACGTTTAAAAGGAAAAGGCATGGAAAGAAAAATCGTGCACTGCCACTCACTCGCATTGTGCAAAATTAAAAAGTGTATCAAAGCCCAAAGTCTAGCAAGAAAAATGTATCAATTAGTTAAATAAATTGTATGATTAGCAAACTCATGAACATATTACTCTTAAGTCTCAGTGATTGCAATATTAGTTAGTTACAACACTTATTTCAGTTTCTGAAGCATAAGTCATAGACTCTTCATATTACACTTCTCTCTTGCCAAAGCTTAGTTAATAAACTAATTACAAGGAAAGAGAAAAATAGAAAGTAAACCTTAATCAACAAAACCACCTCTCTTTGGGCAATCAACTAACCCTCCAATCAAGCATGTATCTCTATGGATTACACTGATCTCAAAACATCAAGCACTATTTATCTTAATGCAAAAATCATCAAGCACTAATTGAAAGTTCTAAACACATTATTAGATTTTAGCTCGTAAACACATCATCATGCACTAATGTTTATAAATGCCTCCCTCCATCATCAAGCACTAATGATTCAGCAAATATATTTAATTTCTAGCATTGAGCATGTCAGTCTTTTAGAGACATGGAATTTAGCACTTAGGTAGGTAACTTTTCAGGAAGCAATTTGTCTCACTCCATTTATTCATTTATCTGCACTTTTTGCCTCCCTCGATCTCTACTACCCCTCATCCCACACCCACACCCACACCCACACGCTCTCTGTTTTTTAATCTATGTAGCAAATTCACTCTATCTCTACTTCTCATCCCACACCCACACACCCTTTATGTTTTTTAATCTACGTAGCAAATATTTTATGCACCCATACACATGTGGCCTCCACTTGGGAAACTACTATATATGAAAAAAATGTTTAACAGAGACACATCCATATAGAGGGAAAGAGAAATTTACTGACCAAGAAAAGGCTCTTCTTTGATAACCTTCATGGATATCTTTGGCACCACAATGCAAATGCAAGGAGTGTCCATTTCAAAAATCTTCAAACAACAATCTCAAAAGAAAGATTTCATTAACTCACAACTAAGATCCAATTGAGAGCATTCAAACTATTTAGAAGTAATGCAAACAAAAAACAAAAAACAAAAAATTGCTAATTTTTTTGGTCTTTCCCAAAAATAATAAATAATAATAAAAATAATTAGCAGAGGGAACATCGTCCAAAAAATAGATAAATTCATAAACTCAACCTTGTCAAGCAAAGGGAAACTTTTTCCTCACCCCAGTCAAAAGTTTGGCAAAGGGGAACTTTTTCCTCAACCAAAAGTTTGATCATTTGATTAATCTCCTTTAACCTTCCATTCCCTGTGAATTAATAAACACATCAAACAAATCAAATAGAGGAACAATTTATCAAGCATTTGGCGAACATATGAAAATGGTTTTTTTGATCAAACAATTTATCAAGCATTTGGTGAACATTGTAGTAGCAGAAATTTTGTAGTGGTAAAACCAATTATTTTGAACTTCAATTATTGCAAAATTATACCCAAATCCTTAGAATGGAATGAATAACAATAAATTTAATTAAAATAATAGGAATTGGGTTGTAATTTATTCGAAGTGACATGAAGAAGTTGGTTTTTGAACTATGGAAATCGAGTAAAAGATTAATTCATCAACTTGCAACATGAATGTACAAAAAAATAAAAAATAGAAGGGGGAAAAAAAATGGATGGAATCTTGATTACCTCTATTGATGGAGCCTTTAGAACTATTCTCCTCACCAAATTCCAATGCCTCCGTCACATTTACAAAGCATTACAATAAAAACATTAGCCATACATGAATTGATAATTTCTCTACAACACTCCAACTCAACAAAAAATTGTGCATTGATTTTAGGAGAAAAGATCTTTCATACTTCAAACTAATTCCCTAGATAACAGCCAAAAAAAAAAAAAAAAAAAAGAAAAAGAAAAAGAAAAGAAAAAAGAAAAAAAAGAAGAAGAAGAAAACTATAACAATAAAAGGCGGGTGTGTCCAACACAGATGAAGGAGGTGAAGGGTTTGAAGGGTTTGCAAAATTCGAAAGGAAGATTAATCTTAATTTTATATAGATTTCAACAAAATAAATAAATAAATAAATAAATCCTTAAATAAAACTAATAAAACTAACAAGACTCTACTGACTTATGGATATAATGTTAAGGGCAATACAGAGATATCACAAGGAGAAAACAGTGATATCAAAAGGAGAAAACTAGGACTTGAAGTCATAAAAACAAAGAAAAATAATAGAAGGATTAGTTGAAAGCTACATATAAAAATCTTAGAAACACAAACCCGGAAACAAAACAAAACAGAAGATAAGCCAAAAAAAAAAAAAAAATTGAAAAACTCAAAAACACACAAAAAAAAAAAAAAAAATGAAAAACTCAAAAACACAAAAAAAATGAAAAACCCAGAAACAGAAAAAAAAAAAAAAAAAAAAAAAAGACAAAAACCCAGAAACACAAATCAATTTAAGGTTAGAAACAAAACACAAACCAAAAATCTTAAAAACACATCAATTTAAGGTTTAGAAAAACAAATCTTAGAAACACAAATACAAATCCAAACCTATCAATTTCTTGAACACAAAGCCAAACACATACCTAAATAAAAAATCAAAATGAGGTAAAATGATTCAACCTTTCGATACTTGATGATCGGAGTGAACCGAGCTGCCGAACAATGGCAACCGAGCTGCCCAAGATATACTTGACCTATTTCAGTGAGATAGATTTTAACCATTTTTGGTACCAAAAATAATTTGAAAGACCTCATGCTTTACACTAATTTACCAAAACGATTTACTTATCTTCTTTCTAGTAAGTAAAAAGGGCAGCACATTCAAATTCCTCTCTGAATGCTCTTCGCAGTCATGCCTCACTCTAAATTTGCCTCTGTTGCACATTTGTCTCTGTTTTCACACTTTTGTCTCCTTTCTTTTTTTCATTTTTGAATAAAAAAGGGGAAAAAAAAAAAAAAAAAGTCTATGCCATCATTGTTGTGTAATTGAATAAAAATATCAATTTCAAATGCAATGGTTTAGCAAAACTCAACCTTCCAACTTATACCAATGAGTACCTCATTACACCCCAATCTCACATATGATGTCCGCAATTCATCTTGGAGAGAACAAACCACCAAACAATAATTAGAGCTATAAAGAAACATTATTGACCCCAAAAAATTTCAAATTCAATCAACTCTAAAATAGAGATCCAAAGGTAGTTTCTTTGCCAATCTACCCATCTCTAGTATGTGCTGCTATTGCCACCACCATAAAAAGCCACCGTTTGTCATCGACTGCCTCTTTGGTTCATCAATGATCTCATGGGCTTTGTCGTCGATGTCAGCCATCTCTCCGACAACATACTGTTTGTAAAACTTTCCATTATAACAACAAAATGATTGTTATAATATAATTGAGTACTAAAAAAAGAACAATTATATTTCACTTTTGGAATTTTCAGATTGTATAACACATACAGAGTTTTGATAATATATCCAAATTAAAAATTGAAATTTTGTACGTGAAAAAGATTCAAAACTTTAAACTCAAGTTCTGAAAATTGCAAAAGTGGAGAAGCGAGGAGGTTGTTGGTAGAGATGTTAGGGTTTTGAAATTAAAGAGAAGAAAGAGATAGAGATAAAGTAGAACTAAACTAACCTTCTTCAAAATCTAACTTCAAGAGTGAGAACGAAGCCCTTATGGCGATCGGAGATGGGTGGTGTGCCTAGAATTAGCTGGAGGAGAAAATTGCGGCGATCAGGAATGGGTGGTGCGGTGGTGAAATGGGAGAGGGGGCTTGCAGAGGCCGGAGTCGGGAAGGACGTAGGTGAGCTGCGATGGGAGAGAGGTTAACAGGGAGGAAAAGTAGATCTGAGAGGAAGGAACTAAAGAGAGGAGGTCTCGTGCCACAGGTGAGAGAGATTAGAAGTGGGATTGTGAGAGGAGCAGTGGGCAGGAATTTGTCTAGGTGAAGCAAATCTGAATCATTGAATCTTCCACCATATTTCTCAGCCATTGATAGCAAATGACACGTAGGACAAATTTGCCACATTAGACAAAATTCTAAAACCCTCCTACCTTATTATATTGATATTTTATTATTATTATATATATATATATATTCCTGGTGAAGGTGGCTGCATCTTAATTTCATTGTAAATTCCTTATTCTTGCCTCTCACTCACGGGTACTATTGCTCTTGCTTGCAGGCATAGTACCTAGTGTACGTGGGAGACAATTTTCACTTGCATTATATGAATTTATAATTACTTTTCCCATTTGCCATTTATATATGAAATTCTCCTTATATATTATGAAGTATCTCAATAATTTTTTTTAGAAACACATAAACTTGTCACACACATGACATGTACAAAGCATTAACAATTAAAATATTAGCTATACATGAATTGATAATTTCTCTACAACACTCCAACTCAACAAAAAATTGTGTATTGATTTTAGGAGAAAATATCTTTCATACTTAAAACTAATTCCCTAGATAACATCAAAAATAAAAAATAAAAATAAAAATAAATATAGAAAACTATAACAATAAAAGGCAGGTGTGTCCAACACAGATGGAGCTGAAGGGCTTGAAGGGTTTGCAGAATTCGAAAGGAAGATTAATCTTAATTTTATATAGATTTCAACAACAAAAGAAAAAAAAAATCTATAAATAAAACTAACAAAACTCTACTGACTTATGGATATAATGTTAAGGGCAATAAAGAGATATAAACAACTAACAAAACTCTACAAACAGTGATATCACAAGGAGAAAACTAGGAGTTGAAGTGTAAGGCCCCGGTGTCTCACATTGGGAATGGAGGGGGAGTTCCTAGACTATAAAATTAAAAACCTGGACCCTTATATAGCATCGAGGCCTTTTCCTGGGTGGTGAGATCCCTAACAGAACTCCACAGTTAAGCGTGCTTAGGCTGGAGTAGTTCTGGGATGGGTGACCCACTAGGAAGAACAAATCCGTGCGGGCGTGGCCCAAAGCGGACAATATCGATGACGTGTGAAGGGTCGGGGCGTTACGTGAAGTCATACAAACAAAGAAAAATAACAGAAAGATTAGTTGAAAGCTACATATAAAAATCCTAGAAACATAAACCCAAAAACAAAACAAAACAAAACACAAACCTAGAAAAAAAAAAAAAAAAAAAAAAAAAAAAAAAAAAAATGAAAAACCCAGAAACACAAATCAATTTTAGGTCAGAAATTATAACGTCTTGGGTTAGACCTGACTTTTTTCAAGTTCTTGGATCCGGGATCCAATACTCATTATTGCTGTGTATACTTCTTATGTTGTTATTTGGGTTTGGTTGTTTGGAGTTGTTGGTTGTGTTGTGAGCAGGTTGGGAGTTCGTTTTTCGAAGGAGTTCATTTTTTTTTTCTTCAGATTCGCTCAAGCGGTCTTTGGTTCCATCTAGTATTTTTGCAGGTATGCAAAACTACTAGGAGTAGAGTGATCTTCGCTCGAGCGGTCTCTTGCAAGTTGGAATTTCTGGACGTGGGGTCATTGTGCGCTCGAGCCATTTTTGGTCGCTTGACCGGTGTCACTTTCTTGTGTCTGATGCTCGAGCAGTGGTTTGATCGCTCGAGTGGTATGTGCGTATATCAGATTGAGGAAAGGCCACTTTATGTCACTTTTTAATCTCTTTCTCTATCTAAAACACCCCCAAACCTAATTTCTTCACACACTCTCTCTCTAGTTCTTGTCTAAACACCTCAAATACACTCAAATCCGTTGATCTTGCCGGCCTAGTGCTTTGGAGTAAAGTGTAGAGCTTGTAAATGTTAACGTTTTAATCAGTGAAACTTCCATTTTGGACTCCATCTAGAGTTGGGTCTTGCTTTCTTCTTCTTCTACCCTTGAGGTAGGACTTCTTCAACCTTCTTGTATGATTCTTAGCTTCGTTATGTGCTCCTTGTAAAGTATTGTGATTTGGGAGTTGGGGGTTTGATTTAGGGTTTGGTTTTTGAAATGTAAAAGAGGGGTTTTCAAATGGGTTCTTGAGAAAGGGATAAGTATATTGTTGAGTTGTGTTGAAATATTAGAAAATTCTCCTTTAAATGCATTTTTGAAAGAAAAAGACATTTTATTGGAAATCATTAGTTTTTGACCAATGAATGAAAGGGAAAGATGTTGAGTTTTGAAAAGATAAAATGAATATATCTATTGATGATGAGAGTGGAGTTGGATATGTATAATCACTTCCATTTTGAAATTTATGAAATTATAATTGTTGATGGAAAATTAGCTTTTGTATAGAGATATCAGTTTTGGGTTATCGGTAGAGGATGATTTTGATTGTTATAGAAATTGCATGAGGAATATGTTAAATGAAAAACATTTATTCATACATTTTGCATTGAACATTGTTTCAGATCCTTACATTGAAAATGTATTATTTTTAAGAAAATTGGGTGAATACCGTGGTGAATCTGGTTAGGGGATGTGATTGTAGTTTTATTATGTTAACTTATGTGTCCTTGGTGAAAGTCCAGAAACCCACACGATTAGGTGCTGATCCTTCTAGTTAGTACCTGTAAAATGGCTTTGGTAGTGCTTATATAGCCCACTGGCAGACATGTACCTAGAGATTCCTAGTGTTTTGTATCCACTACCATGTTTTCTGATTTAAAAATGTATTGTTTTATGGGTTGATATACAACTATGGCATTGCATTGTTTTGAAAGAGAGTGAAATGTTTCGGTAATGGCATGCATAGGCATTTAGCATATGGCTTTGTTAAGTTTCATACATTGTGTTCAAGTATCACTACTAGGTTTTAGCTTACCCTATGTGAAAGACAACTTTCAAGTGTTGATGATATGCCTCTACCAGGGAAGTAGCTTGGGAGGACCTCAGAGCCGAGAGCTTCTTTTTGTTATTTTGCGTAAATATTTGTTGTACAAGCCTTGGGCTTTATATGTATAGAATTTAACTCATTTTGTTGTTCCCAAGTATCGACTTGGAAAGATGTAGCCGTTAAGACATTGGGGGTGTTTGGGAAGTAGCTTTTTTGACTTTTTTGGCTAAAATAGCATTAAAAGACAAAATACGCTAAAATAGCCAATAAGACAAAATGTCACATCAAATTCATAATTATTTCATATTTTCTCTCACAAACATCACATCTAACTACAAAAAAATTCAACTATCTTTCCAAACACAAAAATTTTAGCCTCTTAAAATAGCCAAAAACTAAAATAGTCTACTAAAATAGCAACTTCCCAAACACCCACATTAACTTATTTGTACTTGCTTTTGTTTCATGTGATTACTACATGTCATATGTTATAAATTCAGGATCTAGGATTTATGAATATAGACATGCATATGTCATCTTTTATACGGTAAAAGAGAATCAATGAAATGTTAATATTATGTAAATTTTTGTTTTTCCATTGAATATCATGAGGTAGGTAGTTATTATTTTGGGGAATTATAGAAATAGAACATAAACAAAAAATCTTAGAAACACATCTCAATTTAAGGTTTAGAAAAACAATTCTTACAAACATAGGTGCAAATCCAAACCCATCAGTTTCTTGAATACAAACCCAAACACATACCTAAATAAAAAAATCAAAATGAGGTAAAATGATGAAACCTTTTGATACTTGATGATCGGACTGAATTGAGCTGCCGGAATGAACAATGGCAACCGAGCTGCCCAAGATATATTTGACCTATTTCAGTGAGATAGATTTTAACCATTTTTGGTACCCAAAATAATTTGAAAGATCTCATGCTCAACACTAATATAGCAAAAAGATTTACTCATCTTCCTTCTAGTAAGTGAAAAGGGAAGCACATTCAAATTCCTCTCCAAATGCTCTTCACAGTCATGCCTCACTCTACATTTGCCTCTGTTGCATATTTGCCTCTGTTTTCACAGTTTTGTCTCCTTTCTTTCTTCCATTTCTGAATAAAAAAAGAAAAAAAAAAAAAGTCTATGTCATCATTGTTGTGTAATTGAATCACATATATCAATTTCAAACGCAATGGTGTGGCAAAACTCAAACCTTCCAACTTATACCAATGAGTACCTCATTACATCCCAATCTCACATATGATGTGCTGCAATTCATCCTGGAGAGAACAAACCACCAAACAATAATTAGAGCTACAAAGAAGCATTATTGACCCCAAAAAAGTTCAAATTCAATCAACTCTGAAACAGAGACCCAAAGGTAGTTTTCTTTACCAATCTACCCATCTCTAGAAGGTGCTGCTATTGCCACCTACCAAAACAAAGCCACCATTTGTCGTCGACTACCTCTTTGGTTCATTAATGATCGCATGGGCTTTGTTGCCAATCTCAGCCATCTCTCCGAAAACACACTGTTTGTAAAAACCTTCCATTATAACAACAAAATTGTTGTTTCTAATATAATTGACTATTAAAAAAAGAACAATTATATTTCACTTTTGGAATTTTCAGATTGTATAACACATACAGTGTTTTGATAATATATCCAGATCAAAAATTGAAATTTTGTGCATGAAAAAGATTCAAAAACTTTTGGACTCAAATTCTGAAAATTCCAAAAGTGGAGAAGAGAGAGGTTGTTGGTAGAGATGTTAGGGTTTTGAAATTAAAGAGAAGAGACAGAGATAAAGTAGAACTAAACTAACCTTCTTCAAAATCTAACTTCAAGAGTGAGAACGAAGCCCTTATGGCGATCGGAGATGGGTGGTGTGCCTAGAATCAGTTGGAGGAGAAAATTACGGCGATCGGAGACAGGTGGTGAAATGGGGAGAGAGGGCTTGCAGCAGTCGGGGTTGGGAAGGGACGTAGGTGAGTTGCGGTGGGAGAGAGGTGAAGAGGGAGGAAAAGTAGATCTGAGAGGAAGGAAGAAACTAAAGAGAGGAGGTATGGTGCCAATGGTGAGAGAGATTAGGAGTGGGATGGTGAGAGAAGGAGCAGTGGGAGATACAATTTTCACTTGCATTATATGAATTTATAATTACTTTTCCCATTTGCCATTTATATATGAAATTCTCCTTATATATATTATGAAGTATCTCAATAATTGTTTTTTAGAAACACATAAACTGAGCACACAACATGACATTGAATGAATATGGATGGACAATAATTTCACAAGTGAATCCCACTAACAAATTCTGTAAAAAAAAAATTATTTCTTGTATTCTGATTAGTCTAGAAATACAAAACTCAAAACATGACACAATGATATGAACGGACAAGATTAATGAAAAGTGAGGGAGTCACTAACAAACTTTTACATAAGTATGTACAAGAAATTTAAAAGAATTAATCACCTGTATGCAAGTGTAACAACCATCAATGAAGTTGTTATCATCATGGACGAACACAAAACAATCAAATCACCTCCCACCATTGCAATAGCATCTCTTCCACCCATGCTATCAACCCCAGCTGTAGTTGTGTTTTGCTTCTATAACCACCAAGTACATATCCAGTTGATGCCTTACCAAGCATGTTCTTAGTCTCCTGCATAATTCAAACCATTTTTAGATATCTTTTTCCTGTTGAACCCCTCCAGTTCCATCGCTACTTCCTTCATAGAAGGCCTTTCCCTCCCTTTTACTCTCAAGCATCTCTTTGCAAGATTAGCAAACTTCTTTGAGCTCCTCAGTGTTTCCTTCAATTACCATGTGTTCATCAATAATTTGGTTCAACCAATCATTGTTCATGCAAGTAATAAAATACATAGCTAGATTTCTCTCCTCTTCTGGCCTATTGAATGACTGTAGACACAAATTTTAAAACATGAAGTGTTTCAACACATTTCAAAATTTATGTTACAAATGTCCACTGTTTAATTTTTGGACTAAACAGTGTTGATTATTTGAATAGCAGGTTCTTATTTCCGATCCGTATTTCAGATTGTTAATTACACATTTTATACAAATGAAACCTCCGATTAATGAAGAACAAAATAAACAACAAAAGACAATTTAAGAAAAATAAATATTTTATTGAAATTGTTATGGGTTTTGAACCCTCGAATACAAAATACAATTCTTGGGTTTGGAACCCTTCACCTATTCATCGCCATTAGCGTAGGCTCTTGAGTTCTCTGGGCTTCTCTTCTTCTTTCTTGTAACGATTTCTTTAGCTCTCAATTTCTTTCTCTCTCTTTGATCTTTTCACTTCTGATTTTCTGATCGCCCGTCTTGTGTGATGGTCCTCAAATTTATGGAGGCCATCAGGTGATAGGAATGCCTCATCTTCAATTTGAATTTCAAATTGAATGATAGCGTCATTCGAATTTTGAATAATAGTGCTATCTGGTTAATCGTATATTTGATTAGCCATTTGAATTTTGAATAATAGCGCTATCTGGTTAATCGTATATTTGATTAACCGGATTGATCTTTGGGGTTTCATCCTGTGTGGTGTCCTTGCTGTAGGCTCTACAGGTGTCATCTTTCGTAGGCTCTACGTGTCATTTGCGCATCTTGAATAACGTCGTTGAGATACGACGTTGTTTTATTTATGTACTTCAACGGATCATGTTGATCTTTTTTTTAGGAAGTGATTACCTACAACCTTCCTATCATAGGCTCTATACGTGTCATAAATTTAGTTGAAATTTATGTGCCAACAATGACAATGCCTTCTTTCCAGTGATTAACTGTACAAGGACTACTTTGAAGCCATAAACATCACTTTTCTCAGCCAACTGGCTTGTGAGCATGTATTTGGGGTCTAAGTATCCAAGAGTTCCTTGCACCACTGTGGCTAATTGATTTTGGTCTGGTAGAACCAACCTTGATGCTCCAAAGTCCGACACTTTTGCAGTGTAATTATCGTCAAAAAGTATATTTGTAGACTTAACATCTCTATGGATGATAGGAATCGACGCTGTAGAGTGCAAATATAACAGTACTCCAGCAGTTTTTGCAGCTATTCGCAAACGATTTTCCCATGATATATTAGATGCCTTGCTTTGGTTATGTATATGCTCAAAGAGAGTGCCATTGGTGATGAATTCATAGACAAGTAAAGGGACTTGAGTTTCCAAACAACATCCTAAGAGTTTGACCACATTCCTGTGATTGATCTGTGAAGGCACGACCACCTCGTTGATGAATTGCTCTATTTGACTTTCATCCACCATTTGGGATTTCTTGATAGCCACTATCTTGTTTTCTAGTAGAATTTCCAAAACCTCCTCGGCTAGCAATACTACTTTCATCATAGTTGTTGGTAGCCCGCTTGAGCTCTTCTGAAGTGAAGATTTTGACCAATTTTGGTGTTGGTTTGTCTTGTCTAGAGAGTTGTTGTTGCAACATCAATCCACCATTCTACCTAAAGAATTGTTCTCTAATTTTGATGAGCTTTCTTTTCCTAAAAATCCAGTACAACCAAGAGCTACTCACCAAAACAACCGTTCCACTAACGGCAAAACCTACATTTCAAATTAGTCATTTTTTTTTTTTTACAAAGATTGCATCTGGCAAATATTTTGGTTTAAAAGAATCAAAATGAAGGATTGCAAGAATTTTACACTAGAAGAACGCAACAGTTAGTAATTGAATGATCCCAATTATATGACAAATCAGCGTACCTATATGATTGGGTGAAAATTGAATACAAAGGTGATACCACGCGTTATCAGTGACACGTGGTATCAGCAACCAATAAAAAAACTATATGAGAGGGATGAACCATTTTTTAGGATGCCACATATACCTAGCAGGAAAAATAGCAATTAATGATTGGATGGTGATACCATGTCATTGGTATGATGATTATGTTCAATTTTTTCTCTATATGATCTCAGTTTTGACTTAGTGAACTGACTTGTAAACCAATGTAGAATCACCTATTGACTCGAATGAATATGTATACACAAGAAATTACATGCACACAACAAATAGACAACACCCAAAGACTATAGGGGAAGCAAGTACAGGGTGCTACTATGTTAAAAAAATATGCATTATGCATTTATGATTTCAACTGACAATGACATTATTGGTTCGAACAAGAAAGCCACACTACACATGATCCAAGTATTTCACACACACACACACACACATATATATATACACACACTTACCGACCACAAGCTGAATCACCAGAAATTGATCAGCAGTGCAACCATTTCCATCTATTCTGCTATCATTGTGGTATTCCTTGGGGCAAGAACGCATATAATTTCCTGGCGTGTTAACACATTTATTTTTAAGTTCACAGATATTGACATTTGGATATTCACACTCATTTATGTTCGCAAAACAATCAAAAGTGGCTCCTATTAGGGTAGCACCAAAAGTAATAGGTAAATGATATTAGACACCTGCATTTCACTATTTTATTTCGCAGCCCTGCTGCAGACCCCCAGTGAGGTGGCGAGCCCCCACTGGCCGAAACTTTAAAAAAAAAAAAAAAAAAGAAACAGTTTTTTTTTTTAACCAATCCCAGCGCGCCACCTCACTGGGGGTCGACCCCCAGTGGGGGTCCGAAGCATTAATCTTTATTTCGTCTCTTTTATGTATTCATATAGTAATAAATTTTGTGTGTACATATAGAATGCATAATATATGAAAAAAATAAAAAATGGAACCTGCCAATACCATGACATGGAAAATCACAAAAGAAGTAAAAATATTTTAAAAAATATTCAGATGGCATATAATCAAAAGTAAATGAATCCAAACATGATGAACCTATTAATTACCTTGGCAACCATCCAAGAGGTACGAGTTTCCTTGGTAACCCGGCAAGCACATGCAAATATAACCACTAGTGCTAGGACCATCATCTGGCTTATAACAATCACTATTTTGTCCACATGCATAACTCGTTTAATTTCTTTTAGCCTCTTCGCACGTAAAAATATTACTCCTTATTGTCCAATCAAGCACCATATGCATATTTTCTTCACTAAAATTATGAGGTAACTTCTGGAAAAATTAAATGCATCGTCTTCGACAACAAATGCATAACTATAGGGATTAAAGTCGAATACTTTCCTATGAGTGGTGAAGCTCGCCAGGGAAATGTCAGCATTTGCCCCTCCGTTTGGGAGGGAGGTTTGGCCACACCCAAGTCCAGAGCAATTTCCATCGGGAATGTAGCCATGTGTGCTACATGCAGACACACGCCCAGTTGTAATGAAATAATTGTGCACTACTCCAGAAACTTGGATACTTGCACTTGTGTCACAACCAATAGGCAATAGCAGTGAACTTGTTTTTGGTATTAGATATGGTGAATTTGGGCAGCTCGAGCGATGCTTTGATGTTGCTTTGTAATGGTGTACCTAACTGGTCATAACAATCACGTGATATTGACTGCATGATGCGTAACTCACCCTCCTCGAGGAATATATCTGAAATAGTGATATTGGTCTTCCCAATATATGACTTGGACTGATTGCTAGTAATGAGGAAACCTTCTTCCAAATAACAGTTCTCTTTCAAGCCGAATGGGTATGGGATGCTTAAGTTTCCGCAAAGGTCCGTACAGCCAAGATTTTTCAGATCTTCAATTGTTGGTGGAGCTGCAACTGCTGATGACAAATTCATTACCCGAACTACTACTATCATGATGAGTTTTACTAGCATTGCTTGTGAGGCCATGGCTGGTTTGTTTCCAGCTTCTTGGCAACTGCTTTTCTGTGTTCCAGGGCATAGAAATTCATTGGAACAAATATGTAAACAAATTCATTGGGGCTATGTACTTGCATGGTCCAAAAAAAAAAGAGAAAAGAATAAAATGACAAATCACAAAATGCTATCGATTGGGCATACAGCCATGTGGTATCCTCATAACAGAACAAATTTTTTGTTTTTTTGGTTGGCAAGTTGTGAGCAGTGAAGTCCTTACAAACTCCATCTCCACACACCAAATTTACTAAATTCTGATCATCCTCTGCCCATTTTGTCTCCTGTAATAATGCAAAATCAGCTTCCCTTGCTGCAAGTAACCTTTTAATTTCTCTCCTTGTCTATAGTTTCCCTATTCCGTGAAAATAACTTCATTGAAACAAATAGGCAAACACCCTTAGTGCAATAGTGCACTCAGAATTACTCATCAGCCCCTCCCTTTTCACATGACCTCATCTCATTTTCCTACGTTTGACCAATCCTACCCAAAGCTTCCCTTTTACCATCACTAAAATCCAAATCCAACATCTTACCAATTTCTATCACTGATTCTGCATCTTCCCTAATCAGCCTAATCCCATTATGAATGTTCTGTGAAGAAACTGATACATTCATGATACCCTCCTTTCTCTTTGTCTTGCCTTTCTTCCTCATCTTACTATACTTTCCACCATTACTAGAATCTAGAGAAGTCACTGAAAATAAGATAATCAGTTACCCAAAAATTATCAACAAATCATTTTAGGTGAATTTCACTTTTTATCTTCTAAACTATCACCATTTTTTATTTTTTTATTATTTGATCTCTAAACTATCAATTTTATCCATTTAGTCCCTAAATTTTTGGAATTTATCTTCATGTCATTCTAATTGGAGATGGTGTACAAATTAGTAACTTTTGATTTCCTACCTCAAAAGAGAGTATTAGAACCTTGTTAGGAAACTTTTTTGAGTGAGGCAATCTCACGAGGAGGGAAGTTGTGAACCAAAAGGAAAGTTGTAGGGGAGAAAAAGATGTGGGAAAGAAAAGGGAAGTTGGAATAGGAGAGAAGATGTGGGAAATGAGGGATGTTCGCGGTTCGGTTGCAGTTGGAGAACTTCCAATCTGCCATCTATCGCTTGGATTGATGGATTGAAAAAAATCAATTCGGATTAGCGGATGAAATGCGAATCGGTTTGGCGGTTTAAACTTTTACAAATTTTGAAAATAATATAATAACTTGTCAATATTTTTATTTTATTTTATTTTATTTATACCAATTCAACTCAAGATAACCAAAAGATTATCAAGTAAATTGTCAAATACTAATAATAAATATATATATATTATATATAAGAAAATTATACATTATCAAAACTATTTCATTATTTTTTTTATTCAAAAACTATTTATTTTTATTTTTTTTAAAATGACAAAATTAAGGCTTATATTTTCTACACAAAAATACCAAATATCAACAGTTATTATTTGATAAAAGGATTTTCAAATTGAAAACAAAACAGAATATCTAAATTTTTTTTTCAATTGAAAATACAAACATAATATTTAAACAAATTAAAACACAAAATTTTACAAACTCCTAGGGGTGCTTGCGGTTTAACAATTCGGTTGTGGACAAAGAAATTTCAAATCCACCATCCATTTAAAAGTAGATGGATTAAAAAAAATCAATCTGTAACCGTCCGTTCGTTATCATGCATCCGTTCAAAATAGAGTGAATCAGTTCCGTTCGATGGATTTAGATGAATCAAAATATCAGCTAATGACCCTATGGAAAATTTGTGAATGACTATGTAGCACGGACACCGCGGACACGCAATTTTTCAAAAAATGGGGGACACGGCACGCTGGGGACACATTTAATATATATAATTTTATTTATTTATTATATGTCTAAAATAAAAAGAAAATCATTAATTCTTATACAATTACAATAATAATAAAATTAATAAACATATTTTTTAAATTGGTTTTAATAAAAATGAGTTTTTTTAAATAAAAATAATTTATTTTATGAATTTTAGGTTTAAAAAAAATTAAGGATAAAAAAAAAGAAAGAAGAAAAAAAAAAAGGGAGGGAGAGAGAGAAACAGGATAAGAAAAAAGAGAAAAAAAAAAATAAAATAGAGAAACAATAGAGGAGAGAGAGAGAGTCAGAAAAGCAAAGACGACAAGGGAGGAGAGGAAGAAGAAAATGAAGAGAAGAACAGAGAAGACGAAGAGAAAAATGAGAAGAAGAGAGAAGATGAAGAATACCACCTCCTTAGCTTCTTCGATTGACAGGTTAGGCTTCTTCCTCTTCTTCAATCTCTTTCTCTGTCTCCTCTACAATAGTTAGGGGCTTTTTCGATCCACTCATGTGTGTCCGGAAAAGTGTCCTAGCGTGTCCATGGTGTGTGTCCGACTGGAAAATTTCAAAAAAAAAAAAAAAAAGGAGATACGTTAGAGAGAGTGTCAGACACGTGTCTACTACGTGTCCGACGTGTGTTCGTGTCCGACACTCGTACGTAAGGCTTGGAGACGTGTCAGTGCTTCATATGATTTTACTGGAGGGACTTTTTTGCTTACTTTTGGAGAGAGAAGACCCCAAGTCAGCGTTGCATTAAAGAAAGACCCCTTTACAATGAAAATTTAAAAAAAATGAAATAATTGAAGGGTTCTGTCAAAAATTAAAAATAAATAATAATAATAATAAAAAGAGGTGAGAGATTCTGTGAAGTTTCTAGTCATTATGATTGACGTCCATCTGATGAGGGCAAAAAACTTGAGTCAATTGTTGATTGCGTAGGGTCTAACACAACCCTCATGAGGAGGGTCCAGGATATGTGGGTTGTTGCCTTTTGGGACCCTCCAAATTTATTATTCACCGCCCATGTCCATAATAATCCTCTCCATTCTAACCCATTTTTTAATGCAAAAATAAATTATATGAAAAATAAAGTACAAATTACATTAAAAAAAAAAAAAATTCAAAGTTTCACATGTTTTGCAAATTAAACCTCAAAGTTTTAATTTTGACAATTTAAATTTTATATTTTAAATCATATAATCAAATACCTATTAAATTGGTTGTGGGGTATAATTTGTTCAAATTAAATTTAAAAAAAAAAAATGAATATTTTGTGATATGGTAAGTTGTTCAAATTCTAAAATATCAACCCCCCCCCCCCCCCCAACAATCAAATTAGGCTTCACAATTATTGATTTGTATAGTCATTGAATCACATTAACAGAAATTAAAACTTTAAGAACTAAATATACCAAAAACCATAATCTAAGGATAATATAGGAAAAATAGCAATTGTTGATGCTTCAAAATCATTCAAACATTAAAAAAATAAAATAAAATAAAATCAAAACAGAAAAAACAAACAAACAAAAACAAAAATCAAAAATCAAAAACTAATAAGGCAATTCAATGACCATAATCACATCAATGAAAGAGTATAGATGCCTACCTCAAAAGAGAGTATTAGAACCGTGTTAGGAAACTTTTTTGAGAGTGGCAACCTCAGGAGGAGGGAAGTTGTGAACCAAAAGGAAAGTTGTATGGGAGAAAAGATGTGGGAAGAAAAGGGAAGTTGTAATAGGAGAAAAGATGTGGGAAATTAGAAATGTTTGCGGTTCGGTTGTGGTCGGAGAACTTCTAATCTATCATTTGTCTGCCGGATTGACAGATTAGACAAAAAATCAATCCGCATCCGTCCGCTAGATTGGCGGCTTGAAATTGAGCGGATTGATAGATTGGTAGATGGATGCAAATAGGTTTGGCAGTTTAAACTTTTACAAATTTTGAACATAATATAAATTGTCAACATTTTTTTTTTTTGGATAACAATTCAACTCAACATAACTAAAAGATTATTAAGTTAATTATCAAATACCAATAATAAATACATATAAGAAAATCATACATTATCAAAATTATTTCATTACTTTTTGTTTTAAAGCTCAAAAAACTATTTAATTTGATTTTTTTTTTAAATGACAAAATTAAACCTTATATGTTCACACAAAAATACCAAATATCAACACTTGCCATTTGATAAAAAAGATTTTTAAATTGAAAATACAATAGAATATCTAAACTCTTTTTCAATTAAAAATACAAACATAATATTTAAAAAATTAAAAACACAAAATTTTACAAAATTATAAGAAATGCTCGCAGTTTGACAATTCGGTTGTGCCTAAAAGAACTTCAAATCTATCATCTGTCTAAAACTAAGCGAATTAAAAAAAAATAATTCGTAATCATTCGTTCGTCATCTGAACACTTTTATAAAAAAAATTTGTGAATTGAAAAAAAATTAATTTACAATCATTCGTTCTTCATGTGAACACCTTTATAAAAAAATTTGTGAATGATTTTACTTTTTATTTTGTTTGGGGGGGACCCCAAGTCAGCGTTGCATTTGGGTTGGGGGGGGGGGGGGGGGGGGGGGGGGTTGTTGTTACTTATGGAGAGAGAAGACCCCAAGTCAGCGTTGCATTAAAGAAAGACCCTTTGTGTTTGTGTGTGCCCCAAGTCAGCGTTGCATTAAAGGAAAAGCGCCGGGCGGGGGGGGGGGGGGGGGGGGGGGGGGGGGGGGGAATTGGTTTTGTTACTTATGGAGAGAGAAGACCCCAAGTCAGCGTTGCATTAAAGCAAGACCCCTTTACAATCCAAATTGGAAAGAAAAATGAATTGAAAGGTTCTGTAAAAAAATAAAAAAAGGTTAGAGATTCTGTGCAGTTTCTAGTCATTATGATTGACGTCAACATGAGGGCAAAAAAACTTGAGTCAATTGTCGATTGTCTGTGTAGTGAACACAACCCCCAAGAGGAGGGTCCAGGATATGTGTGGATTGTACCCTTTTGGGGACCCTCCAAATTTATTATTCACCGCCCATGTCCACAATAATCCTCTCCATTTCTAACCAATTTTTTAATGCAAAAAATAAATTATATGAAAAAATAAAGAGCAAATTACATAAATTTTTTTTTTTAAAGTTTCACGTTTTTTTGGTAAATTAAATCTTATAATAATTTTAAATTCTATATTTTAAATCATATAATCAAACGCGTATTAAATTGGTTGTGGATAATTTGTTTCAAATTAAAAAGAAAAATGAATATTTTATGATATGATAAGTTGTTTAAATTCTAAAATAACAAATTTTTTTCTCATCAAATTAGGCTTCGCAATTATCGATTTGTATAGTCATTGAATCATATTAACAGAAATTAAAACTTTAAGAACTAAATATACCAAAACCAAAATCTAAGGATGAAATAGGAAAAATAGCAATTGTTAAGGGTATAAAAATGCTTCGAAATCACTGACATTAAAAAAAAAAAAAAAAAAAATCAAAATCAAAAACTAATAAGGCAATCCAATAATCATAATCACATCAATCGAAAAGTATAGATGCCTACCTCAAGAAATCCATTAAAACATTTTTCTTGGCTTGCCTTGTTAAGAACTATCTTGAGTGATGTATAGAGGTAAAAAAGGCACACCAAGTGTATGATAATATGATCGAGAGCGTAAGAATGGTTGAGTGGCTTGGTTTTGTCAGTAATTTGCAAGACTCTTTTCCTCTCTTTTCTTTTCTGTGTCTCCTTCCCTCAAAAAACAGTTTTCTAATCCTTTGTTGTTCAAAAGGTATTTTCCAGAGGTTATGTGAGACTATACAATTATTATGAATTTATTATTGTTTTTCTTAGATTTCCAGGTTAGAAAAAAATTAAACTACTTTCTAGGTTACCTTTTGGAACGTCAGTGTTTACCTTAGAAACAAATTGTATAATTTTTTATTTTCTGAGTTATAATTAAAAAAAAAAGAAAAAAGAAAAAAAAGTCATAACTAAAAAACACATAAGATATAATTAAAAAAAAAGGGGATGCACCAATAAATCCCAAATTTGTATCTTGTAATCCATTTGGTCCTAAGAATTTTCTTATGAACCATTAGGTCCTATCACAATATTAATGACCATTAAAACATCAAACACATCATCATAAAAACAACATCGTCATCATCAAAACAATTTCAAACATCACATTAAACATTATTCATCATCATCAAACATTAAACATTAAACATCATCATCAACATTAAAACATTAACACCTCGATTATCAATTTCATGTTTCGGCAAATGGGTATGTATTGTTGAACAATTTTACTGTTATGAACATACAAAAAACCCTAGAATTAAGGATTTATGATTTGTCCATTTCTCTATTTGCGCTCTCTCTCTCATCAATACTGGGTCTCTCTCTCTCTCTCTCTCTCTCTCTCTCTCTCTCTGCATCATAAACCCCATTAACACCTCAACGATCGAAGCACAACAACAACAACCATTGTGCATTCAAGTTCCCACAATCAAGATCACAACTTCTTCTTCTTCTTCAAGGGTTCTTCTGAATCGAAAATGGCGAAAGAGGGAGGTCGATCTTTGGCCGAAACCCCCACTTGGGCCGTAGCAACAGTCGTCTCTGTCATGGTCGGTCTTGGGTTCGTCCGATGGAAGACGTGAAATCGATCTACAGTGTTGGAAAGGAACCGGTTCATTCTGATCGCCGTCGTGATCGGCCATGGATGTCTCCGCCGTGGATCTGACACAAACATCAAACAAAATTCACTCATCTTCATTTTTCCAGATCTGGGTTTGATGTTGTTGATAACATTATCCTAAATCCCAAAAATGTTGATAATGTTCAAAATGTTTTTGATAATGTTGAACATCAAAGACATTCAACATTTTTGATATTTTTGGGATAATGTTGATAACATTTTTGTTGATTTGAACGTCACTGGAACATTTTTTTGATGGTTGAAGAACAGTGGGAGTTGGCCTAACATTTTTTTTTTGTTGATTTGAACATCGCTGAAGAACATTTTTTTTTGATGGTTGAAGAACAGTGGGAGTTGGCCTAACATTTTTTTTTTTGTTGAAGTTCACTAATGTAGCCAATGTTTTGATGATGTTAACGATGTTATTGTTATTGTTGATGTAAATAGTGGGACTAAATGGTGTATAAGAAAATTCATAGGACTAAATGGTTTAACTTTCTACCACATAGGATTTATTGGTAATTTTTCCTTAAAAGAATTTATGAGTTATAACTAAAATAAAGTCATAACTAAAAAATAAAATTAATCACAACTAAAAAAAATAACATAATTTAAGATTGCATATTATAGGAGTGTGTATAGTAGAATTCTCCCTTCAATTATTGTTACTTAAAAAATAAAAAATAAAAAATTTGTATTTCTCAGATTACACATGACAAAAAGATTGACCAAGACTTGACTTCTTTCCGATTTGCTTTATATATATATATATATATTTTATAGTTACGCCGACAGTCCAGTTTTCTTTGATATTTCTTACTCATCTACTAGACACTTACCTAGAAGATCCTTTCCTCTTCTCTCTTTTATTTCATATTTTTTTTATAATTATTATTATTTGAGATAAATTACACAATTGGTTCCAATAATTTTATATAAATTGCACTTTAGTTTTTGTAATTATAATTTTATCAATTTTGTCCATATACTTTCATTTTGATTCCAATGTACTCCATCTATCATTATCTGTTGCTGGTCAAAAAAAAAAAAAAAAAAAAACTATCATTATCTGTTAATATTCAAATGGAATAAAAAGAAAAAAGAAATCACATTTGCCAAATTAGAGGGACAAAATAAAATTCTGTTAACATTTATTAATTGTTATTTTATGAGAGGGAATTGTTAACATGCACCTGTAAATGAAAATGTTAATTTTCTATCCAAAACAACGATGACAAATGACAGTGGAATCATATTAAAATGGAAATGAAAATATGATCTAAATTGTTGAAGTTAAAATTACGAAAATTAAAGTGAAATTTTGTTCAAACTATAGAGATCAATTATGTAATTTACCATTCTCCCTAGTCCACTGTTCAGTTTGGGCCGTAGGTCAACCACGGACCCTCACTTTAATGATTTGATCTGTTAATTTTATTGGTGTATAAATCATTCATAAAAAGTCAGATTCATAATCAAACAATTTGTTTCAAAATTATACTTGTCATCTATTTCAGTGAAGACAGATTTTAATGAAGACAGATATGATAAAATCATATTACTATAATTATTTAATCAATTTAATTTTTTCATGACTGGTCCACACACTAAGGTTTAAAAGATCAACAGATCAAATCACGAAAATAGGATTCAGACCAAACTAGCCCAATCCACGTAGCGTACAGGTGACAAACCCCCAACCACCGAATCAACTCTTAGTTGCACTCCACCAATTTATAGTTACTGTCATCACTTGTTATTCATTTATGAAATTATTCCTATATATATTGATGTATTTGAATAATAGATTACAATAATGAAAATTACATATGAAAATGTAAATTAAACCGAAACGATCTAATGTAGGCACATAATTTTGCAAAACACAAAAGACAGTAATGACAAACCATCACCTAGTTTGTTATCATTGTGGACTCAACAGTACAAAAAAAAATCACCTCCCACCATCCATTGGCAACATCATATGTTCCCTCACACTATCGTACACAATTGTTGTGTTACTGCTACTAGTAGTACAATCTAACTCAAACCCACTCAACTTCCCACCAAGCAAGTGCTCACTCTCTTCACCATTCAAATCAATTTTAACCCATGGATGCTTCTTCATCTTTTTGTTGATCAACCCCTCCAATTCCATTGCTACTTCCTTCATAGTAGGCCTCTCCTCTCCTTTTATTATTAAGCACCTCTTTGCAATATTAGCTACTTCTGTGAGCTCCTCAACAATTCCTTCAATTTCTATTCGTTCATCAATAACATGGAACAATCGATCATTTTTCATACACGAGAGAAAATACCTAGCTAGACTCCTCTCCTTCTCTGGCTTGTCAAATGACAACACCTTCTTTCCGGTGATTAACTCCACAAGGACTACTCCGAAACTGTAAACATCACTTTTTTCTGTCAATTGGTTAGTGAGCATGTACTCAGGGTCTAAGTATCCAAGAGTTCCTTGCATCACCGTTGCTAATTGATCTTGGTCTAGTGGAACCAACCTTGATGCTCCAAAGTCCGACACTTTTGCAGTGTAGTTATCGTCTAAGAGTATATTTGTAGACTTAACATCTCTATGAATAATAGGAATTGATGCTGCAGAGTGCAAATATGACAATACTCCAGCAGTTTCAGCAGCTATTCGCAAACGATTTTCCCATGATATATACGTCTTGAAGTGGTTATGTATATGCTCAAAGAGAGTGCCATTGGTGATGAATTCATAGACGAGTAAAGGGACTTGAGTTTCCAAACAACAGCCTAGGAGTTTGACCACATTCCTATGATTGATCTGTGAAAGCACAACGACCTCATTGATGAATTGCTCTATTTGACTTTGATTCATAATTTGCGATTTTTTTATGGCCACTGTCGTGTTGTTTGCTAAAATTCCCTTATAAACTGTTCCAAAACCTCCTCTGCCAACAATTCTATTGTCATCGTAGTTGTTGGTAGCCCGCTTGAGCTCTTCTAAAGTAAAGATTTTGACCACTTCCTGAGTCGGTCTCTCTAGTCTAGAGAGTTGTTGTTTCAACATTAATCCACCATTCTGCTTGAAGAACTTTTCTTTAAGCTTCATGTGCTTTTTTTTGTTGAAAATCCAATACAACCAAGAGCTACTCACCAAAACAGTCAAAGCACCAATGGCAACACCTGTATTTCAAACAAGTAATTTTAAGTAACAAAGACTATAAACATATCTTGCCAATATATTGATTCGAAACTAAGCATAGAAAGAAAATTATATGACTCACGATATTATTATAAAAAATGTCATATAAACTTACAAAGTTTACAAATTTTTTTTTTATTACTAATAATGTAACATGCAATAATAAAACTTTAAAATTTGAAGCACACCCATCGAAATAATATGATATGTATCATATGAGTGAGTGAGATAAATTTGTAAAATTTATTAATTTATATAGCATTACCCTATTAATAATTTTAAATATTCTTTTAAGTACTGGAGTATAAAAGGATGTGGATCCAATTGGGGATGTAGGTTACAAGTAAATTCATCCAAATTCATTAATTATGTGAATAAGATGTACTTTATTTCTTTTACTTTTGACATATATGGCATTACCAATCACAATCTGAAGCACAAGAACTCGACCAGCAATGCAACGTGTTCCATCCGTTCTGCCATCACCGTGATATCTCTTGGGGCAAGAGCACGTATAATCCCCAGGCGTGTTTAAGCATTTGCTTTCCTCTACACACTGATTGAGATTTGGATCTGCACACTCATCTATGTCTGCAAAACAATCAAAACAGAGGAGGGAGGGCTCAATAATGAAATTAAAGCATCACAAAAGCAATTGAATCCGAACATGATGAATATGAAGCTAGCTAAATGGATACTACTAACCTTTGCAACCATCTGCGAGGTACGCGTTCCCTTTGTAACCCTTGGAACACTTGCAGAGATACCCATGACCAATTTCTGCCTTATAACAATCACTATGATCTCCGCATGCATAACTAGTCAAATTTCTCTTAGCTTCATCGCATGTCTCATTATCCCATATTCCCCAATCAAGCACCAACGGCACCATGTTTTCCGTAAAATTTTGAAGGTTAGTTTTGGAGAAATTAAACGCAGCTTCTTCAACAACAAAGGCATAGCTGCAGGGATTGAAGTTCGATACATTTGTATGATTGCTGAAGCTATGCGCATGAATTTCGATATGGCTGAGTCGTTTTGGGATGGAGGTCTGGCAGCAACCAATTCCAGAGCAAGATCCATCATCAGGAACGTAGGAGATGCTCATACAACTTGACACACACCCAGTTGCAAAAACGAAACTCTCGTTTTCTAAAACTCGGAGATACGCATATGTGTCACAACCAATAGAAGTGAACTTGTTCTTGGTACTAGATATGGAGAAATTGGTCGCGCTGAGCCGTGCATAAACGTTGCTCTGTAATGGTGTACCTAACCGGTCATAACAATTACGAGATATGTAACTCATGACTCCTAACTCACCCTCGTCGAGCGATATATTTGTAACAGGGAAATTGCTATGCCGTAAATATGGCTGGGAATGGCTACAATTAATGAAGAAATCTTCGCTGAGATAACAATTCTCTTTCACGCCGAATGGGTATGGGATGTTTAAATTCCCGCAAGGGTTCATGCAGCCATGATTCTTCAAATCTGCTTCTGTTGGTGGTGCTGCTTTTGTTGCTGCTGATAATGAAAATATCACCACCACTACTAGAATCATGATGATGGGCTGTAGTTGCAATTGCATTCCTTGCGACAAAGCCATGGCTAGCTTGCCTCTTGGAAAAAAGCTTTTCTGTATTCAAAATTCATATATAATTGTCAATTGTGAAACATGTCTAGGCAATCACGAAGAAAAAGTAGTCCGAGTCGATTAAAGTAAATCAGTGCAAAATAGACAACATAACTTATTGGAGTGATTTGCAACTAGTCTAACAATGGTATGGATGGCATTCACCGTAATACAAAATTAAAAAAATCAAATTACTCTGCCAGTTATATCAATTTAGTCTTGTTCTTCCTATTGTATTAATTTTTTTCCTATAATATGTTATATTGTGTTGATTTAGTTTAGTTGATAAACATTCGCTGATAAATTAGAAAAAAAAAAAAAATCCATTTAAATTAGACATCAATTTCTCAATGACTTTCAAAAGAGTTTATATATGTCGATTAATTTCAATTAAATTTCTAAAGAGATCGTATTAATTGGATTAAATTGACGCAATATAAAATATTTAATGGTAAAATTGATACTCACAATCTCTGTTTGGTTGATTTTTCATAATCTGTTTGTGAAATGTTTTTCAAAAAAAATTACAGACTAGTTTTCACAAAAATAAACACAAAACAATTATTTTTAAATTTTGTAAAATTATTTTCATCCCCAAAACGAGAAATTTATATGAAAATAATGAGTTTTTAATTTTTTATTTCTTTTACCAAACTAGTTTGTTTGTTTGTTTGTTTTTTTTTTTATATATATATTAAAATTCTCAAAACTTAACCAAAAAGAGCTTGTTCAGGATACCGAACGCTAATTAAAGCATACAACTTCAAAAGGCAAATCATGCTCTTAGGATAGAACAAAAAGTTTTCAGAAACCAAAAAATGATAATACTAGAGAGATCATGCAATACAACCGAAACCAAATCAAACCCACGAAGATGTCACGCAAATGGGATGCAAACACCAAAATTGGATCAATTGAATAGTACAGATGCCTACCTCAGAGAAGGAAATAATAAATAAATAAATAAATAAAAAAACCTTTGAAACAGTTTTCTTAGCTTAGAGCAGTCCCCTCCCCACTTTTGCTTTTGTTGGTTGTAGAGAGCTTGCTTTTGAAACAGTTATATATATAAGGATTTGCTGGCTCGTTTTGCAAGACTACTCTATTTGTTTAGTACCCTTTCTTGTATTTGTCCTTAGGACTGTTTTGGTAACTTACAATAATAGGAAAAAAATTTAAAAGTTAAATAACTATACAAAAAACAATCAAAAATTCTTTTTTTTTTTTCTATATTTTTTGTACATTTTTTTCGTAAAAAATCAAAATATCATTTCAAATATTTTTCACAAACAACATAATTCTATTTGCACATTACAAAAAGTTTTAGTACACACTATTTGTGTTGTTTTGATATATAAAATAAAAATAAATTGCTCATTTATACATTATGTTCAAAAGTTCATATTTGAACAACTACTTTTTGTTTAGAAATTTATGTCAGAACAATTGACTTTTATTATAAAATTTATATTTGAGCCGTATAAATAATATATATTGAGATTTTTTTGTAGGATAAGCTAATAGAATTTTCTTATGTCTTTTTGATTTGTTCTACTTCGTCTACATTTACTTCCTTCACAAAATAGACTGACTTTTATTTGTGCGGCTATTCTTACTCAAAAATTAGACTCATTTTTCAAAATCAATGATATAGCAGTCTATTAAACACAACTCTTTTTTTATATATGTTATCTGATTATCAATTAATTATTTTTTTTACACGTCACTAAATTTGAAAAATTAGTCTAAAAAATTGAAACTTTTGTAAAAACATCTAATTAGCGTTGATCCTCTCATTTATGTTACAATAGCTGACTCAGTCATTTGGAGGAACAGCATTATTGATGTGCGCGAAGTTAAATTCTAATTGAATTTGGAATCCGGTGGTGCATGCATGAATATTTATTAATCCAACATGAAGAGTCTTGATAGCGATAGTCAATTGCCAATTCTCAACAAGACTAATTCTAACACATGAATTGTATGAATTTTGTATGCCAATGCTCCCAATTTCATTTATTCTATTTGTGTAATTATTCAGTAAATCTTATTTACGCATTGCTCCCAAACTAATGAGCTAGAAAAAAAACAGCTACATTCACACAATTTTTTTCCCCTCAAATCCCCTTAAATGAGACACTTACTGGTAAGAGTCAGAAAAAAATATGTGAATGAATCATTAATCTAAAACATATTGATTCATATTTATTATGTAATTCAAAAATAAAGAATGGCACAATTACTAGAGAATTTTGTTATATACACCTCCATATCATATATACCCTTAGTTACGCTATTTTCTTCTTCAATTATGATCAATTTTTACCTGTAGTTATGACATTATTTTGAGATTTTAGTTATGATTTTTTGTGTGTTTGATTATGAATTTTTTTTATTTGTTTAGTTATGACTCTGAAAGTTAAAAATTATACATTTTTCTTTTGTAATTATAAGGTATATATGATATACACTCTTGTACCATAATCTTTTCCCACAATTACAATGCATTGCAATTTCTCTTTTTTATTTTTTAAATTATTATCAAACAATAGAAAAGTAATTACAAATATGAGAATATTTACATTATTAAATAAACTATTCACCCACAATAATTAGAAAGTCACATATTTTCTTGGAGATTTAAATTTTAAAAAGGCAATCAATCCTAATTGATAACTAAGGTAGAAATTTCAAATTCAGACTCAAATCCTTTAAATGGGGGAAACCATCTCCTAATTTTTCACATAATCAAATCATTCCCTAAATTTTTGGTGATTGGATTACTGCTGCAAACAACTCAGATTGCCCCAGAATCAAATCCTGCCATCTGAGAGTCCCTAGTTTTTTGGAATAAAATCACTGCATTTCTAATTGTTGATCCCCATAATCAAATCAAATCATTTCCATTCAAGACAAGATACCATATACGCATATAATTTGCATTCATGCCTATTTGGGGGTAGGGTTGCTCTGTCCTAATTTGGAAATGGGATATAAGATTCACTAAATCATACAAAAAGGAAACAGTACAATCCTAA
This sequence comes from Camellia granthamiana, assembly GCA_036172215.1. Lineage (NCBI taxonomy): Eukaryota > Viridiplantae > Streptophyta > Magnoliopsida > Ericales > Theaceae > Camellia > Camellia granthamiana. The sequence continues at coordinate 109,550,829 of CM069905.1, read as the reverse complement.
AAAAAAAAAGAAAGAGGTATCATGTCCTAGTTTGGAAGGTGCTATTGCTCACTATGTACAAAAGGTAGGTTTAGTCACAAAAGGGTACATCAATTATTACTATCAATGTACCTTCCATTCCACAAGGAAATTATCAAACAGTACTAATAGCATAATATGATGCTTGCCTTATTGATATAACATAGCCCGCGAATAGTGTCAGGGATATTATCCAATAAGGCAGGTTTCCTTAGTTCTAAAATTATGCCATGCAATTAACAATTAACCACTAATCTTAGAAAATGGAAATTTTCAAGTCAAGCTAACTCAATTCCCCAACAGAGTTGCCAACTGTGGGCGTTGTGCCTTTTTCAAGTCTATGGCTTGGCTTCCCACACTGACTTGCTCTATTGACATAGAGTCGCCACTTAATTTTCAAAGAGGAATTAAGAAATCTTTAACAATGAAAACTAAGTTAATGCCTAGTCCATTACAACCAAGAATATTCTGGGTTCAAGAGCTTACGTACAAAAGGGGAAGGCTATTTACATGGAAGCACCCCCTTTTGCCGAATTCGAAGATTGGTCTCTACTCATTCTTTACTTTACGATTTTAGTGGTTAATTGTTTCACAAAAGATTCATCTTAGACCTAAATCCCTTAACTAACCTAAGATTATGTGATTGAAATAAAACAAGTGTCATTTATTTTAGTTCCAAGAATAAAGCCATATTTTTTAATAAGATAAAAGTTTTCTACCACAAAAATAGATTTTGATTAAAATATGGCCATAAACTTGAACTAAAATGAACACCACTTTCAAAACATTCAAAACAATCAATTTTGCATGGAAAAGCATATAAACTTGCATTATTTAGAAGACAACGCAAATAACACACATGCTAAGAAAGGCTAGAAAACTTACCCGGAAGCCCACTTTTAGCATCTTACATGCATGCATAAAATAAATATGACCTAAATGAAACTAATACATACAAAGACATGAACCTAGGCCCGATTTGAGGCTACTAACATGATGCTCATGCATAAAACACAACTACCACATAAAAGCAAAAATACAAACTAGTTACATGATGAATCAAACATAGCCATATATACTGATTATATGACTAAAATAAACCTAAGAACATGTTGTTGTAATAGAATACAAAAAACATGCAAAAGAAAAGCGAGAAAACTAAGAAAATGAAAAGACTACATGATGAAAGGATGAACTAAAGCCCGAACATGCTTTGAATATTAAAATAAGATACCAAAAAGGGATTGAAATACAAGAAGGAGATGAATTTACCTGCTGGTTTACTTAAGCCGTAGCTTACGCGAAGAAGATAACGAGGAAAGCCAAGTCCTTTGCTTGCAAGGCTCCCCCAAGCTTGGGTTTTGAATTTGTTTAGGTCTTCAGTCTTATGATGATTTTCAGAAGTCTAGGATTGTTGCGTGGTGTGTTATTTTTGGATCTAAGGTTCAAGGAGGAGAGGATGAGGTGTTTAGTTCTTTAAAAACTTAGAAAAGCTTCAATTTTCTTAACCCCTTCAAAAGGGCGAGGGTGAGGGGGTTTATATAGGCAAAGGGAGGCATGGAGGCCAAGCTAGGGCAACCCCTATCGCGTCCTCTGCCGCCTCCTCTAAAAACCATAATTGGGTTTCCATACCTTGCTCTGCCATGCAAGTGTTGGGCTTTTCTATCCTGCCACGTGCTCTTCGGCTTTGTTCCCTGAATCTCGGAGACGAGATTTGATTTGGTTGTGTAGTCAAAATTCAACACACATAATTTGGCACTGGCTGTGGGAACTTAGTCGAAATAGATGGCCAACGTCGCACACAATAGGTAGAATCCATAGGTCAGGAACTGTGGGATCTCCCGAGGGATACCCGAGCATGCCCGATAGTTTGATCTCTCCCGATCTTTGATCTAGTCTCACGAGTGCAATGTAAAACATAAATGAGAGTCCATATTCGACAGCTTTTATAGAAAATCCATTTTATTGCAAAACCATTGTTGGAAATGGTCTACATCACTAGATCTCAAAACTACCACCTAATCTTTTGGAAAAACTAGGAAACTCGTAACTCATGCCAAAGGCCACTGTTCGTTATAAACCAAAGATGTCTCGGTTCGGAACCTTAGGTATGAGGGGGGAAAGTCTTGAATTGAGCACCCCTACTCACCCGATCAAAGGATCGGCCTCTACTAAACCATGATATGAGTTTTATGGATAATATATGCTCATGTTCTGATTATTATTGATGCTACAAATTACTATATGAAGCAATCAAGTATAGAATGTGTTATTCATTTTGGAACTTTTTGATCTCATGTATGACCGTATATGCAAAATACTAATGCAATACATACACAAGAATGCAAATATAGATTCGACTACTAAATACATGATATGTGAATTATCTTGAAGCATAAGGTAGCACACGAAATCACATAGTAAATGATAAGCCCACAGATGTAAATGAGCGGAATCTAAATGCATGAAATATGGATGCAAAGCATGGATATGATGAAAAAGAAAACATGATGATATCTGTAGATATGGAAAGCAGGGAAATAAAAGGGATAAAAAAAAATGGAGGTTGGAAAAAATTACAACAATCCTTTACAGTGAAAGGAATAAAAGACGTGGGGTTGAAAATTATTACAACAATGAATTAAATAGAAATAAGTAGGGTTGGAAGTTATTTACAACAATGAATCGATTCAGCCAATAGAAGCTGAATCTAATATTCATATGAAATAAAAAGAGAAGCTGAAACAGGAGTTGTGCATGCCTAGGAGCTGTTCTGCTTTGCTTTGCCTGGAAAAGTTATCTGGCCAACCAAATAAAAAGTCTGGCCAGATGAAATGTAACGCCCCCAAAAAAAATACAATAAAGATAACTTACATACAAAATAAATATGAGAAACAACATATTTTCATACATCAGAGTTCACTGTTTAACAACCAGTTAAATGCCATGTAGGCTTATATCTTTCCAAGTCATTGCTTGGTTACACAAATTGAGTCTCACTCATTACATCTTAAGTCCTTGGCTTTACAAATAACAAACATACACACATAAGGCATAATTAAGAAGCTCTTGCTTCCCGAAAGTCCATCCATGCTATTGCCTTGAAGAAATCATTTCACTTGCACCTAAAAATGATATTCCCGTATAGGGTGAGCCAACAGCCTAGTAGAGAAAATCTAACACAATATATGAGATTTAGCAAAGGTATAAATACTACGTGCATAAACAATACCGATACTAAAAACATCCACACGGCCTGCATATTCGTGTGCCACTAAGACCTAACCTCGGTCCATTTTCCTTCGATTTATTTCTAGTTCATATATGCTATTCAATTCATGAGTTAAATTCATTATCTTTCAACAACCCAAATAAGACTACAACTCAATAGTTTTCCAACTATGCAAAACACACATAAACACTTGAAACTTGTCATTTTACGGATATTTCGTCCGAAGGATTCGGCACCCATTTATATATAAAATTTCGAGTCTTTCATCCAGGGCACTCTGGCCAACTTGCTTTAAATGGAGTCTATCCCCTTTCTCCTCCCAAACAATTATACATATGCAATGCATTTATAAACATAATCACGTATGAAGTACATCCCCTTTCTCCTCCTAATAAATATACATATACAATGTATTTATGACATGGTCCTATTCAATGACACCAACAATGGATTCACATTAATTTGCCTAATCCTCATGTAATATCTACAACAATCATAGCTATCCTCCACCAATAGCCCAATGCAATCATTTCAAAAGAAATGTTCAATATCAAAATAGATAGTTTATTCAAAACTTCCATAGGTGAGATAATACATATCCAATATCACTATTTATAACCACAGCCTTCTAATTTCACATTTTCAATATTAATCCTAATTACTTATACAAAATAATAATTTAATCAAAATTAGGGCAAAATCTCCCTCGTTCCAAATATCAGCCCAAACACTAAAATCAACTATTTTGGCACAACATGATCTTATATTCATCAATTACTCCTCTTTTCATTTCACACCCAAATCTTAGATTTGTCCAAACCATAACCACATTGCATCATCTATACACAATAGCAAATAACTAAGCTAAAAACCATATTAGAGTGTAGAAAATCCCTACCTCAAGTGTAGAAGACGAACAAGCAAGATTGAAACTCCAAAGGTGACGAAACCAACTCTTACTTGGATCAACACGAAGCTCTTGAAGCCCTCTATCTTATTCTCAAAGACACTAGGGTCAAGAACTCAATGGATTTAGATGAAATCTTAGAGAGAATGTGAGTTTTAAAGAGAGAGACAGCAGGATTAGGGTTTTGGGGTGAAAAGGAGATAAAAAATGCAGCAAAACGGCGCTGCTGTGAACTGATGTATACCAGGCTCGCTCGAGCGAAAGGAGTTCTAGCTCAAGCGACCAAACACAAAAAAAGTCGCCTCGCTCGAGCGGAAGAAGCCTCGCTCGAGCATAGAATGCAAAGCTTCAGGTCTGCCACCCAACGCAGACGCACGCTCAAGTGCAAGAAGCCTCGCTCGAGCGAAGAAACATTTTCACAGGGCTCGCTCGAGCGCAAGAAGCCTCGCTCGAGCGAAGAGGCCAAAATCTGGGCAATAACCATTTGTACCAAAAGACAACCAACCTGTTCCAAACTCGCCCAACAAGTCCCAAAACTCAAATTCAAAGAATTAAGGGGAGGAAACAGGACATAGACAACAATATACAATCACGGAACCTGAGTCCGGAATACAATAAAGGTCGGTGTAAAACCGGGATCGCTATAACCTCTCCACCTTAGGAAATTTCGTCCCCGAAATTACAAATCAAGCTCTAAAACATAATTGAACTATTCACAACCATGTTATTCCCACAAGTTCAACACCATGACCCATTCTCCGGTCATCTATTCACACCGACTCGATTCACAAGTCCCAAATTAAAATGAAATTTTCAAATTTTCCAAAATATTTACAATGTTTAATCAAAGTTTAAATTTTCAAAAATCGTACATAGCATATACAATGCTTCAAAAAATGATACAACATCATCCATATTCCAAATTCTCAAAACATAAGCAATGTTTATATTAAATCCATGTTCTTCCCAAACAACCATAACATATACAATGTTTTCATAAGTTAAAACATATACAATGCTTAGACTTTTTATTAATACAATAAACTCTCAATACATGCTCATGCATCAACAAACAAATCCGGATATTTCTCTTGGACTTCTAATTCACGTTCCCAAGTCACTTCCTCGACTCTGTGATGTTTCCACAATACTTTTACCAAGGGAATTGTCTTGCCTCGCAAAACTTGATCCCGTCTATCCAAGACTTCCACCGGTCTCTCCTCATACGAGGTATCCTCATCTACCTCTAAGTCGGTCCAATCCAACATGTGCGATGGATCCGGCTCATATTTCCGAAGCATACAAATATGAAACACATCACGAAACCCCGAAATTTGTGGCGGTAATGCCAAACGGTAAGCAACCTCCGTAATCCGCTCAAGGATCTCAAAAGGGCCAATAAACTGAGGGGACAACTTCCCACTCGGCCCAAACCTCATCAAACCCCGTCTAGGTGATATTTTCAAAAAGACATGATCTCCCACCTCAGAAGACAAAGGTCTCCTCCTACGGTCGGCATAACATTTCTGGCGACTCTGAGCCGTAGCTAGCCTCTTACGAATAAGTGCCACTTTCTCCGTCATTTCTCGAACCAACTCTGGACCTAACAAAGGTGCATCACCGACCTCGGCCCAACACACTGGAGATCTACACGGTCGATTATACAAGGCCTCAAATGGTGCCATGCCAATACTCGACTGGAAACTGTTATTGTAGGCAAACTCCACTAAGGGTAGGTGTCTCTCCCACGACCCCTTAAAATCAAGGACATAACCTCTTAGCATATTCTCAACGATCTGAATGGTACGCTCGGACTGCCTGTCAGTTTGAGGATAGTAAGCCATGCTAAAAGTCAATCTAGTGCCCAAGGCACTCTGCAAACTCTGCCACAACCGAGCAACGAAACGCGGATCTCTATCCAAAGCAATCGTCACAGGGACCCCGTGCAACCTCACTATTTCCCTAACATACAGGTCGGCAAGAAAATCTACCAAGTCACTTATGCACACGGGAATAAAATGCGCTGACTTAGTCAACCGGTCAACGACTACCCAGATGGCATCACTATCCCGTTGAGTCCTCGGAAGACCCACAACAAAATCCATCGTGATATGTTCCCACTTCCACTCAGCTATAGGCAAGGTTGGAACAACCTGCTGGCCTCTGATGCTTAGCCTTCACTTGTTGACAAGTAAGGCACTTTGATACAAACACAGCCACATCCTTTTCATAGCTCTCCACCAAAACTGGTGACTAAGATCATGATACATCTTTGTGCCTCCCGGATGCACAACAAGACGCGAATAGTGAAACTCTCGGAGTACTTCTTCTCAGCAAGACTTCAGTACAAACAAGCGGTCACAGTATCTCACACTCAGGTCAGGATACACAGTCAAACCTCTTTCTACCTTCCCATTGGAAATCTTTTCTCGGATTGATTCCACCTCAAGGTCACCCTTTTGCGCTTCCAACACTCGATTCACAAGTGTAGGTTGTGCAACTACTGAAAACAAAGTTGCAGACTCAACAGACTCGCCCAGATGCAAGTCAAACTCATTAAGAGTACCCAACATCATCCATTCTCGAATGGCGATAAAAGCTACACTGCTAACTAGCTTCCTACTCAAAGCGTCGGCCACAACGTTGGCCTTTCTCGAATGTTAATGTAACTCGAAATCATAATCCTCTATGAATTCCATCTATCTCCTCTGCCTTAAATTCAAGTCTTTCTGTGTAAACAGATATTTCAGACTCTTGTGATCAGAGAACACTTCAAATTTCTCACCATACAAATAATGTCTCCAAATCTTCAAGGCAAAAATCACCGCCGCTAACTCTAAGTCGTGAGTAGGGTAATTCCTCTCATGCATTTTCAACTGCCGTAAGCCATAGGCTACTACTTTACCCTCTTGCATCAATACATAACCTAAACCTTCCCGTGAAGTATCACAATATACTGAATAACCCAAACCTCTCTCCGGTATAATCAGTACTGGAGCAGTGGTGAGTCTAATCTTAAGCTTTTGGAACGACTTCTCACAAGTCTCACTCCACACGAATTTGATTTCTTTCCTTGTCAACTTAGTCAAAGGTGAAGCTAGTCTAAAGAAATCTTTCACAAACCGACGGCAATACCCGGCCAACCCCAAGAAATTATGAATCTCGAAAGCATTCTTAGGTTGTGCCCAATCTTGCACTGCTTCTACCTTGGATGAATCTACAGTCACCCCTTCCCTTGACACTACATGCCCTAGGAATTTAACCTCTTCCAGCCAAAAGTCACATTTCCCAAACTTAACATACAGCTTATGGGCTCTAAGTAACTCAAGTACTACTCGTAAATGTTCCTCATGTTCCTCCTCACAAGGTGAATAAATTAGAATGTCGTCCACAAAGACAACCACAAAACGATCTAAGAATTCACGGAAGATCCGATTCATTAAATCCATAAACACAGCTGGAGCATTAGTTAGCCCAAAAGGCATTACAAGAAACTCATTATGGCCATACCGCGTATGGAACGCTGTCTTCGGGATATCTTCCTCCCTTACCCTCAACTGATGATAATTCGATCTCAGGTCTATCTTAGAGAAACAACACGACCCCTTTAACTGATCAAACAGATAATCTATACGAGGCATTGGGTACTTATTCTTAATAGTAACCCGGTTCAACTTTCGGTAATCAATACAAAGTCGTAATGCTCCATCTTTCTTTTTAGCAAAGAGAGCCGACGCTCCCCAAGGTGAAGTACTAGGGCGAATAAAACCCTTATCTAACAATTCCTGGAGTTGAATCTTTAACTCACTCAATTCAACAGGTGCAAATCTATATGGAGTAATAGAAACCGGTGCCGTGCTAGGCGCTAAATCAATAAAGAACTTGATCTCTCGGTGAGACAGTAAACTAACAAGATCCTCGGGAAAAACATCCGAATATTCACAAACTACTATCGACAATTCAACCTAAATTTCATCATACTCACTACTCAAAAAGCTAGCAAGGAGACAACTAAGTTCACTCCGCTCATGCGGATCATATACCGGTGATAAGACTCTATCCATCTGGTCCCCTAAGAAATAAAAACAATCACCGCTCAAGGTACATACAACAACTTTCTGACGGTAGCAATCTATAACAGCCCCGTATGACGATAACTAGTCCATACCCAATATGACATCAAAACTAAGCATGTCAATCAATACAAATGCAAAAGGTAATTGACGACCAGCAACCTCGATGTCACAACCCTGACATCCCTGTCTCAAGACAATCTGACAACCAATAGGTGACTCTACACAAATAGGAGATGATAACTGCACCAACTCCATACCCAAAACTGATGCAAACACATACAAAATAAAAGAATGGGATGCACCCGTATTAATCAACACATTAGCAATTGAATTGCAAAACAAAAAGGTACCTCTCACTACAGAAGGATCAGGTACAAGATCTGGCCCTACAACTGTATACATACATCCAGTAGGCTTCTGCTCAACCTGCTCACCCCTCGGCGCATAAGCTTGATGCATAAACTGAGCCGAAAAGACTCCCTGATTGGCCCTCAAGGCCTGTGCTGACTATGCCGACTGGTAACTCTATGTCTGTCTCGAATTAGACGCACCAGGTGTGCCACCCAACTGTGGGCAAAACCAATTCAGGTGCCCCGCCTGCCCGCACTGATAACAAGTGAGCGGCTGGCCTCTTCCTTGACTATGGCTCTGAAAACAAGTCGAAGATGATGCTGCTCGCTGTCCTCCTCCTCTCTGAGGACAAGCTGGAGACTTGTGGCCCAACTGACCACACTTAAAGCAAGTAAAATCTCCCTGCCCATCTCTCCCAGAACCTGAACTCGGTATTGGAACAGTGGACCTCGATTGAGTTCCCTGGGACTGCTGAGGGTAGGAATTACTGTCTCCCTGACTATCCTGACTCCTCCTGGAGCCCCTCATCCTTTCATCTTCTGCATACATAATAGTTTCAAGGTGGGTTGCAGACTGCACAAGGCACCCATAATCTCTAGTCTTGGAACTGACAACTTTATACATTAGCCCGGTCCTTAACCTCTTTTCAAACTCCAAACAACAGCGCTCCTCAGTCGCCACCAACTCAGGTGCAAACCTCGACAAACTAGTAAAGGTTACCTCAAACTCAACCACTAGCGTGTTCAACTGCAACAATTTAGAGAATTGATCTCTCAAATTCTCCCTAACTGTGGGAGGTAGAAATTTATCCTGGAAAGCCTCAACAAAAGCCTCCCAAGTTCCTCCAATGCGCCCACGTGCATACTTCCACCACTGGCTCGCATCTCCCTTCGACTGGAAAGACGCCAAGGTCACTTTCAACTGATCATCCTCGATGCCAAGCATCTCGAATGTCTTCACTAACTGTTCTAGCCACTCATCTGGCTTCAATGGCTTCTTAGGATCACCCAAAAATTCATCCAGATTCGACCGGAAAAACTCCCTCTTTAAAAAAGATGGCACTGCTTCAGCTACTTGGGCCTGGACTTGATTCTCAGCTCGAAGAATGTCCATAGACTCCCTAAATGCTCCGGCTATTTCGCGGGCTAAGGCGCCTATGGCTTGTTGATTAACTGGTTCGACCACATTGGCTTGACCAACTCCTTCCTGTGCCGAAATATCATCCGGTAAAGGCACCTCATGCCTCCTAGGCCTACCACGCCTATTACTACCACGTCCACGTCCTGACATCCTAATAAAGGTAACAACAGGATTAGCACATTTATAAACATGCCAAATTTAACTCACTCGCGGCCTAATACATTGGACAACAATAAATCACTCCACATAGACATGTAATCACATAAACACATACGAATTTCCTTCTTAGATAATGACCGTTCCACAGCGTTGCTAGAGTTCCAATTAGAAATAGTAGTGATCAAGTGCTCTTCTAATAGGACTTTCACAAACCCGTAGACTCAATCAACATCTCAGGAACTAAATTTCATACCCACATAATCATGTAAACATGTTATCATATATGCATACAAGATATATTAACGTCTCAATCAAGCGAGACAAACCCATTGTGGTACTAACCACTTCCCACGTACACAAAGTATTCAAACCCGGTACGCTCTAATACCAAGTTGTAACGCCCCCAAAATAATACAATAAAGATAACTCACATCCAGAATAAATATGAGAAACAACATACTTTCATACATCAGAGTTCATTGTTTAACAACTAGTTAAATGCCATGTAGGCTTACATCTTTCCAAGTCATTGCTTGGTTACACAAATTGAGTCTCGTTCATTACATCTTAAGCCCTTGGCTTTACAAATAACAAACATACATACATAAGGCATAATTAAGAAGCTCTTATTTCTCGAAAGTCCATCCATGCTATTGCCTTGGAGGAATCATTTTACCTGCACCTGAAAATGATATTCCCGTATAGGGTGAGCCAACGGCCCAGTAGAGATAATCTAACACAATATATGAGATTTAGCAAAGGTATAAATACTACGTGCATAAACGATACTGATACTAAAAACATCCACACAGCCTGCATATTCGTGTGCCATTAAGACCTAACCTCGTTCCATTTTCCTTCGATTTATTTCTAGTTCATATATGCTATTCAATTCATGAGTTAAATTCATTATCTTTTAACAACCAAAATGAGACTACAACTCAATAGTTTTCCAACTATGCAAAACACACATAAACACTTGAAACTTGTCATTTTACGGATATTTCGTCCGGAGGATTCGGCACCCATTTATATATAAAATTTTGAGTCTTTCACCCAGGGCACTCTGGCCAACTTGCTTTAAATGGAGTCTATCCCCTTTCTCCTTCCAAACAATTATACATATGCAATGCATTTATAAACATAATCACGTATGAAGTACATCCCCTTCCTCCTCCCAATAAATATACATATACAATGTATTTATGACATGGTCCTATTCAATGACACCAACAATGGATTCACATTAATTTGCCTAATCCTCATGTAATTTCTACAACAATCATAGCTATCCTCCACCAATAGCCCAATGCAATCATTTCAAAAGAAATGTTCAATATCAAAATAGATAGTTTATTCAAAACTTCCATAGGTGAGATAATACATATCCAATATCACTATTTATAACCACAACCTTCTAATTTCACATTTTCAATGTTAATCCTAATTACTTATACAAAATAATAATTTCATCAAAATTAGGGCAAAATCTTCCTCTTTCCAAATATCAGCCCAAACACCAAAATCAACTATTTTGGCACAACATGATCTTATATTCATCAATTACTCCTCTTTTCATTTCACACCCAAATCTTAGATTTGTCCAAACCACAACCACATTGCATCATCTATACATAATAGCAAATAACTAAGCTAAAAACCATATTAGAGTGTAGAAAATCCCTACCTCAAGTGTAGAAGACGAACAAGCAAGATTGAAACTCCAAAGGTGACGAAACCAACTCTTACTTGGATCAACACGAAGCTCTTGAAGCCCTCTACCTTATTCTCAAAGACACTTGGGTCAAGAACTCAATGGATTTAGATGAAATCTTAGAGAGAAGGTGAGTTTTGGAGAGAGAAACAGCCGGATTAGGGTTTTGAGGTGAAAAGGAGATAAAAAATGCAGCAAAACGGCGCTACTGTGAATTGATGTACACCAGGCTCGATCGAGCAAAGGAGTTCTCGCTTGAGCGACAAGAAGCGTCGCTCGAGCGTAGAATGCAAAGCTTCAGGTCTGCCACCTAACGCAGATGCATGCTCGAGCGAAGGAAGCCTCGCTCGAGCGAAGAAACATTTTCACAGGGCTCGCTCGAGCGCAAGAAGCCTCGTTCGAGCGAAGAGGGCAAAATCTGGGCAACAACCATTTGTACCAAAAGACAACCAACCTGTTCCAAACTCGCCCAATAAGTCCCAAAACTCAAATTCAAAGAATTAAAGGGAGGAAACAAGACTTAGACAACAATATACAATCACGGAACCCGAGTTTGGAATACAATAAAGGTCGGAGTAAAACCGGGATCGCTATATGAAATAATTGTTATTCGAACCCATTATATGGCCAGCCATACCGCAGAACTGGAATACCAAAATGAATTTGAATAGAATGTAATGAACATTACTTAGCCTTTATATAAAATTACTATTCTTTGACAATGATAAATAATGATTTAATTTGTAATAAATTTATTATTATTATTATTATTATTATTATTATTATTATTATTATTATTTTGGTAAACAAATGGAATAAACATTATGATGGAATAATTATTTATTTTAATTTATTTCAATAAATTAAATTTAACATTAGAACTAACTCATTGGAGGTCGTATTTTTTAAACAAAATTCGAAGGCCTGAGACGGCCACCTTGCTGGCCTACACTCAAAGTCGGCCCCGTAAAAATATAACGTACATATCATTGCCATTTTTTTGCTAGTTTTTTGATGCTAACTTCTTCTTCTTTTTTTTTTTAATAATTTTGTTTAGTTGGTACTGTTATAGATGATTAAATGGGCTATAGACATGTTATTTTTAGGGGGAGTTACAGGGCAGTCCTATGGACCGATCTTATTACCCAACAGGTCCTACTCAAAAAAATCAAACAGTGTTTTTCATTTTTACCCCTAGACTCAATACTCCAAATTTATCACTGGTTTAAACAAATTTATCACTGATTTCTCACTAGTTTAAACAAATTTATCACTGATTTAACTTTGGTTTAAACAAATTTATCACTGGTTTAAACAAATTTATCACTGATTTATCACTGGTTTAAACAAATTTATCATTGATTTATCACTAGTTTAAACATATTTATCACTGGTTTCAACAGATTTATCATTGGAATTTTTCCCAATATACAGAGAGAGAGAGAGAGAGAGAGAGAGAGAGAGAGAGAGAGAGAGAGAAGACCCGGCGGCAAAGAGCCTAGATCTAGAAGTGGAGGCGACGACAACTATGGAGGTGGAGGTGGAGGCGGTGGCGGCAGTGGTCGGCAATGACGGTGGAGGTGGGGGTGAAGGCGTTGGTGGCGGTGGAGGCGAAGACATCGGTGGAGGTGGAAGCAATGGTGAAAGTGGAAGAAGATGCCGGTTGAGGTCGTCGGCAATGACTACAATGGAGGTGGCGGTGGTCGGCAACGGGGGAGATGCCATTGGTCGTTCGTGAAGAAATGTGCACACAAAGAGAGAGAGAGAGAGAGAGTAATAACCCTTGAAGGACAAAAGATGTTTAGATCTGAGGATAAAAATCTAAGGACAAAAATAAAATAAACAAAAATGTTCAGGACCTATAAGTAAAAGAGTCTCCATTAAGAACTTGTTGGGTAATAACCCTTGAAAATATGACTGACGTGTAAAAATCTCTTATTTTTAACCTTTAAAATTTTTCTTTAATTTTTTTGGGCTCAAAAACATATCAAATTGTAATTTGTGTTAACTATAAAAATCAAAATTAATATAAATTATAAATTGTAAAACACGACAAATGTCATTTATGAGTAAGTGGGATTTGTTTTTCCTTTTTATTGAAGAAGTAAGAGTCAAAATAAAAACCTCACCGACAACATGCCACAAATGTCACGAAATAATCTTATTATGCTAATCGGTCTTTTATCAAGGCTCGTGACCATTGATTTGTTATATTTGAACTTTTATATGACGTAAGTCAAGAATTGATCACATGTGGACTACGTCAATGATGTGATTTAAATTCAAAATTCTATTTTGCATATTTTTTTTGTTAATAATATTTCTCTTTTACGCGTATTCGAAGAGATCATCATGGACTCTTCTCAGATCTTTGTCATGGGGGGTGAATTTATTTATGCCGTGTCAACAAAATCACTCTTTGTAGGAGTGTGAAAATGGCCTGCGGCCTGTAGACAATTTGAAGCTTGTCTGTGGTTTGGGGTGAGCCTGGCCCGTTTCGGCCTGAGCCCAGTCTGAGCTCTTAAACCTGGGCCTGGGCCATCATTTTGAAGCCCGGCCTGCCTAGCCCAGCCCATTAGCCTGCTTAAGGCCCACTCAAGGCCTGGCCCGTCCGAGGCATAGTGTCTTTTTTAGTAAAAAATAATAAAATTTTGGTAGAAAAAATTAAAAATAATAATAAAAAATGATTAGGTCCGCCCAAGCCTAGTCTAAGCTCGAGGCCAGGCCCAGGCCCAGGCCCGAATACCCTTGGGCCTAAAACTTAGCCTGGGCCTAATTTTTTGACCTATGAACCGGTCCGACCCGAATTTTGACGAGAGCCTGTGAGGCCCAACATGGGCCGGGGGCCAGATTTACACCCCTAACTCTCTCATTAGTTAATTTCACATTGTTTATTGGACTTCTCTCTTAATTCAATATCCCGTAAGTTAATTTTACATTATTTATAGGAACACTCTTTTAATTCAACTAATAATAATAAAAAAAAAATTAGAAATCGTGAAAAAATATCATAAAATATTTTATGAAAATTTTTTGTTTTTTAATTAATGTAAAATATTTTGTTATATATGTGATGTAACGACGAAGAGTCTTTCAAAATAATTTTTATGATATTTTTTTATAATCCCTATCATTACTTTAAATTGTTTAAATAAATTCACACTCCTTTGCCATGTGGTTGACAACGTAGGCCGTGGTAGTTGGGTTGAAAACTTGAACATTCGTTTTTCTGAATCTCTAATAAATTATAGTTTTATGAATTCTAATAGATTATAAATTAAATTAGATCCATACATAAGATAACGGGAATCACAATCTTATATGGATAAGATATGGGGGCTTACATATAGATATGTAAGCAGCTGGTAATTTAGGTTCTGTTTATTTTAACGTAAAATATTTTAATATTTTTTGTTATTTAATTAAGCAAACGGTAAGTAAAATATTTTTTAAGTAAAATATTTTTGTATCATTTTTTAAAAAATGACTTACCTTTCAAAATTTCGTAAGTTAATTTTTATAAAGTTGATTCTCACTCACTGTTTTTTTAACACATTTTTTCATTTTCAAATAAATATATTAACTCACTAAAAAGTCATAAATTACACTTTATTAAATCCAAAATTTCTAAATTAAGTAATAAAATATTTGCATTTTAAGTGTCAACCAAATGCCGAAAAATAAAAATAAAATTTTTCTATATAAAATTGATGCATAAAAAAAATATTTTACGTCGAAACAAAAATATTCTTTCCATTTATACCATCAATCACATCCAAATAATATTGCGGAGTTTTTCTTCTAGTCTTGATCAAGTCCATACAACTGTTTATTCAATTCGTTCACACAAAAGGAAATAAAAAAAAAAAAATAATAATAATAATAATAATAAAATATTTAGCTTTGTCTTTTTAAATAATCACACTAGTAATTTTGTATAATAATTCTCTACCATTTTTCTATTTTAATTTTTTTTAATAAATAAAATTTATTGAAAAAAGAGCTATTAAGAAGGAGATGCTAAAGAATATAATACAAATAATCAAAAACCAAACAACCAATTTTCTATATTTATAACAACGACTTGTCTAAATTGATACTCTAATTGCATCTTTTCCCCCATTTGCATCTTTTTTTTTTTTTTTTTTTTAAACTAACTTTTCTGGTTCCTCGACTTTTCGTTTTATAGTTATTTCCTTCACCATGCTCAGGAAGGATAACATGCACATATTAGTCGGAAGTGTTAGTTTTCTATGCAAACCAACAATGAAAAACGATAGTGGGTTCATATTGGAATAGAAATGAAAATATGGCATTTAGATTGTTGAAATCGAAATTACAAAAATTAATAAAGTGAATTTTTTTTTAAACTATAGAGATCAATAATGTAATTTATCAGTCTCTAAAGTTCTTTGTTCAATTTGGCCATAGGTCAATCACTGGCCCTCACTTTAATGATTTGATTTGTTAATTTTATTGGGATCATTCATAAAAAAATTAGATTGATAATCATCCATTTCGGTGAAGATAGATGTGATAATATCATATTGTTAAAATTATCCAATTAATTTAATTTTTTTTATAAAATGATCCACACAATAAGATTTAAAAGATCAATAGATTGAATCATCAAAATAGGATCCGGAGCAAACAGACCCAATTCACATAGTGTACTAGAGACAACCCCAATCACTAAATCAACTCTTAATCAAATCGAAACAATCTAATGTAGGCACATAATTTTACAAAACACAAAAAACAATAATAACAAATCATCACCCAATTTGTTATCATTGTGGACTGAATAGTACAAAAAAACCACCTCCCACCATCCATTGGCAACATTAGATCACACTATCATACCCAGTTGTTGTGTTACTACTACTAGTAGCATAACCTTCTAACTCAAACCCATTTAACTTCCCACCGAGCAAGTGTTCACTCTCTTCGCATTCAAATCAATTTTAACCCATGGATGTTTCTTTCTTTTTTTTTTTTTTTGATGATCAACCCCTCCAATTCCATTGCTTTTTTCTTCATAGTAGGCCTCTCCTCTCTTTTTACTATTAAGCACCTCTTTGCAATATTAGCTACTTTTGTGAGCTCCTCAACAATTCCATCAATTTCTATTTGTTCATCAATAACTTGGAACAACCAATCATTTTTCATACACGAAAGAAAATACCTAGCTAGACTCTTCTCCTTTTGGCTTGCCAAATGACAACACCTTCTTTCCTATGATTAACTCCACAAGGACTGCTCCGAAACTGTAAATATCACTTTTTTCTATCAATTGGTTTGTGAGCATGTTGTCAAGGTCTAAGTATCGAAGAGTTCCTTGCACCACCGTTGCTAATTGATCTTGGTCTAGTGGAACCAACCTTGTGTTGGAACAATCTTCTGTGTAAAATAAATAATTTGAAACAAATCAAACAAATAAAAATAAATTACTTGCAGAATTTATTTTACCGAAATGTAAAAGTACAAAAAGATCAAGTCGAGTATGTGACACTCTGTCCTTAAGACAGATTTGTTCCGCTACGGTGCTTACGGATAAATGGCGTCTATCCCTTAGGATACAATGATCTTCACAAATTATAGTAGCATTCCAAACAATTTGTATGACGAACCAAACCCATGTTCTATACTCTCAAAGTATTCCCTAAAAATGAATATGAAGAATTATGCAAAAAAAGAGCAAAATGGAAAGAGAACAGATTTTTTTTGGATATTTTCGGATGTTCCAAATTGCTGAAATATGGTGGTATTTATAGTAAAAATGGTGACCAACAGATCTGCCCGAACAGGTGCAAATTTGAACCGAACAGGTATGAAATTAGAATGAACAGATACAGTTTGAATTTCAAGCAGATCTGGTGACAGATTCAACATATAATTGCACGACGGTTTCAATCTGTCCGGGTAGTTTTAAAACTGCTAGAAATGGACTGAATAAGGAATTGTTTGGACTGCAAAAAATTAATTTGATTTTGTTTAGAAATTCAAATAATTTTCCTGCAAGAATTTGAAAAAATTCAAATAAATTTTGTCTAAAAAATTAATATTAGAACTGACTCGATCCACACCTTACACCCACGCTCGGCACGGCTTGGCCGGTTGGACGGACGGCGGCGGCGGCGGCGCGCGTGGGCACACGTGTGTGGTGGTTTAAGCCAAGGTTCAATTTCTCCATAACTCCTCTCTTTTACAAACTTAAGGTGTCCCTTGAGACCCAACCCAAGTGTTGCCACCTAGAGCTTATATACTCACATAAGCTCTTTTAAATTTTCAATGTGGGATAACCTTTTTAAGGAAACCCACATTTTGCTTCTTCAATTTTCTATTCCACGAACTCGAAAATGGCATCAATTTTCCATTCACTCATAAATGGTTTTGACGAACCGTCTTTACCGTGTGACTTGCCATATGGCAAGGAACACGTCACCTCTTTGGACCCACCCCCAAAGACGTTTGGAACCCACTCAAATTTGGGCTCAAAGTTGGCCCAAAATAAGCCTATAAAACCAAAATTTTCAACAATCCCCCACATGAACGGAATTTGATAGAGAGAAAATGCAACAACATTATCTAATTATAGAGAGTACAAAAATTGAGAATATTCTGCAAAGGATAGGTAGCTTTTGGCTTTGAACTTTCCCTTGTGAGACACTATCAGATTTACTAGCTAACCAGTGAACATGATGTCTTGAACTGTTCAGCCATTTGTGTAAACCAAGACAATAGAACTCACATAGTATATCACCAGACACAGTTTAGTTCTCACTATTGTGTTCATTTTGGCTCTGAACGACCTGGTCTTTCATGAGTGCTCTAAAGACTTGTAGCCCTTCACAAATCTCATAGAGCGGCCCAGTTCACACTCATATAGGTGAATCTTATGAAAAGTATCCTACCATACTCCACCAGGTATTCCTAGATATAAGAATCATTAAAAGTATTACTTAACCTAAAATGCTGCAGACATCATTATTTCATCATAGAAATGGGTAGGAGTTTAACTCCCCAGTGATCCTTATGAGTCAAGCACAACTCAGTTGTCCATTTGAACCTAGATCTTGGGATCTTCAGTCAACTAGGTTGGGTTACCATTCTGGTAACTCTTATTTAATAGGCTTAAGTCCCATTCCCCTTAATGAATTTTCAACTAACTCTCTTGCTAACCCTTTGGTTAGTGGATCTGCTATGTTGTCTTTAGACTTCACATATTCAATGGAAGCCTTCTAATGGATGTTATTCTAGTAACCGGTGAGTATGTGTCAAAGTAATCAAGACCTTCTTTTTGTCTAAAACCTTTGATTACAAGTCTTGCCTTGTATTTGTCAATTGATCCATCCGCTTTCATTTTTCTTTTGAAAATCCACTTGTACCCAAGAGGTTTACAACCTGGTGGCAAATCCACCAATTCCCAAGTGTGATTTTACAGGATGGATTCAACTTCGCTATTTACAGCTTCTTTCCATAAAAGAGCCTCAAGACTGGACATAGCTTCTTTAAAAGTTAAAGGATTATTTTCTAACAAACATGTTAGGAAATCTGGACTACAAGATTTTGAGGTTCTAACACGTTTACTACGCCTAGGTTCCTCTTCCTCATTTTGAATAAAACACAAAATATACTTGTGAGTATATTTTGAATAAAGTACGCCTAGGTTCCACTTATCTGAATTCACCCACTACTTATTCAGATAAGTAACAATAAAAATAAATAATAAAGCAATTAATATTATAATATATATGTTGTCTAAATGATAAAAGTGTTCTTAATGAAATCTAAAGTTTTGAGTTCAAATCTTACCCGTGCATTTGAATAATATTTTTTTATTTTAGGATAGGAAAATTTGTCACGTGGCAGAGAGAGAAACTGCCACACTATTAGACACCAAGTTATATGCTCACATATATAATACTATAGATATACATATACGTCAGTAGTAGTGCCATATATGTCAAAAGTAAAATAAATAAATTACAACACCTAATTCACACAATTAATGAATTTGGAAAAATTTACTTGTGACCTACCTCCCCAATCGGATCTGCATCCTTTTATACTCAAGTGACTTAAAAGAATATTTATAATTGTTAATAGAGTAATGCTATATAAATTAATAAATTTTACAAATTTATCTAACTGACTCATATGATGCACATCATATTATTTCAAGGGTGTGGCTTGTGTCCAATCCATAATCGGATTGGACCGTACTGTTGGGCCATATGGGCCCACTACAGAGTTCGTATCGATAATTCAGAACCGTTCAATGTATAGGGCTTGTCGAGTACTTCATCCCTGTAAAAAAATACGTTATTCAGATATCGATAGCCACTTGATCAAATCACATTTCTGTCAATGTTTAGTATGATTTTTAAAAGAAATTGTTAACGAAAATGTGATATAATCAAGTAACAATCGATATCCGATCAACGTGATTTTTTTTGCAGGGATGAAGTACTCGACAAGCCCTACACATTCAATGATTTGGATCATCGATGTGGGCTCCGTGGTAGGCTCACGGAGGCCCAACAGTACAATCTAGTTCAAAACCAGACTGGAGACAAGCCTTAACCTTATTTCAGAGGATTATGCTTCAGATTTTGAAGTTTTATTATTGCATGTTACATTATCAGTAATAAATAAAAAATTGTAAAATTTGTTAGTTTATATGTCTTTATATATATATATATATTAATATCGTGAATCAAATAATTTTCTCTTTGCTTAGTTTTGAATCAATATATTGGCAACATGTTTACAGTCTTTGTCAGTCAAAAATGACTTATTTGAAATACAGGTGTTACCATTAGTGCTTTGGCTATTTTGGTGAGTAGCTTCTGGTTGTATTGGATTTTCAAGAAAAGAAAGCACACGAAGCTTAAAGAAAAGTTCTTCAGGCAGAATGGTGGATTAATGTTGAAACAACAACACTTAAAGAAAAGTTCTTCAGGCAGAATGGTGGATTAATGTTGAAACAACAACTCTCTAGACTAGAGAGATCGAATCAGGAAGTGGTCAAAATCTTTTCTTTAGAAGAACGCAAGCAGGCTACCAACAACTATGATGACAATAGAATTGTTGGTAGGGGAGGTTTTGGAACCGTTTATAAGGGAAATCTAGCAGATAACACGACAGTCGCCATAAAAAAGTCACAAATTATGAATCAAAGTCAAATAGAGCAATTCATTAACGAGGTAGTCGTGCTTTCACAGATCAATCATAGGAATGCGGTCAAACTCTTAGGTTGTTGTTTGGAAACTCAAGTCCCTCTACTTGTTTGTGAATTCATCACGAATGGCACTCTCTTTGAGCATATACATAACCAAATCAAGGCATCTAATTTCTCATGGGAAAATCGTTTGCAAATAGCTGTTGAAACTGTTGGAGTATTGGGGTATTTGCATTCTGTAGCATCGATTCCAATCATTCACAGAGATGTTAAGTCTACAAATATACTCTTAGACAATAACTACACTGCAAAAGTGTCGGACTTTGGAGCATGGCGGTTGGTTCCACTAGACCAAGATCAATTAGCAACGGCGGTGCAAGGAATTCTTGGGTACTTAGACCCTGAGTACATGCTCACAAACCAGTTGACAGGAAAAAGTGATGTTTATAGCTTTGAAGTAGTCCTTGTGGAGTTAATCACCGGAAAGAAAGTGTTGTCATTTGATAAGCCAGAGAAGGAGAGGAGTCTAGCTATATATTTTCTTTCGTGTATGAAAAATGATCGGTTGTTCCAAGTTATTGATTAACAAATAGAAATTGAAGGAATTGTTGAGGAGCTCACAGAAGTAGCTAATATTGCAAAGAGGTGCTTAATAGTAAAAGGAGAGGAGAGGCCTACTGTGAAGGAAGTAGCAATGGAGCTGGAGGGGTTGATCATAAAAAATATGAAGAAGCATCCATGGGTTAAAATTGATTTGAATGGTGGGTATGAGTTTGG
>CM069905.1:109335403-109529071 GCA_036172215.1 Camellia granthamiana | reverse complement strand
ATGGAACCTCGGCCAAGACCTCTTGAGTTCACCCAGCTAGGCCATTTTGACCCAACTCATCTATGTGCATCTTTTCTGAGACCTAGTTTATACCAACATGCTTTTCCAAGAAGAAAAACATTGATTTAACTCCCAACACATGTTTTAATTTGTCTTGACTTGGTTTTGGAAAGAAATGATGGGATCTATTTTACTCATTTGAAGCTTGTTTTAAAAGTACATTGCATAACCATCTTTGAGCATTTGTTCTTGTCATTTTAAAGTGCATTCAATGGAATTGCTATGTACTTGTTGGTCTTGGATCCTTGCCTTAAGCCCTACATCCGAAGAGCTATTGTGAGTGATATTTTTTAATAAAGTTATGTTATAATGTTTTGATAAAAGATTTGCTTTGTTTTGGAAAAGTATTTGATTAAGCATGAACGATTATCCCTTAGCTTTTGTATCAAGTATTATGTTTGTTTTGATGACATTCTTGAAAGGTCATTGTGTGCTAGGGGACTTTAATACAACTAGTACCCTTGTTTGAGATATCTCTCTTGCCACCAATGGGTGGGCTTGTCTAACTGATTCTGGGTCAACTATTCCCTTGTTTTGTCAATGAATGTCATCCCTTGTATTATGTAGATGTTAGTAAGCATCCCTTGAAGCTTTGAAAGACTTTGATTGATGGACTTGGTTCATCTTTTGTTTTGTTACAAGTTATGATATGTAATGTTTAGGAAAAATCTTAGATATCAATCATTCAAATCTTTATTACTTATATCATTTACTGAGTTTCCAGCTCACCCCTCTCCCTTATATATATGTAGATGATGAACGAAAAGGTGATGTCACCTAAAGCTTTATTTGGAAGATTGTTTTGGTTTACATTTTGTAGTATCTTGAAGATATGCTTCCTAGCTTTATAGATCACTTGTCTTGTATGTTTGGGCTTGAGAAGCCTTTTGATCAAGATGAAATTTTAAGTTTTATTTTATTTTATATCCAAGTTATAAAACCATGTTAATATGTATGTCATTTTATTTAATCTATGCACAGCTCTTGTGGACTAATTAGCTTTAAATTTTTGCTTCTGCACGTGTATGCCCCATATGTATACTCTATTTTTGTGTAGCTCTTTGTAAATTGGCCTTTGGTAATCTCAGATTACTGGCCATCACGGCATCATTCCATTAGGAGCGGAATGGGGTCATAACGGATGTTTTGGAAAAGTATTTGATCAAGTATGAATGATTATCCTTTAGTTTTTGTTTCAATTATTATGTTTGTTTTGATGACATTCTTGAAAGGTCCTTGTGTGCTAGGGGACTTTAATACAACTAGTACCCTTGATTGAGATATCTCACTTGCCACCTATAGGGTGGACTTGTCTAACCAATTCCAGGTCGGTTATTCTCTTATTTTGTCAATGAATGTAATCCCTTGTATTATGTAGATGTTAGTAAACATCCCTTGAAGCTTTGAAAGACTTTGATTGATGGACTTGGTTCATCTTTTGTTTTGTTACAAGTTATGATACGTAATATAGCGATCCCAATTTTTCCTCCATTGGTTATTGTATTCCGGACTCGGTTCCGTGGATGTTTATCGTTGTATATGTTGTATTTCCATCCTTTAATTCTTTGTATTTGAGTTTTAGGATGTGTTGGGCAGGTTTGTAACAGGTTGGGTGTGTTTTCAAACAAATGGTTGCTGCCCAGTTTTTGGTGTCTTCGCTCGAGCGAGGCTTTTGTTGCTCGAGCGAGCTCTGTGTTTTAGTTCCTTCACTCGAGCCAGGGTTCCTTCGCTCGAGCATGCGTCTGCATCTAGTTTGGACCTGAAGGTTATGTTTCTTGGCTCATGCGAGCTTTTCTTCGCTCGAGCGAGCGAGGACTATGTTTTGGGCTTCTTCGCTCGAGCGTGCCTCTGGGTTGCAGACTTGAAGCTTCGTGTTGTTGGCTCGAGCGAGGCTTTCTATGCTTGAGCAAGGTTTCTTTGTGTCTGGTCGCTCGAGCGACCACTCCTTCGCTTGAGCGAGGTTCGATTATATCAGTTCACAGCAGCAGCTTCTTCCTTACTTTTTGATTATCTTTTATCTTCAAAACCCTAGATCCAGCTGCTCTCCCTCTCTCTAGATACCTTCTCTCCACAAATACTCCATGTTCTAGGAGTCTTCTACCCTAGTCTTTTTGTAACAAAGGTAGAGCTTGGCATGGCCTTTGTTTTGATCCGAAAAAGTTGGTGTTTGGATCATCTTGGGTTTTCACCTTCATCTCCTTTGAGTCTCTTCTCTTGAGGTAGGGATACCCTACTCCTTCTTATGAGTTTTGACATAGATTTTAGTCATTTTGTACAAATGGTGGAACATGGTAAATTTGGGAAAGTTAGGGTTTGATCTAAAGTTATAAAAAGGGCGTTTTAAATTGTTAAACTCTATGTGTATGTAAGACCTTGGAAAATGGAATTATCGTTGTTAAATTGATGAAATTGAGCCTTGGGGTTGATATTTAAAAAGGAAAAAATGCCCTAATTATGTTTGAATAATTAATTTGGGGAAATGTGAGATTGAGTTGAAAATCATGAAATTGGAAAATTATGAGATTGAATGGTGTGGTTGGATTGATTAATCACCCACCTATGGAAATGTTGATAATTTATTTGTTTGATGAATTTATTATCTCTATAGAGATAACTACTTTGGGCTATCGGTGGAGAATAGTCTTGATTGTTGTAGACACTGTATGTTGATTAATGAAAACTGAAACTAATCACCGAGAATAAGTCATTGAATATGACGGTTGGTATAATACATTGAATATGTGTACTGATTGATCATTGTATATGATAAGTGTTTAAATACATTGTATATGTATATTGTTTGGGAGGAGATAGGGGATTTACTCCATGGTTTGAGAGGAGATAGGAGATGTACTCTCAAACCTGTTTGGGGGAGATAGGGGATGGATTTCATTGATAACTAAGTTGGCCGGAGTGTCTAGGGTGAAAGTCCCGAAATCCTAATTATATTTGCATAACGTAAATGAATTGAAGTATTGAAATGTTGATAATATGAGTTGTAGTCTCATTTGAAATTGAAGTGTTGAAGTGTTAATTATGTGAGTTGTAGTCTCATATTAATTGATCATGATCGAAGTATTGTTAATATGATTTGTAGTCTCAGTATAAACTGTCTGGATGAATAGAAAACCATATCTACGAATTGGTTTGGTTAATGAAATGGAGAGAGATGGACGTTTGTTCATATGAGTTAAACATTTATTAAATGCTAATGTTTTAGTTATCTCTCATATTTGGTTTAGTATGTCTCTACAGGGCTTTGGCTCACCCTTTATGGGACATCATTTTCAGGTGCAGGTGACATGCCACCTCCAAGGACGTAGCTTGGGAGGCTTAGAGGCTAAAAGATCTTTTTGTTGTTATCTTCTTGTATTACATGTAAATCAAGCCAGGGGCTTATTTTGTATAAAGAGTTAGAACTCTTCTTTTGTTGGACCCAAGTGTTGACTTGGAAAGTTGTAAGGCCGTAGGGTATTTACTTTTGTTGTCAACATGTAATACTTTCTGTAAGAATACTTTGATGTATGGAATATGATATCTCTTTCTTGTATCATGAATGTATGATTTATGAGTTTATTTTGAGGACGTTACAACTTGGTATCAAAGCGTACCGGGTTTAAATACTTTGGGTACATGGGAAGTGGTTAGTACCACAATGGGTTTGTCTCGCTTATTAGAGACTTATGTATGATGTTATGTGTTTAATTGATAACATGCTTATATGACTATATAGGTATGGAATTTAGTTTCTAAGATGTTGATTGGACCCTTGGGTTTCTGGGAGTCCTGTTGGAAAAGCACTTGATCAATACTGTTTCTCACCGGAACTCTAGCAACGCCACGGGACTGTCATTATCTGGAAATGAAATTCATAAGTGCTTATATGATTATGTGCTTACGTGGAATGAATTTCTCTTGTCCAATGCATTAGGACGCGTGTGAAATAGCTTCGGCACATTTGTGAATGTGCTAATGTTCTCGTTATCTTTATTAGGATGTTAGGACGAGGACGTGGTGGTAGGCGTGGTAGGCCTAGGAGGCAGGAGATGCCTATACTGGATGAAATTTTGGCGCAGCAGGAGGGTGTTGGTCAGGCCAATGTGGCCGAGCTAGTAGGTTAGCAGGCCATGGGCGCCTTAGCCCACAAGATGGCAGGAGCGTTGAGGGAATCCATAGACATTCTCAGGGCTGAGAATCAAGTCCAGGCCCATGTTGCTGAGGTAGGGCCTTCTTTTCTGAAGAGGGAGTTTTTCTAGTCTAATCCGGATGAGTTTCTAGGGGATCCTAAAGAGCCACTTAAGGCTGATGAGTGGCTTGAGCAGATGACGAAGATGTTTGAGATGCTTGGCATCGAAGACGGAGGCTTGAGGGTGACCTTGGCGTCCTTCCAACTGAAAGGAGACGCGGGTCAATGGTGGAAGTTTGTTCGAGGTCATATTGGAGGGACTTGGGAGGCTTTCGTTGGTGCCTTCCAGTAGAAGCTTTTGCACCCCACTGTTAGGGAGAAGTTGAGGGATCAGTTCTGTTAGCTCAAGCAGCTAAATACACCAGTGGCCAAGTTTGAGGCAGCATTTACCAGTTTATCGAGGTTTGCACCTGAGTTAGTGGGGCCTGAGGAACGTCGTTGTCTTGAGTTCGAAAACAAGTTAAGAACCGGGCTCAAGCTTAGGGGTTTGTTGGGTGGTCCATGACTCGGGAGTATGGGCACCTTGTGAAGGTTGCGGCCCATCTTAAGATTATTATACATGAGGAGAAGGATAGGATGAGGGGCTCCAAGCGAAGTCAGGATAGCCAGGGGGATGGTAGGAGGCAGAGAGGTTCTAACCCTCAACAGTCCCAGGGTACGTTTGCGAGATCTACTTTTCCAGTGCTGAGTTCATGTTCTGGGAGAGATAGTCAGGGAGACTTTACTTGTTACAAATGTGGTCAGCTGGGCCACAAGTCTCCGGCTTGCCCGCAGAGGAGAGGAGGACAGAGAGCAGCTTCATCTTCGGCTCGTCCTCAGAGCCAGAGTCAGGGTAGAGGCCAGCCGCTCTCTTGTTACCAGTGTGGTCAGACGGGGCACCTGAAGAGGTTTTACCCGCAGTTGAGTGGCACATCTGGTGTATCTGGTTTGAGGCAGACTTAGAGCCATCAGCCAGCTCAGTCAGTTCAGGCCTCGAGAGCCAATCAGGGAGCCTCTTCGACTCAGTCTGTGCAACAGTCTTATGCTCCGAGGGGTGAGCAGGTAGATCTGAGACCTTCAGGGCACGTGTATACTGTTATCACGCAGGATCTTGTACCGGCTCCATCTGTTGTGAGAGGTACCTTTTTGTTTTGCAACTCGGTTGCTAATGTGTTGATTGATACGGGTGCATCCCATTCATTTATATCTGCTGCATTTGCATCTATTTTGGGGTTAGAGTTGGCGCAGTTAGCTTCTCCTATTTCTGTTGTATCACCTATTGGAGGTGAGTTGATTTTGAAACAAGGGTGTAGAGGTTGTGATATAGAGGTTGCCGACTGCCAGCTTCCATTTTTGTTTGTAGTAATGGCTATGTCAGGTTTTGATGTGATTTTGGGCATGGACTGGTTATCATCATACCGAGCTGTTATTAATTGCTACCGCCAGAGGGTTACTGTATGTACCCTGAGCGAGGATTGTTTCCACTTCTTGGGGGATCGGGTTGGTAGTGTTTTGCCACCAGTGTATGATCCGCGAGGGCAGAGTGAGCTTAGTTGCCTTCTTGCTAGCTGTATGAGTAGTGAGTGTGTTGAGACCCAGGCTGAGTTGCCCAGAGTGGTTTGTGAGTACTCAGACGTCTTTTCCGAGGATCTTGTTAGTTTACCACCCCATCAAGAGATTGAGTTCTCTATTGATTTAGTGCCTGGCACGGCACCGATTTCTATGGCACCGTATCGTTTTGCCCCAGCCGAGTTGAGCAAGTTGAAGATTCAACTCCAGGAGTTACTAGATAAGGGCTTTATCCGCCCTAGTACTTCGCCGTGGAGAGCACCGGCCCTCTTTGCTAAAAAGAAAGATGGGGCTTTGAGACTTTGTATCGATTATCGAAAATTGAATCGAGCTACGGTTAAGAACAAATACCTTATGCCTCGTATAGATGATCTGTTTGACTAGTTGAAAGGATCCCGTTGTTTCTCTAAGATAGATTTGAGATCAGGTTACCATCAGTTGAAGGTCAGGGAGGAGGATATTCCGAAGATGGCATTCCGTACGCGATATGGCCATTATGAGTTTCTGGTGATGCCTTTTGGGCTCACCAATGCACCGGCAGTATTTATGGACTTGATAAACCGGATATTCTGGGAGTTCTTAGATCGCTTTGTGGTCGTCTTTGTGGACGACATTCTGATTTATTCACCTTCTGAGGAGGAGCACGAGGAACACTTGAGAGTGGTGCTTGAGTTGCTGAATTCTGGCTAAGAGAGGTTAAGTTCTTAGGCCATGTAGTCTCCAGGGAAGAGGTGTCTGTTGATACATCCAAGATAGAGGCAGTCCAAGATTGGGCACAGCCTAAGAGTGTTTTTGAGATCCGCAGTTTTCTGAGATTGGCCAGCTATTACCGTCGGTTTGTGAAAGATTTCTCCAGACTAGCTTTGCCTTTGACTAGATTGACGCGAAAAGGGGTCAAATTTGTATGGGGTGAGACTTGTGAAAAGTCGTTCCAAGAACTTAAGGTTAGACTCACCACCGCTCCAGTTTTGATTATTCCAGAGAGGGGTTTAGGTTATGTAGTGTATTGTGATGTCTCACGAGAGGGATTGGGTTGTGTATTGATGCAAGAGGGGAAAGTGGTAGCCTATGGCTCGCAGCAGTTGAAAACACACGAGAGGAACTGCCCTACACATGACCTAGAGTTAGCAGTTGTAATATTTTCCTTGAAGATTTGGAGGCACTACTTGTATGGTGAGAGATTCGCGATGTTCTCAGATCATAAGAGTCTGAAATATCTGTTTACGCAGAAAGACTTGACTTTGAGGCAGAGGGGTGGATGGAGTTTATTGAGGATTACGACTTCGAGTTGCATTACCATTCGGGGAAGGCAAATGTTGTGGCCGATGCCCTTAGTAGGAAATCCATTAGTGATGTAGCTTGTATAGCCATCCGGGAGTGGAAAATATTGGGTGCACTTGGCGAGTTTGATTTGATTCTGGGTGAATCTGTTGAGTCTGCGGCCTTGTTTTCTGTTGTTGCGCAGCCTACACTTGTGAATCGAGTGTCAGAGGCACAGAGAAGTGACCTTGAGGTAGAATCCCTCCGGGAGAAGATCTCTAGTGGGAAGGTTGAGAAGGGTTTGGTTGTGTATCTCGACCTAAGTGTGAGGTACCGAGACCGTTTGTTTGTGCCAGAGTCTTGCCGAGAGGAAGTACTCTAAGAGTTTCACCATTCGCGCCTTGCGGTGCATCTAGGAGGCACCAAGATGTATCGTGATTTGAGTCACCAGTTTTGGTGGAGAGGGATGAAGAAAGATGTGGCAGTTTTTGTGTCTAAGTGCCTTACTTGTCAGCAAGTGAAGGCCAAGCATCAGAGGTTAGCGGGTTTGTTACAACCCTTGCCTATAGCCGAATGGAAGTGGGAGCATGTCACGATGGACTTCGTTGTAGGTCTTCTGAGGACTCAACGGGGTAGTGATGCTATTTGGGTGGTTGTAGACCGGTTGACTAAGTCGGCGCACTTTATTCCTATGCACATGAGAGATTCGGTAGATCATCTTGCCGACTTGTATATTCGGGACATAGTGAGGTTGCACGGGATCCCAGTATCGATTGTCTCGGATAGAGATCCGCGTTTTATTGCTAAGTTGTGGCAGAGTTTGCCGAGTGCCTTGGGCACTAGGTTGACCTTTCACACGGCTTATCATCCTCAGACTGACGGGCAGTCCGAGCGTACTATTCAGATCCTTGAGGATATGCTTCGAGGTTGTGTCCTTGACTTTAGTGGGTCGTAGGAGAGGCACTTGCCCTTAGTGGAGTTTGCCTACAACAATAGTTTCCAATCGAGCATTGGTATGGCACCGTTTGAGGCCTTGTATGGCCGACCGTGTAGGTCTCCAGTGTGTTGGGCCGAGGTGGGTGATGCACCTTTGTTGGGCCCGAAGTTGGTTCGGGAGACGACGGAGAAAGTTGAGCTTATCCATAAGAGGCTTGTTACAACCCAGAGTTGCCATAAGAGTTATGCCGACTATCGGTGGAGGCCTTTGGCATTTGAGGCGGGTGATCATGTCTTTCTGAAAATATCACCTAGGCGAGGTTTGATGAGGTTTGGGAAGAGTGGGAAGTTGTCCCCTCGATTTATAGGCCTTTTGAGATCCTTGAGAGGATTGGTGAGGTTGCCTACCGTTTAGCTTTACCACCGCAGTTGTTCGGAGTGCATGACGTGCTTCATGTTAGTATGCTTCGGAAATATGAGCCGGATCCGTCACATGTATTGGATTGGACGGACTTGGTGGTAGATGAGGATACCTCGTATGAGGAGAGACTAGTGCGGGTCTTGGATAGACGGGAACAAGTCTTGCGAGGCAAGACGATACCCTTGGTAAAAGTACTGTGGAAGCATCATGGGGTTCAGGAAGCCACTTGGGAACATGAGTTGGATGTTCATGAGAAATATCCGAACTTGCTTGTTAATGTTTAAACATGTATTGGGAACTTTGTTTTGTTGATAAATTCTAAGAACATTGTATATGTTTTGGTTTATGGAAGTATGGTAATTGTTGAATACACCTCGGAAATGGAAGTTTAATTTAACATTGCATATATTGAATGTGTTGTAGAAATGCAAATATATCGTTAACATTGAATATGTTATGGAATTGTGAAGCATGTGTATTGGGACTTGTTGAATTTCAAAGTAATGCATGTTGATAATGTATGTTGTATCGTATTGTAAATTGCCTCTTGAAAAGAGATGGGATGACCGGTAATAGGTCAGGTTGTTGAATATTGAATTGTAATATTGTTAAGAATTGAAAAATCACAATTTTGAAACTTATAACTAATTTTGGGGACAAAATTCTTTAAGGGGGGGAGGTTATAGCGATCCCGATTTTCCCTCCATTGGTTATTGTATTCCAGACTCGGTTCCGTGAATGTCTATCATTGTATATGTTGTATTTCCATCCTTTAATTCTTTGTATTTGATTTTTAGGATGTGTTGGGCAGGTTTGTAACAGGTTGGGTGTGTTTTGAAACAAATGGTTGCTGCCCAGTTTCTAGTGTCTTCGTTTGAGCGAGGCTTTTGTCACTCGAGCGAGCTCTGTGTTTTAGTTCCTTCACTCGAGCCAGGGTTCCTTCGCTCGAGCGTACGTATGCATCTAGTTTGGACCTGAAGGTTGTGTTTCTTGGCTCGAGCGAGCTTTCCTTCGCTCGAGCGAGCGAGGACTATGTTTTGGGTTTCTTCGCTCGAGTGAGATTTTCTTCGCTCGCGCGTGCTTCTGGGTTGCAGACCTGAAGCTTCGTGTTGTTGGCTCGAGCGAGGCTTTCTGCACTCGAGCGAGGTTTCTTTGTGTTTGGTCGCTCGAGCGACCACTCCTTCGCTCGAGCGAGGTTCAATTATATCAATTCGCAGTAGCAGCTTCTTTCTCACTTTTTGATTATCTTTTATCTTCAAAACCCTAGATCCGGCTGCTCTCTCTCTCTCTACATACCTTCTCTCTACAAATACTCCATGTTCTAGGAGTCTTCTACCCTAGTCTCTTTGTAAGAAAGGTAGAGCTTGGCGTGGCCTTCGTTTTGATCTGAAAAAGTTGGTGTTTGGTGCATCTTGGGTTTTCACCTTCATCTCCTTTGAGTCTCTTCTTTTGAGGTAGGGATACTCTACTCCTTCTTATGAGTTTTGACATAGATTTTAGTCATTTTGTATAAATGGTGGAAAATGGTAAATTTGGAAAAGTTAGGGTTTGATCTAAAGTTATAAAAAAAGGGGGTTTTAAATTGTTGAACTCTATGTGTATGTGAAACCTTGGAAAATGGAATTATCGTTGTTAAATTGATAAAATTGAGCCTTGGGGTTGATATTTAAAAAGGGAAAAATGCCCTAATTATGTTTGAATAATTAATTTGGGGAAATGTGAAATTGAGTTGAAAATCATGAAATTAGGAAATTATGAGATTGAATGGTGTGGTTGGATTGATTAATCACCCACCTATGGAAATATTGATAATTTATCTGTTTGATGAATTTATTATCTCTATAGAGATAACTGCTTTGGACTATCGGTGGAGGATAGTCTTGATTGTTGTAGACACTGTATGTTGATTAGGGAAAACTGAAACTAATCACCAGGTATAAGTCATTGAATATGACGGTTGGTATAATACATTGAATATGTGTTTTGATTGATCATTGTATATGATAAGTGTTTAAATACATTGTATATGTATATTGTTTGGGAGGAGATAAGGGATGTACTCCACGGTTTGAGATGAGATAGGGGATGTACTCTCAAACCTATTTGGGAGGAGATAGGGGATGGACTCTATTGATAACTAAGTTGGCCGGAGTGTCCAGGGTGAAAGTTCCGAAATCCTAATTACGTTTGCATAACGTAGATGAATTGAAGTATTGAAATGTTGATAATATGAGTTGTAGTCTCATTTTAAATTGAAGTGTCAAAGTGTTAATTATGTGAGTTGTAGCCTCATATTAATTGATCATGATCGAAGTATTGTTAATATGATTTATAGTCTCAGTATAAACTGTCTGGATGAATAGAGAACCATATCTATGAATTGGTTTGGTTAATGAAATGGAAAGAGATGTACGTTTGTTCATATGAGTTAAACATTTATCAAATGCTAATGTTTTAGTTATCTCTCATATTTAGTTTAGTATATCTCTACAGGGCTTTAGCTCACCCTTTATGGGACATCATTTTCAGGTGCAGGTGACATGCCACCTCCAAGGACGTAGCTTGGGAGGCTTAGAGGCTGAAAGATCTTTTTGTTGTTATCTTCTTGTATTACATGTAAATCAAGCCAATGACTTATTTTGTATGAAGAGTTAGAACTCTTCTTTTGTTGGACCCAAGTGTTGACTTGGAAAGTTGTAAGGCCGTAGGGCATTTACTTTTGTTGTCAACATGTAATACTTTCTATAAGAATACTCTGATGTATGGAATATGATATCTCTTTCTTGTATCATGAATGTATGATTTATGGGTTTATTTTGAGGGCGTTCCATGTAATATTTTGGCAAAATCTCAGATATCATTCATTTAAACCTTTATTACTTATATCATTTATTGAGTTTTCAGCTTACCCCTTTCCCTTATATATATGTAGGTGATGAGCAAGAAGGTGGTGTCACCTAAGCTTTGTTGGATGATGTGTTTTTCTTTATGCTTTTGTATTCATCTTGAAGATTATGCTTCTTAGCTTCGTAGTTCATTTCTTTTGTATGTTTTTAGCTTGAGAAGCCTTTTGATCAAGATGTAATGTTAAGTCATTTTATTTAGTATTCAAGTTGTGAAACCATGTTAATATGTATGTCATTTCATTTAATCTATGCACAACTCTTATGGACTAATTAGATTTGAATTTAATGCTTCCGCACATGTTTGCCCCATATGTATACTATGTTGTGTGAATCATTTTAAGTTGGCATTCGGTAATCTCGGATTACTGGCCATCACGACATCATTCTATTAGGGGCGGAATGTGGTCGTGACATCTACGTGTCCAAGAAAGGACGAGCATAGTAGTGCGCGTAGAAACTATATAAATTGCGCGACGCCTCCATGCAAAGGGTCTGGAATTCTTGCTATTAGAGCTCTCTCTTTTTGTCTCTTTTGGCTCTATCTTCTTCTCCAAGTGAGCTAATTTGACCGTCGAAGGGGTTTTTCGGCAACACACCTGCCGGATAGCTCATCGTTCTTTTGTTCTCAGGTGGGACGACGTCACTCGAAGTAATGTGGAGCTTGGACCCAAGGAGTACGGAAAGCGACGAATATTTCCTTCCCGTACACTATGGATTCATCTTTTAAGAGGGTGAATATGTATTGCATGTAGACACTTCTTTTGTAAACCCTTTCCCTAAAATGAAATACTAATTGAAGTAGTTGGTACATTAAGGTAGAATTGCATGTTGGGTTGTCTAATTTCATTTAATTTTAGTGTTAATATTTTGGGGGCGTTACAATTGATTTAAGCCATTGAGTGAGGTTATCTTGATAGTATTAGCCAAGCTCAAGAATTCTCATGATGAATTTTCTTCACATTTCTCATATAATTAAAAAATTCATTTCCAAACACAATTACTTTTCTCAGAGCATCTCCATTCAAACCTTCAAAATTTAGTGTGTAATTTTTTTTAAAGGCTTGGGTGACAAATTGACATATGCTAATTTGACATGAAAGCTCTCTTCCTGATATGTCAAATCTATTATTATATTATTATTTAAAATAAAATAAAATAAAGAATGCCCCAAGACGTCCCCAGGGCGACCATCTTGTGCTGTTGGATGCTTTAATTAAAGGAAAAAGAAAGGAAAAAATAAAAATAAAATAAAAAAAAGCATTAAGGGGTCTTCATGTCAAAATTGGCATGAAGGGATGATATCAAAAGCCACATCAACTTTTGGCATGAAGAGGTGATGCATAGACCATGACAAACAAATAAAACCTCAAAAAAAATTATTTTTTTGTGATTATTGGACTCTAAAATATTTTTTTTTCCCTTCCTTTAACTTGGCATGCATGCATAGTGGATTCTTTTTGTTAGAATTATTGGAGGTATTCCATCCAAAACCAATTTGCAATGTTGCTCCTCTCTCTACCTCTCTCTCACTTCTACATGCAATTGGGCCACATGTGTAGAAGTGTTGGAGACTTACCTTTTATCATTTCTTTAAGTCATCCAAGTTCAATTCATATGATCTAGAAAACCCTCCATCTATTTTCAATTGATTTTGGGTTGGTGACTAATAATCTAAAACTTTTTGATGAATAACAAATTCTTTCAAAATATTATGTTTCTTAAACGAAAACTCTATTCATACAAATATATATATATATACATATATCATAAGAATGTTGTGACAGTAACAATTTTGTAAATAAAATCCATCATCATGTTGACATGATAATAGAAGACATGAAAAAAATAAAGACATTGGCAAGCACATGTTGTTTTAAATAAAATTAGTTGATGAAAAGTCAATGGAATAGAAATTGGTAAAAATTTTATGGGGTGCAAGTGTTAGAACACCAAATAATTTGGTATTGTCCACTTCGTAAGTATGCAAACACACATAACAATAAATTTACATAGATTACATAATGACCCGATTCCAACAAAGTATATTGTCATATGCATTTCATCAAACACTTAAAGGGCACAATACAATTACCTAACAAGTTCATATACAAGCATTCCACAATAACAGTTAATTCTCTTCTATGCATTTTAACAAACACTTAGCATGCAAGGATTTAGACTTAAATCAATTTGTGTCATTTCTTCCAACTACAAACATGTAAATGTTCAATCCGACAAACTCAAGGTTGTTTTGAGTGAAATGTTATGAATGAAAGTCAACGGGATAGAGATTGGTACAAAATTCATGGGGTGCATGTATAGTCTGTGTAGGGTGCAAGTGTAGTGTGTGTGGGGTACAAGTGTAGTCTGTGTGAGGTGTAATTGTTAGAATACCAAATAATTTGACAATGTCTACATCCTGGTATGCATACACCATGAAATTCATAATAGAATAATAAATTTACATAGATTACATGACCCAATTCCAACAAAGTACATTGTCATAGGCATTTCATCAAACACTTAAAGGGCACAACACAATTAACTAATAAGTTCATATACAAGAATCCTACAACAACAATAATTCTCTTGTATGCATTTTAACAAACACTTAGCATGCAAGGATTATAGACCCTTAATGTTCAATCAGACAAACTCAAGAAGTAGCCCAAAATTTGTTGTAGATCAAACTTTTCAAGAAGTACATCCTAAAAAATGTTACAGAAATCATTTACAGCATCATAGGGAAAAGAAAAAAAAAATCATACAACACACATATAACATCATTGTTTGAAAAAAATGTATACATATATAGAGAAGAAAAAATAAGAGATTAGGGTTTATGATGAGAGATACCTCTGTATCTCTACCTTTAGGAAGTGAGATTAGAGTAAGGGACAAAAGAACAGCGCCAAAGTGCAAGGGAAAGACCGAATAGAGGGTGGTGGGTCTAACGTGAAGAGAGAGACAGAGAGAGAGCCTGACAATCGTGAAATGAGTAGAAATGGGGAGAACGATGTTGTTTTTTCTGGAAGGGTAAATAGGTCATTTCCCCTCAAAATCCCAAGACTTGGAAACATAAATCTCACTCTCCATTGCTATTGTAATTTGTAGAATTTCCCCACTAATTTGTAAGATTGTTTTATAGCCGTCATTGGGCAGTAATTCCCCCATTTTTTATCTTTAAAAAGAAAGTTTTTAAAAAAACTTTTACTGAAAAATATAAGAAAAATTACAATCCAGTTGATATTTTTTTTAAAAAATAATTATATAAATTAGTAGGTGACTCGTGCGATGCATATAAATTTATTTTTAAAATAAATATTAATCTTGAGTCTTAATATTTTATGTGTAGAAAATTTTAATAACTGAAAGCCAAATATAAACAGATTTACTAATGGCTGATGAAAATTATTGTCACTATGTGTGATTGTAAAGCCCCCAAAATATTGGCATATGATATATCGAGATTAACTCATATATGTAGTCTAAACCCCATTACTTTCAATTATTTACATACATAAACATTGAGTATTATAGGTATTTCAATAACTAATATTCATACTAAATCCCCATTGTAGATGCGCCCTCGGGCTTCATGCTACAGTTTCGGACTCAAATGTCACGGTTCTTAATCTGATCTCGCAAAGTGTAATGCAAGACTAATAAATCACCAAAGAGTCAAAATCTGGCAAATCATTTTGGAAAACTGATTTTTAAGAAAGAAGTGCCAAACATGGACTACTTTGCCAGATACAGAGTCACCAACTAAATATTTTATTTTGGGGGGATTTAGGAAACCCTGACTCGTGCCTAAGGCCACGTGTCTGTCATCACCAAAGTTGCCTCGGCTCGGGAACTTGGGTACGAGAGGGGAAGGTCATCTATGAGCACCCCCGCTCGCCCGATCAAAGATTAGCCTGTACTAAGTATGATATCTTGTTTTTGAAAATACATGCGTTTTTATTTCGGTTAATTAGCTAGAATTACTATGTGATGCGCACAACACACAAGTATAGACTAGATCGCCTAATTTGGAACAAAGCATCGCATATCCGTTAGTTTGGAAATGGTTTGAAGTTTGCTACTCGCAAGTAGGCTAAAACACGGATTTCAATGAATCGTTCCAATTCAAATAATCCAACCTTCACCCACAGGCATTCAAGCTGTTATATTACATAAGCAATTAGTCTCATGGCAAGCATGATGTCATGTTAACACTCACATACATGCAAGATGCTAAAGCATAAACACTCACAGTGTACTCCGAGTCAAAACAAGAAACTAGTTAGAAATCATGCATGATCCTAGTTCATGTTAAAATGGCTAATGCATTGCATGTAAAGTGCAACTAGAATAGGCTCAGCCAATCTAAAATGGCATATAAAATGCGACAATTCAATACATGTATTCAACTTGGAATTGAAATACAATGCAGTTAGTATGATGCACTGAGCCCGG
Organism: Camellia granthamiana; assembly: GCA_036172215.1. Classification (NCBI taxonomy): domain Eukaryota; kingdom Viridiplantae; phylum Streptophyta; class Magnoliopsida; order Ericales; family Theaceae; genus Camellia; species Camellia granthamiana. The sequence continues at coordinate 109,513,293 of CM069905.1, read as the reverse complement.
TGCATGCAATACAGATGAATGATGCAAACATGCATAGCATAAGGATGTTAAATAAAACATGCCCTAGAACTAACCATCGTAAGCAGGTAAGTAAAAGGGAGAAAGAAGTGGGGGTTGGAAGACATGCATCATACACACGCACGCTTATTACATAATTGCGCCCTCTCGACGGAGGGACCGAAAGAATAATACAGATCATCTAATTAACTAACAAGCTAATTAATTAATTACACAACCAAATCGAAATAAATAACTATTCTAAGTTATTAAAACACTGAAATGGCCTCGAGACGAGGGATGAATGCATACTCGGACGGCTTCGCTCGAAAATCCATTGCCATGCTTCATGTTGCCTCTGTTTGCACTGCTCTGTACCTTTGAAAATTGTGCCAACTTCTGTGACACTTTTGAACCATCTTGTGTACACTGTGGGAGGTCATCGACCAAGAGATGATGCCATCGACCAAGATAGGAAGGTCATCGACCAAATATAAGGCTCTCGGCCAAGTGTTTGTTGCCGATCGGTACTGAATATGGTCGATCAACCATTTCTTCCTATGAAAAGCTCATGTTGCTGCAGCAGAGGTCAAACAGAGCATGGTAATATATTTACAAGATAATGTCTGCACAACTACACCCCTTTATATGTTTGAGACTCAAAGGAGTGTAGTTCTCGACCCTCGGACCACCAATCACGCATTTCAATGCATGATGGCCAAAGGAGCCGAGTGTGCAATTCAATATCAAATGAAATGCACAAAACACATAAGGGGTCCCAACCTCTATCATGCTTGATCAAGAGGCAAAGGAATGCACACACAATGCAATGCAACCTAAGTATGCAAGCAAAGCTAATGCAACATGATCATGTTAACAACAATGCCATGTAATGCAACTAGCATATGACAATATGCAAAGGGGCAAGTATGTAACAACATGTTAATGGAACTAGTATGCAACAAGCATACGACAACATACAAGGCAAGCATGCAACAACATGCAAAGATGGACTTAAACTAAAGTGGACAGCTCTTAAACATGCCCAAATCAGTGGCCAAAATGCTATGGAAATGAAGACAACGGTACATACAAACATGCATGCCAATTGGCCTATCACCTAAGCATAGGAGAGCAACTTTCAAGAGCACTTAAAAGGAGATAAATATGGACATGTGACGAACATGGTAAACTCTGAAATCACATATGGAAAGGTGCCAAACCAACCAAATAAAGCAAGCAAATCATGCAAGAAAGCCTAAAGCTTGAAACTAGCCAAGGGGCTCAAACAAAGGCTATACAAAATCTGAAGCAAATGACAAGTATAATCCAAAACAGTCCTAGATCATGCCAAAATGAGCCTAAAACATGCAAGGACCAAAGCCAAAATAAGCTAGAACAAAGGGCCGAAAGCATGAGGCATGCAAGGCTACAAAAGAGGTGTTACACTACACCTATCAAAACCAAACATGGCATGAGTTAAGCAATAAAAATTAGAGTTATATCATGGAAAAATAACCCCAGAAACCCACTTAGATGGCATCCCAAAGACCTAAACATGATGGCACACACAATGACCCATTCATGAGGCATAAAACATCAACTCTTTGAAGCATTAAAGGAGTGACAAGTGCAAGTGTTTGAGCATGAAACATGGACTGAAATAATATAACAAATGATGCCAAATCATTGAAATGGTCCAAGTAAAGCATGCTAGTGACTTGGACACTTAAGGCTAACAAGCTAGAATGCCTTATGGCTATACAAAGCATGGCATATATGGTCAAAACAACTCAAATTAGAGTTTAAGCATGTTACAACAAGGCTAAAAGCTTCATGGAGTCAAGCCAAAATCATGCTAGAAACATGGCTTAAAGCATGATACATGTTAAGGCAAATGAAAGGATTGCAAGGCAAGTACATGAAGCATACATGGTATGTCCAAACCAAGTCAAAACAGTGTTATATCATGGCAAAACAAAACCTAATACATACTGAAATGAAGCTAAAACAAGCCAAGCAAACATGCTACCAATATAAGCCATTTATACTAGCATTCAAGATAATAAGGAGAGGGGATGACCCTCTCCTATTTAGGACTCCAAAATCACCTTCCCATCACTGAAAATCCTTTGGATTTCAGTGATAGAAAGGTCATGCAAAGCTAAGAACAAGGGCCAAAAGGGATGGCCTAAAACAAGGCCTAACAAGGTCTAAGAGGGGGGAAACAACCCCAAACCAAAAAGTGATCTTAAACAAAGATCTAAAAAATCAAAAATCATAACTTATTGTAGTTTAGAGTTAAGCTTAAAACAATAAGCAAGAAGGTCTAAAAGCTTAAGCAAGAAAGGGGTATTAAAAACAAGAATGCTCACCCTTGAAGAACACTTTCAAGAACAAGGCTCCAGCAACTTTTCCAACCTTAAACCACTCCAAGAACTCTGAAACTAACTCTCTAGGATCTCAGCAACCAAATGATGGTGTATTGCTAGGTGTTTGTGTGCAATAGTGTGAACAAAACACCCTTTTGAGCACAAATACACACATGAATATATAGAGAGAGGGAACTATAGAGATAGATAGATATATATCTTCTATCTCAGATTTTTGGAACCCTTGAGAAGGGAGGAGGGCCTCCCCTCTTATAGAAATCCAAATTCAAAGCTTCTAGGAGAAGCTAAGCCAAGGGACAAATCCCTCCATACACGTGTATGGAGGGTGTAAATTGTGCATGCCAACTGTGACAGCTGGCATAAAATATCTACATAAAGCAGATGAACAGGGTTTGGCCAGAAAACATGGCCGATCGACCAACATAAGTGCCGATCGACCAAAAGGAGTGCCGATCGGCCAAAACTTTTGGCCGATGGAAAGAAAACAAGGCCGATGGCTTCATGCCTTGGCCGATGGGTTGAGGGGATAGCAAACAAGCCACCCTCTTCCTTCAGAAGCAAAAGCACAAGTGCTTGGTCCACAACCAAGCACAAAACAGACAAGCTGAGAGATCTTGAGACAAGGCGCGCGACCGAGGCCTCCGGGAACTCAAAACGAACTCAGGTATGGATGATCATCGAGTGTTCAAACGATGACATCCAAGTCTTAAGGACGGTCAAAAAATGGGGTGTCTACAGTTGCCCCTCTTTGACAGAACTCGAAAGTCATAAAAATGACGGGAGTGAATGTCAAAGCCCAGAGACGACCCATTTTTGACAAGGCCAAAGACTTAGACAAGCATATAAGATGGCAAAGATATGTGCCCGAAGGCAGGGGCAAAATGCAAAGGACATGCATGGTGCCAAACATAACTTATGATCATGCAAAGGGAGCTGTAACGAAGCATAACATGCAATAGTTTTAAGCAAGCAAATAAAAACCAAACTACATTACATACAGAAAGGATGCAAGAGAATTATACAATTCTCGCTACTTCTCACGCGAAGAATATACAATACCGTTCGGTTCGTCTGGTCGCCCCAGCTTCAAATGAACCGTACATACTATATTGTGCCTGCAAAAGAAAGAAACTTAACCGGTACAATATCGTTAGAAACATGCATAGCAATGCAAGTGAGAAGTGCGTGACAACGCGAGTGAAGTGTGCATGACAATGCAACCTAAGCATGCACATAACAATGTCAAAAGGGGTGCAAGACAATGCAACCTAAGGGTGCGAGACAACGCAAGTTAGATGGTGTACATAACAATGTAAGTAAGAGAAGTGCGAAACAACGCAAGTTAGATGGGTGCGAAACAATGTAAGTTAAGTGTGACGCATAACAATGCGGTAGGAATGCAAGACAATGCAACCTAAGTGTGACGCATAACAACACAGAAAGGGATGCAAAACAATGCAACCTAAGTGTAACGCATAACAATGCGGAAAGGGATACAACACAATGCAACCTAAGTGTAACGCATAACAATGCGGAAAGGGATGCAAAACAATGCAACCTAAGTGTTCATGACAATGTAATGCACTAACAAATGCAGGTAAGGTGTGCAAGATAGCGCGATGCAATGTACAAAATAGTGCAATGCACAAGATAGCGCGAGTGAAATGCAATGCACTAACAGGTGCAGATGAGGTGCACAAAATAGCGCGAATGAAATGCAATGCACTAACAGGTGCATATGAGGTGCGCAAAATAGCACGAATGAAATGCAATGCACTAACAGGAGCAGATGAGGTGCGCAAAATAGCGCGAATGAAATGCAATGCACTAACAGGTGCATATGAGGTGCGCAAAATAGCGTGAATGAAATGCAATGCACTAACAGGTGCATATGAGGTGCGCAAAATAGCGCGATGTGAAAAATAGCGCGAATGAAATGCAATGATAGTATAGTAGATACAAAAAGGGAGACATACTCCAACCATGCTGGAATCATGAGAAGAGGAAAAACAAACAATCAGGCGCGTATACAACACAACCTGAGTCAAATTCCAAACACGCTGAAATCGTGTGAGGAAAGGGACACTCAAACCACGCTGAAATCGTGAGAGGAGGTCCAGAACAACCTGCCCAGGTGTGTTCAAAACACAACCTGAGATAAATTCCAAACACACTGAAATCGTGTAAGGAAGGGGACACTCAAACCACGTTGAAATCGTGAGAGAAGGTCCAAAACAACCCACCCAGGCGCGTATACAACGCAACCAGAGATAAATTCCAAACATGCTGAAATCGTGTAAGGAAAGGGACACTCAAACCATGCTGAAATCATGAGAGGAGGTCCAAAACAACCCGTCCAAGCGCGTATACAACGCAACTTGAAATAAATTCCAAATACGCTGAAATCGTGTAAGGAAAGGGACACTCAAACCACGCTGAAATCATGAGAAGAGGTCCAAAACAACCCGCCCAGGCGCGTATACAACGCAACCTGAGATAAATTCCAAACACGCTGAAATCGTGTAAGGAAAGGGACACTCAAACCACGCTGAAATCGTGAGAGGAGGTCCAGAACAACCAGTTAGGAGCGTGTTCCACGCAACCTGAGAAAGCCCTGGGGGACAATAATCCTAAACGCTGCTCAACGTAAAAGGATAAACAATAGAAGATAACACAAGATGCAAATAAATACAATAAGTGCAATGATACAATACATGTTACAAGCAATGTAGAGCATGATGTTTAGGGAATGCAATAAACAAATAAAGCGGCACTTTAGAAAGCACCTCATGAGATGAGTGGCAGTGAACTGCTCTACTCCAACGGGGATCTTCCTTTGCATTGCGTTGTTCGAACACTTACCTTTCAACTCACAGTGCAAAGGTGCTGAAATGCTGACGAGGAGCAACATCTGCTGGGGAAGCCACGGATGCCGCTTTTCTTCCTGATCATATTCACAACTTTCCCTATTCTTCAACGGGGTGACAGACTAAGTTGGATCAGTATCCAGAATCGAGATGCATACCTGCTACCTCAACCTATGGGGCTTCCATACAGATTTCAAGCCGAGGATACACCCCTAGGTATTTAAACCAGACTTTAGTCTCGGAAATTCCAAACCTTTGTGTTCTAGGCAACAGCCATGCGAACTCTAGTTTCCACCAACGCAATTGATCTCCTAGGAACTCATTGCAAACACAGCCAAGGTAACTCCAGCGGGGGTTGGTACTCAGGGAGAGCACTTCTGATCGCCATTCTGGCATAGAAACAGCTAACACAATATTCTGTTCGTTTTGAACACACAGCCCTTACAACACACTGCTCATTCTGAACACACAGCCCATAACACAGTACCCGGTTTATTCTGTACATGACTCAAACGGGGTACTGCTCACTTTGAACACACAGCTCATAAGACAGTACTCAGCTTATTCTGCGCACGGCTTATTCAACGCACTGCTAACTCTGAACCCACGGCTCATAACACAGTACTCGGTTTATTCTGCACATGGCGTATTCTGAACACTGCTCACTCTGAACCCACGGCTTGTAACACAGTACTCGGTTTATTCTGCACACGGCGTATTCTGAACACTGCTCACTTAGAACCCACGACTCATAACACAGTACTCGGTTTATTCTGCACATGGCGTATTCTGAACATACAGCCTATACAGCACACTGCTCACTCTGAACCCACGGCTCATAACACAGTGCTCAATTTATTCTGCACACAGCTCATACTGAACATACGGGATGTACAGAAGTTGAAACATACTCAGATGCTCCGAATTTTCCCTTTTTTCTTTTGTTTCGCAGTCCAGAACCCATATAGCTTCAAATAGGTCCTGGTTTTACTGTTCTGACATGACCTGGGTTGAACCCTACGGTTTTACAGAAGAACAAATCATGTTTTGTACAAATGTGGAGAATGGCACAGCATTCTGAGCACAAAACGATTTATTTTTGAAATTGAAATGAGAAAAGGGTTTTCAACCGGGTATTGAGCCTACAACCGACCACAGTCAACACGACTCAATAAACAAAAACAAAAGGTAAACAACCTAAACACATCGAGTAACACTCGAAACGACTCAAAACAAGAATCGAGACCAACAAAACAACAAACACGACACTCAGACATATTACAAAGGCGAGAGACCTTTCAGTTCACAAGGAGCCAGTTTCTTCAGGTATTGTTTCCCACCCTTTCTTATTTGTGTTTCTCACATCACTCGGCCCTCAGGCTCTGTTTTTCTAAAAAAGCCCTTTTCTCACTTTTTCTCGCAACGCACATCTCTCTATTCTTCAATCTCTCATCTTTTATCCCTCCCCTGTGTGGTTGATGGGTAAATAGAAAGTTGTGGGTTCATGCCCAACATTTTCAGCTCACGGCTATTTCTTCTGGCGACGTCTAGTCGATGCCCCCAGATGAGGGAGTGGAGTATCTTGATCCATCCACTTGGCTTGATACCTCGTTGCTTGGAGCATGTTGAGAGCTTTCAGTCCTTTTGCTGACAGCTTCCGTTGTGCCCTTTTCTGGCAGGTAGAGTGCCCTTTTTGGCAAGTATGTTGACAACGGGGAAAGACAGGAAGCCTGACTCAACCGTGCCCCTAGTTCATTATTTTGACCATTTTTTGTTTTGACTTTCTACTAAAACAATTTTGATCAATAGGAGAGTTAGATTAACATACTTGTTCAACTTTTTGATTTGAAATCATGCAAGTCAGGCTATGAGCACTGAAAATTTTCCTTTTTTGGGTCCAAGAAATGGTCCAGTTTTGGAAAATAATGGAATAATTTTCAAGAGAATCAATCAACTTTAGTAAAAATTCTCGAAAACTGTTTTTGCAAACGGCCACTGCTCAACAAGCATGGAACCTACTCTCGAGATGCACAACCTCAGATCCAAGCACTGTATGGCAATGGAAAATTGCCCCTTGTTTGACCGCAACACATTGTATGGCAACGGAAAGTTGCCCCTTGTTTGAATAGCACCGCAGCACACTGTATGGCAACGGAAAGTTGCCCCTTGTTTGGATAGCGCCGCAGCATATTGTAATCAGTCCTCAAAGTGACGATCACAACCGAATTCTCGGATGCAGCGAAGACAAAGATGATCAAAACTATTACATGGACACAATCGATTTGGAAGTGTTTATGGCTGGACTTTAGAATGAAGTTGCCTACGTATCCCAAACATGGGAATCAAACCTTACGTAGTTCCGGTTAAGGTACACCCGGTATTAACCTCTCCTTTTGCACTCTAACTTTTTCCAGGGCCGCCCTTCCGGGTTTTCAACCTTGCGAGCTATGTTCTTCTTTTCTATTCATTTCTTTTCATTCTTTTTGTTTCTTTCCTTCTTTTTTTTTTTTTTTTTCATTTTTTCAATCTTTGCTTTTCTTTTCTTTACTCTAACTTTTGCCTGGGTCGCCCTTCTAGGTTTTCAGCCCAGCGAGCCTCTCAAGGTTAAAAGTGTAGCTTTGTCCATGTCGAATGGTTTTGAGATCTCGAAGCCATCTGAATCCAGGAGGATGGCTGATGTTCGCTGATGATGTAAAAGTCCATCTAATAGGGGCTGAATTTGCCCCTAGTGTTGCGGATAGGAACTTGGTTGCCCTTCAACAATACTTTCTTCTTTCCTCCCTTCTGGGATTTGGCATTCTTGCCGATCTTCATTAGCTTGAGAAATGTCCCAATTTTTCGCTCTTTGAGCACATTTGAAATTCTTTTGCCCCTAGTTCGAGGGGGGGTTTATCATCTAGCTTTGCAAGCTTCTTTTGACGACGTCTGACCTTCTTGATCTGACTTTCTTGCCTCTTGTTCGAGGGCTGCTTCAAATCTGGCCACACAGGCCTCACATTGTGGTTGACCGTTGAACATTCTGAAGCTAAGTTCAAGGTTTGACGGCAAAGGGGTTGAGTCTCGAGGCTGAGAGCAATCCTATGCTGCACAATCTCAAGAGCGATTCCACACAGGTCTTCGCAGGACCGCGCAAAACTTTTTTTTTTTTTTTGAAATCTTTTAAGAAAGTGACAAATCGCTCGCGTTAAAGACAGTGTAGAACCAGTCTGGATCAAGCCAGGATCCTTCTCAGTACTCACATTAACAAGCATGATCTCATTCATTAAGGGCTTAGCACGCCTCTCTTTCTCTTAATTGATCAAATTTTGCAAAACCCGAGGAATTCCTCCCTCTTCGTTTTCGTCACAATGTTAGAAAAAGTTTTGAAAAACTTAGGTCAATGTAATGATTCCAAAGGCACAGAAGAAGTAGATGAAAATGCACTGTCGTTTCATTCGAACTTGTTGGTACAACTGGCGCAAGGCAAAAGCAAACACAAGAGTGTGAAAATTTACTGCTGTTTCATTTAGATCTTCTAGTGTAACTAGCTCTGTGGCAGAAACAGACCCAAAAGAAAGCAAAAAGGCAAACACAAAGCAAAATAGTGATATCCGAAGTAACACCCCCGAAATCACCCGATTTCTATGCAACAGGACTGACTCGATATAACAAGACAGACCCTAAACAAAAAGACTGACTCAAAACAAAAAGACAAACTCGAAATAACACAACAGAACTGACTCAATGTCCAAGTCAGAAAGTACAAAAACCAGCATTCGCAAATGCTCAAAACAATGCGTGCCATACGCCACGTCTGGAGTAAACTAAGCGCCGCCCGTAGGTGGTTCATCTTCTGATCAAATCACATTATCCTCCAGGTTCACTGATCCAGTGATGATAGACTTTGCTGAGCTTGGTGGGAGGATGACCTCGTTGTCAAAGAAATCCTGTACTTCGTGGCGAAGACGGAAGCAATTGTCGGTGCCATGACCGGTTTGTTGATGGTACACACAGTACTGGATAACGTCATGACTAGATGGAAGACGACTAGGGAGAGGCTGAGGCTCGAGGGGTTTAAGATGCCCCTTTTCAGCAAGGATTTGAAGAGCCTTAGACAAAGGCATGTAGAGGGCATGGAAGACCCTGCGACCTCGGGGTAGATACTTCAAGGTTTGTGGACTTTTGCTGGACGCACTAGCAAAGGGGTCAGCAGGTACTGGCTTGGTCTGCTGATCTTTCCCAGGTGTAGAAGTAGGGTTGGCAGGAAGAGTCCTGGAATGACGGCCTTTCTCCTGATTTTCCCCTTGGCTTGAACTGCCCTCGTTCTGAGTGACAAAAGTGTCATCTACAGTTTTCACAGCAATTGCGAGCACTTGCTGTTTGTTCAGTCCCCCAACTTTCAAAGCCTCGACAGCCTGCAAAAGTTGTTCGTAGGGATCAGTGTCCGCCTTTGCCTTGTTCTTACTGCTCGCCTCAGCTTGGTCGAAGGTTTGGGTTGCTACCTCAGTGCGAAGCCCGGTTGTTGCTGACATGTCATTGCCAGAACTTAGGATGGCTTCAGGTGACTGAGCTCAATTACAATCTGCCCCAATAGTGGGGGCTCTTCTAGCATGAAGTTCCCGGCATGTGACATGGTCAATGACGGAGCCGACATTCCGAAGGCTAGATCAGCCACAGCTCTCTAAAGATCACCGATCATTCCCATTAGCTCAATAGTGGTGGGCTCATGGGTTTGGAATAATTGGGGTTCCCAGATTGGATGTGCGGCAGGTGACCTGGGTGGATGTTGCACTTCAACATCGGTCTCACCCTACATAACGATTCCTTGGTTTAATGCTACTGTCATGACCACAATTTCTTCTGAATTCTGTGTCATCATGAGTCTGCTGAACTGAACAGAGGTGATGTGACTGGTGGCTGACAGATCTGATGAACCGGTGAGCCTTGACTGGCCCTTTTCTGCCTTGCCTCAGCGAAAGAGAACACTGGTTGCTCTGAACTGAATCTCTGAACTGAAAGAGAAAACAGGCAGCATCTCAGCCCAATTTCACCAGAACAGACATAAGCATAGCTGAATAACTGTATTCGACCACTGATCACTGTTCCCCAAATTACTGCCCCAAAACTGAATCTGATACCCGTAGATATAACTGATTCTCAAAATACTGATGCCCTCAGGCCTGATACTCAGACTTGCAAACTGATACGTGCATTCCCTGTAGAGGCACACTCTAAAAGCACATAATCAAGTAAATGAGAGCCAAAGACACCCCTATGTTGGGGTAGGGTTTCCCTGTCCTATTTTGTCAGGAGCTAGGGTTTCGCTACGCACACAGCGGTTTCAAACAACCTACAATCGGGTAAGCAACCTGTCCTAGCTTGGAATAGTCACTATGGATTCTGAATATGCACTAGGTCGAATGGTCAAAAAGGGTGCCCTGGTAAAACCGGGGTTTGTGTTCCCGTCGTAGCAAAGCCCGCAACCGGTCAGCCTTACAGCACACTTCTCAAACCAAGCCTCCGGCAAACCGTTCAAGAATAGCATACGGCAAACACAGTGTCCTAGGCGCACCAATGCAAATGCAATGCAAAGAGATACATAAGTGTAATCAAAACAAGATATCATGAGTTTGAGTCAAGTTCTCTAACTCCCCAGCAGAGTCGCCAGAAACTGTAGACGCGCCCTCGGGCTTCATGTTACAGTTTCAGACTCAAATGTCACGGTTCTTAATCTGATCTCGCAAAGTGTAATGCAAGACTGATAAATCACCAAAGAGTCAAAATCTGGCAAATCGTTTTGGAAAACTGATTTTTAAGAAAGAAGTGCCAAACATGGACTACATTGCCAGATACAGAGTCGCCGCCTAAATATTTTATTTTGGGGGAATTTAGGAAACCCTGAATCGTGCCTAAGGCCACGTGTCCATCATCACCAAAGTTGCCTCGGCTCGGGAACTTGGGTACGAAAGGGGAAGGTCATCTATGAGCACCCCCGCTCGCCCGATCAAAGATCGGCCTGTACTAAGCATGATATCTTATTTTTGAAAATACATGCGTTCTTATTCCGGTTAATTAGCTAGAATTACTATGTGATGCGCACAACACACAAGTATAGACTAGATCGCCTAATTTGGAACACAGCATCGCATATCCGTTAGTTTGGAAATGGTTTGAAGTTTGCTACTCACAAGTAGGCTAAAACACGAATTTCAATGAATCGTTCCAATTCAAGTAATCCAACCTTCACCCACAGGCATTCAGATAGTTATATTACATAAGCAATTAGTCTCATGGCAAGCATGCTGTCATGTTAACACTCACATACATGCAAGATGCTAAAGCATAAACACTCACAGTGTACTCCGAGCCAAAACAAGAAACTAGTTAGAAATCATGCATGATCCTAGTTCATGTTAAAATGGCTAATGCATCGCATGCAAAGTTCAACTAGAATAGGCTCGACTAATCTAAAATGACATACGAGATGCAACAATTTGATACATGTATTCAACTTGGAATTGAAATACAATACAGTTAGTATGATGCGCTGAGCCCGGTGCATGCAATACAGATGAATGATGCAAACATGCATAGCATAAGGATGCTAAATGAAACATGCCCTAGAACTAACCATCGTAAGAGGGTAAGTAAAAAGGAGAAAGAAGTGGGGGTTGGAAGACATGCATCACACACACGCACGCTTATTACATAATTGCGCCCTCTCGACGGAGGGACCGAAAGAATAATACAAATCATCTAATTAACTAACAAGCTAATTAATTAATTACACAACCAAATCGAAATAAATAACTATTCTAAGTTATTAAAACACTGAAATGGCCTCGAGACGAGGGATGAATGCATGCTCGGACGGCTTCGCTCGGAAATCCATCGCCATGCTTCATGTTGCCTCTGTTTGCACTACTCTGTACCTCTGAAAATTGTGCCAACTTCTGTGACACTTTTGAACCATCTTGTGTACACTGTGGGAGGTCATCGACCAAGAGACGATGCCATCGACCAAGATAGGAGGTCATCAACCAAATATAAGGCTCTCGGCCAAGTGTTTGTTGCCGATCGGCACTGAATATGGTCGATCGGCCATTTCTTCCTGTGAAAAGCTCCTGTTGCTGCAGCAGAGGTCAAACAGAGCATGGCAATACATTTACAAGATAATGTCTGCACAACTACACCCCTTTATATGTTTGAGACTCAAAGGAGTGTAGTTCTCGACCCTCGGACCACCAATCACGCATTTCAATGCATGATGCCCAAAGGAGCCGAGTGTGCAATTCAATATCAAATGAAATGCACAAAACACATAAGGGGCCCCAACCTCTATCATGCTTGATCAAGAGGCAAGGGAATGCACACACAATGCAATGCAACCTAAGTATGCAAGCAAAGCTAATGCAACATGGTCATGTTAACAACAATGCCATGTAATGCAACTAGCATATGACAATATGCAAAGGGGCAAGTATGTAACAACATGTTAATGGAACTAGTATGCAACAAGCATACGACAACATACAAGGCAAGCATGCAACAACATGCAAAGATGGACTTAAACTAAAGTGGACAGCTCTTAAACATGCCCAAATCAGTGGCCAAAATGCTATGGAAATGAAGACAAAGGTACATACAAACATGCATGCCAATTGGCCTATCACCTAAGCATAGGAGAGCAACTTTCAAGAGCACTTAAAAGGAGATAAATATGGACATGTGACGAACATGGTAAGCTCTGAAATCACATATGGAAAGGTGCCAAACCAACCAAATAAAGCAAGCAAATCATGCAAGAAAGCCTAAAGCTTGAAACTAGCCAAGGGGCTCAAACCAAGGCTATGAAAAATCTGAAGCAAATGACAGGTATAATCCAAAATAGTCCTAGATCATGCCAAAATGAGCCTAAAACATGCAAGGACCAAAGCCAAAAATAAGCTAGAACAAAGGGCCGAAAGCATGAGGCATGCAAGGCTACAAAAGAGGTGTTACACTACACCTATCAAACCAAACATGGCATGAGTTAAGTAATAAAAATCAGAGTTATATCATGGAAAAATAACCCCAAAAACCCACTTAGATGGCATCCCAAACACCTAAACATGATGGCACACACAATGACCCATTCATGAGGCATAAAACATCAACTCTTTGAAGCATTAAAAGAGTGACAAGTGCAAGTGTTTGAGCATGAAACATGGACTGAAATAATATAACAAATGATGCCAAATCATTGAAATGGTTCAAGTAAAGCATGCTAGTGACTTGGACACTCAAGGCTAACAAGCTAGAATGCCTTACGGCTATACAAAGCATGGCATATATGGTCAAAACAACTCAAATCAGAGTTTAAGCATGTTACAACAAGGCTAAAAGCTTCATGGAGTCGAGCCAAAATCATGCTAGAAACATGGCTTAAAGCATGATGCATGTTAAGGCAAATGAAAGGATTGCAAGGCAAGTACATGAAGCATACATGGTATGTCCAAACCAAGTCAAAATAGCATTATATCATGGCAAAACAAAGCCTAATACATACTGAAATGAAGCTAAAACAAGCCAAGCAAACATGCTACCAATATAAGCCATTTATACTAGCATTCAAGACAATAAGGAGAGGGGATGACCCTCTCCTATTTAGGACTCCAAAATCACCTTCCCACCACTGAAAATCCTCTGGATTTCAGTGCTAGAAAGGTCATGCAAAGCTAAGAACAAGGGCCAAAAGGGATGGCCTAAAACAAGGCCTAACAAGGTCTAAGAGGGGGGAAACAACCCCAAACCAAAAAGTGATCTTAAACAAAGATCTAAAAAATCAAAAATCATAACTTATTGTAGTTTAGAGTTAAGCTTAAAACAATAAGCAAGAAGGTCTAAAAGCTTAAGCAAGAAAGGGGTATTAAAAACAAGAATGCTCACCCTTGAAGAACACTTTCAAGAACAAGGCTCCAGCAACTTTTCCAACCTTAAACCACTCCAAGAACTCTGAAACTAACTCTCTAGGATCTCAGCAACCAAATGATGGTGTATTGCTAGGTGTTTGTGTGTAATAGTGTGAACAAAACACCCTTTTGAGCACAAATACACACACAAATATATAGAGAGAGGGAACTATAGAGATAGATAGATATATATCTTCTATCTCAGATTTTTGGAACCCTTGAGAAGGGAGGAGGGCCTCCCCTCTTATAGAAATCCAAATTCAAAGCTTCTAGGAGAAGCTAAGCCAAGGGACAAATCCCTCCATACACGTGTATGGAGGGTTTGAATTGTGCATGCCAGCTGTGACAGTTGGCATAAAATATCTACATAAAGCAGATAAATAGGGTTCGGCCAGAAAACATGGCCAATCGACCAACATAAGTGCCGATCGACCAAAAGGAGTGCCGATCGGCCAAAACTTTTGGCCGATGGAAAGAAAACAAGGCCGATGGGTTGAGGGGATGGCAAACAAGCCACCCTCTTCCCTCAGAAGCAAAAGCACAAGTGCTTGGTCCACAACCAAGCACAAAATAGACAAGCTGAGAGATCTTGAGGCAAGGCGCGCGACCGAGGCCTCCGGGAACTCAAAACGAACTTAGGCATGGATGATCATCGAGTGTTCAAACGATGACGTCCAAGTCTTGAGGACGGTCAAAAAATGGGGTGTCTACACCCATCATTCCCTTAATAATATTCAACATGAGATTTAACAAAAGAGTAACCACATACCTTAATATTTTCATCATCCCTATGATATGAATCTATAGCATGCGATGATAATAAGTCAAAACAATCTAAATACAAATTTATGCCTTAATGGCTACAAGTTCCTAGGCTTTGCTCAGTTACAACAAAGTGGTTTTCAAACCCCTACATAGATAGCTCTTGACTTGCAAAACAGAACAAAACAAAACAAATAAATAGTTGAGCCTTGTGCTCCAAAAAGATCCTCCATGCCTTCACTTTAGCAGAGGCACATCACAAATCACTTGAAAAATTGTTTCCACTAAGGGATGAGTATAAAGCCCAACAAAGATTAGGGGTGAGCAACGGACATATCGATCCGCGCAAACCGATCAAACCGAACCGATTTGCCGCATTTTGGATAGATGTGTGATGACGAGCAGACGGTTGCAGATTGATTTTTTCCAATCCACCTAGTTTTGGACGGATAACGGATTTGAGGTTCATTTGGCCGCAACCAAACCACCAAACTGCGAGCACCCATAGTAATTTGTAAGACTTTGTGTTTTTAATTTGTTTAGATATTCTGTTTATATTTTCAATTGAAAAAGAGTTTAAATATTCTGTTAAAAAGGAGTTTTCAACTTGAACTTATTTTTTGAATTGAAAAAAATAAATATATTATTTATCTATATTTTTTGGTTTTTAAATCTAACCCTAAAAATAATAAATAAATAAGATGATATATGCTGGTTGGTTTTTATTTAAAAAAGCAGATATAGATGTAACAATACAGAGGTAAAAAATCTCTACCACAGCTTTGTTCCTGGTTTTAGTGGTTTGAATTATTTTTATATTTTAAGAACCACATATTGTAATATTTTATGTGGATGAGGCATGCTGTGATTTGTAATATATGGATAAGACATGCAGTGATTATAATATTCTAAAGTTTCAACCTTCTTTCTTTAGATGAGGCACGAAATGATTGTAATACTTTTTTAAGTCGTTGACTGTAATACTTTTTTTTTTTTTTTTGGAGGAAGTGACACAAGTTAAATTATGTTTGAAAATTTATAAAATTTTAAACCACCAATCTGATTCGCATCCATTCGCCAATCCGCCAATCCGCTCAATCCACATTTGTTGGATTGGCGGAACGAATACGGATTGATTTTTCTCTAATCTGCCAATCTGATGGACGGATGGCAGATTGGAGGTTTTGTGGCTGTAACCGATCTACATCCACCCCTAACAGAGATAATCTAAATAAAGTGCACGCAGTTATAACAATATCATGAGGTGCAATGCATATGAGATGTCAATGCCAAAAATCATAGGTTTTTTTCATTTTGAAATTCTCATGCCATGCACTTATTCAAAAATATAACCAATTCAATCATCCATTTGATAAAACAAGGGGCGGGAGTAAATACGACAATGGTAATCCCTAGGCTGATGTCTGCAAGTAGGCAAAACTAGCACTACCAATCTCTACTTTGCCGGCTCCTAATCGAAGGCACGTGGTACCTACTCCACGTTAGTGGTTTTCGGTCTTTCATCCTGGAGACTTAAGCCAATTTAAACAGTACAAATCTACACCCCCTATCTAGACTTGCCAAATGTATTTACCCCATAACTCAACACATTTCAAATATTCTCAATGAATCAACTTGAAAATCAATTTCTCAAATCCAATGCAAGGATTAAATCATAAGATTATACAATATTCAATGCCATGCATGCATTTGCAAATATTTCAATTTACCTAATTCACATGTAATTTCTACAACAATCAATACAACCCTCCACAAGTTGCCCAAACAATTATCTCTATAAAATATAAATTTTAAGAGACAAATAAAACTCATAATCTTATATCTTCAATAATTTCAACATAGGAGTAACGATCATGTGTTCAATCTCTTCTTTTCCAACTCAATCAAGAATCATAATATTCTTCCAAAGATTTCATCAATTTTTTTCTTTTTGTTCAAGCTTAAAAATTCACCAAGAATTTTCATAATGTTAAAAATAACATATGTTTTTTTCAACATTTCTCAATACCTCAACATGATAAATATTTTTCATCTTTCTCAAGAATTCAATATTTTCATGCTAAACAATTTTTAAAAGGAATCTCAATAGTTTCCAATATTCTTAACAACATTCTCATCAATCTCATTTGAACATTCACTTTCACATTCTCATTTGCTCAATAAACACATGCTTTCAACACTTATAAATTTCTCATAAGTTTAGCCAAACATCTAAATTTTAATATTTCAAGTTCCTAGGATTTTATCAAACTTTGGGGATTTCTCATTTTAAAGATAAATTTCTCAAATTCTTGGGTTCTACAACAACCACATTTTACAAGCTGAAAAACTTTAAGAAAAAAAATATTTGAGAATCTTCCCCTTTTCATACATTAAATATTTTTCAATAAAAACCATAATCTCTTTTAAGTGCTATATTATCAAAATTACACATAATAAAACTAAAATACATACACAAGATTTAGAAAATCTCTACCTCAAGTTTTAGTGGAAGGAAAAGAGAAAAACCTCAAAAACCAACATCGTCGAAAAATGATCTCCACCGATCAAAATGATCCATTCAAGATGCTCATCAAAATAGCCTCAAGAACTATGGTCTAAACATCAATAGGTTTTGATGACTCAAAAAAAAAAAAAAAAAATACAAGAATTTGAGGGTTTGAGAGAGAGAGAGAGAGCTTTGTCAAAACAAAAAAATAAGAAGGGGAAAGAGAGCCTCCCCTACCACGTGGCCGCTGCCCTCCCCCCCCCCCCCCCTTTTTTATTTCACATAAGTATCTATATATATATATATAATTGAGGGTCTTTTGAGAAGTTTAAAAAAAAAAAAAAAAAAAGCTAGTTTTTAGCTTTTTATTCATTTTGGATCATATCACCTCTCACATTTGTTATCTACAAAAAGACAAAATAGACTAAAAAAGCCAAAAAACTAACTTTTTACCAACTTCCCAAAACACTACTACATCAGCGACACCATAAATTTGAATATAATTTTTTTTTCCATCACGAAATATATTTCGTTTAATGGTACATATGGTGCATATTATGAATATGCATAATTCTTTTATGATAATAAAATAAATAATAATAATAACTATAATAATAACAACAACAATAATAAATGGTTACAAACGAGTCGTGATTTAATCAATTGAGCCCAAAATGAATAGAATTTAATAATTTTAAATAAATCTCTAACTGAGATTAAAGTATAAAATAATTTTAAAAGACTTAAGGTGGTCCCCACCAATCACATAATTAAATATAAACCAAAATGATTAAATATGGGCTAATCAAATAAGTTCCAAAAATTAAATTTATATCTCATTTATTATTTAAGGCCCCAAAATAATTAAAACTCAAGAAAATTTGCCAAGCAGGCCCTATGAAGTCGAAATCAAGAAGTCATAGAATTTGTTTTCACCAATTTAAACATAATGGTCCATGATACCACAACTATAATAATAATAAGGGCAAAATTCAATTTGATTCAACTCGTTACAGTGATCCTATGTAAAATAGGCTTATAAAAACAATTTCTTTCAAAGTTAAAAAAAATGTATTCTCAACCTGAAATTAAATTCTCATTTGTGTTAATCAAATTTACTAAAAATCATGAATTTCACTTGTATCAAAATATTTTTTCTGAAAAAATAAAAACATCGAAAAATTCTATAATATGCAAATTATGACTTGGTTATTACTAATGTTGTATTATTTTGGTTATTAATCTGAGAAGGTTTTTGCTAATTTCTTATGTTTTTGGTTATGTCTAAAGTGGTGCATCAAGTCTTTAATTATGCTTCAAATAGTGTCTAATTATAATCTATTATAATGTTTTTATATGACAATGTTTAAGTATTTTATTACATGAAAACGTGCTTAAGGTAGGTTGACTCAAAAGTAGGATTTATGCTTATATTAGTAAGATTGTAAGAGTTATTCATATTGATACATAAAAAATAATAAATTCAAATCATAAACAGTGTCATCTAAGGGAATCTATAACCTTAATAATTTCAGTTCTCAAAGTGATTCTGATTAATTATGTGACACATCACAATAATCGCAAATTTTTTATTTCAGCCAAATTATTTTTGCATATCTTTTTGGCAAAGCTCATAAACGTGCACTATCAGTAATACAATAAATTCAAAATTTTTAGTTAAAAATTATTCAAGAAACATCAATAAGTGCCTTAAATATACGCAATCATTTTCGATCAATCATTATTCTTTAATAATACTTTACACTATTTCCCATTTACCATTTGGCATTTGTTAATTTATTTTCTAAAAACTTAACAAAAGAAGTATTGAATTCTATTATTTTAATAAATCCATATCAAATTGGACGCTACGCATGTATGTAAATAACTTATAGAAATATGATGTCTGACATAAAATTACAATGAAGTTAACTTTAATTAATGTAATAATATTTTATATTATGATACGTGTTACAAAAAAATAATATTAATTTTAATTTTAATTATTTTTTTTAAGGGTAAATTACACTGACACCCCCTGAGGTTTATGTTTATTATAGTTCCCCCTCTCACATTTAGGAAATTACACTGACCCCCATTGTCAGTGTAATTATTTGACGGTGTTAACTTGTAAGTTAAAATGGCATATTTATCCTTAACCTTTACATATACTTTAAAGGATAAATTACATTGACACCCCTTGAGATTTCAATTTAATATAGATCCCCCCTGACATTTCAAAAAAAAAAAAACTAATTTAATAAAAATAAATATGAAGAAATATATTTAATTTGTAAAAAATTATTTCTAACCACTCGAAAGATAAAAATTATATAAAAATGATAATTATTTTTTCGTTTTTATTTCTTAACCAAATTAATTTTTAATTTTTAAATTTTTTTTTTCTAAAAATCAAACCATACATAGCCTATGAATCTTTTGATAAGTCATTTCTTACGTTGGTAACATATTTACTTATTTGTTAATTTTATGACATTTTTACCATCTGAGGTCTATTTGGTAACCATTTCGTTTTTAGTTTTCAATTTATATTTACAAAAATTTTAAAAACTGTCATAAAAACTTGTTTGATAATTTTTTTTTGGTTTATAAATGGTTGTCTTAGTTTGTAAATTTGAGAAAAAAGCGTAAATTCAAAAAATGAGTTTATGTTGATTTTTAAACAGAAATTTAAAAATTTGACTAACAAATTTTTTTTTTTATTAATTTTTTTTAAATAATTTTTTTTCCAATGAATTTTTTTTTTCAATGAATTTTTTTTTCCCAACTAATACTAACCAATGGGGCAATTGGTAATGCTACTTTAAACCTTGGGGGAGGGGATTGTAATTTCTAAAATGTAGGGAGTGTCAATGTAATTTATCCAGTGAGGGCAAAATTGATATTTAAAAAAACTTAAATTGCTAACATCAACAAAATCTATTAGTTGACTTAACAATGAACTAACTAAGGAAGCAATCTGCAATGAAACTTTAAACCTCAGGGAGGGGGATGTAATTTCCAAAAGTTGAGGAGGAGAACTGTAATAAACATAAACCTCAGGGGGTGTCAATGTAATTTACCCTTACTTTAATAATCTTAGTCTTATCGTTCTATAAAAGTGTTAGTTGAATACTTATATATAATAAATTTAGTTAAATTATTTGTTTATTTTGTTCTATTGTGCTATATGTAATTATTTATTTTGAATACTTATATATAATAAATTTAGTTCTATTGTGATGTAGAAGTGTAATTATAATATAATGATTTTATATGGTATATATTAAATTATAAAATAATAACATAAATACTTATTTTGATATTAAAAATAATAGTTAAGTTAGAAACGGAATTAGTAATATAAAACTAAAAGTGATTCTAATTATTTAATTTAATATTTATATTTATATTTTTTTAGAAAATAAAAATATGTTGAAATAGAATTATACAAAATTTAATTAAAAGATTAAATAGAAATAAGTTATGATTGGATTAAAAAGAAAATACATAAATTAAATAGGTTTGGTTTCATAACTCATGATTCACTTTTTAGAAAATGGATTTTTGGTAAAAAGCCCCTTCTATGGAGGCTTTTTTGTGTGAAGCTCACCAAATAAAATAATAGTTTCAAAAGTCCCTCAAATAAAAAAATATGATGAAAAGGCTGAAATGCCTTCCATATAATCCAAAACCCTCGCTAACCCATTTCTCTTCCCTTTCTATCTCCACATTACTGGTGTCCTCTCTCTTCCCTTTATTTTCTCTCTTTTTAAGCCCCAAACCCTTTTGATCTCCATTTTCGATCCATCTCACAAAATCGAAATCTTGAAATCGTCCATTGAAATCCATCACCATCTCAGATTTGATGCCTATGAACTCATGTTTGAGATCAATAGTTTCATATTTGAGATAAAATGACCTCATATATGTCCAAAAAAAATGATAAATTGATATATTACAATAAAAAATTGAGAGTTTTTTTGTTTGTTTGTTCATAGATCTAAAGTAAAATTCGAATATAATTCATTTATCTAGTATGTACTCTGTTTTCGCAATAGTAAAATTTTACTCTGGTTAATGAAAAATAAAATTTATTCTCTTATGCATAAACAAACATTCAACAACACAGTTAAAATTTTACTTTAAGATTCAGAGTAAATTTACTGTAAAATACAGTAAAATTTACTAAAAAATAAATCAGAAACTGCATAGACAAACATTCAACAATACAGTAAAATGTTACTTTCAATTCAGAGTAAATTTCTACTCTGAAGATTCAGAATAAATTTTACCAGAAAACAAATCAGAAACTGCATAGACGAACATTCGACAACACAGTAAAATTTTACTTTCAATTCAGAGTAAATTTTACTCTGAAATACAGTAAAATTTTACTCTGAAATAAAGTAAAATTTTACTTGCATGTAAGAAAACATAACAGATTAACACCAGAGTAAAATTTTACTCTCATTTTATCAAACAAAACAGAGCACAAACCAGAGTAAAAGTTTACTCTCATTCTGTCAAACAAAAACAGAGCACAAACCAGAGTAAAAGTTTACTCTCATTCTGTCAAACAAAAACAGAGTACACACCTGATTGAACTCAGCAAATCAACAAAAATAAATCAAAAATAACAACAGATTTATACAGCTTTACAACGTAATCTCTCATTTAATTGAGAGCGTTGATCTTGGATGGCGAGATCGTGCATTGTTGACCAAAGGTGAGATCGTCGACGGTGAGATCTTCAGACTTTGAGATCATCTTCATGGATTTCGCAGATCATCTTTACTTTGTAGATTATCTTCAAGATCGTTTTATGCATGAGCTGAGATTATTTAAATATATGATATTATATATATATATATATATGAGGGCAATATGGTCAAAAAAAAAAACAAATTATAGAATGTCCTTATTGAGCTGGGCTTCTCTTACTCAGGTGCTTTTTGAAGGAAAATTCATTGAGTTGTCCTTTATCTTAAAAAAAAGGTCCAAAAAAGGGGGTCTTACCGAAAATCCCTATAGAAAATTGTAGTTTTTTGTTTTTTGTATTTTTTTTTTGTTTTTACTATTTTTTTAAAAATATTTTAAACATTTTTTTTTTAATTTTTAGATACACCTAACATAAATACACATAAAAATTATAATATTTGTGAAAAAAAATCTTTTAAAAAAATTCAATAAATATAAAAAAATAAAAAATAGTACATTTTTCATATTTTTATGTATTTATTATTTTTTAATATTTTTATTAATATTTTATTTTTAGATACATCTAAATAAGGTGCATCTAAAAAAGTAAAAAAAAAAATTCTTAAAATTTTAAAAATATTTACTAAAAATAAAAAAAATACGCAAAAAATAAAAACTCAATTTTCAGAAAATTGAATTTAGAAAATTAAAACCAAACACAGTGATTTTTTTTTTTTCTTCGATATTCTTTTTGAATTAATCATACATATTGTATATAGGTGTATAAAAGTTAGTTAAATATAAATATTTTGTAATAAATAATTTCATATTAAATAAAAAATTATATATAAATTAATATTAAGACATCAATAAGATAGATAAAAAATAAAAATATAAAAGAAAATTAATTTAATTCATGCAATGCAAATAATTAAGTACATTCTATATTATTTATTTATTTGTATATCTAGATAATTGTTTCCATAAATATATAATAATTAAACTAAAATATCAATTATACAAAAAAAAAAAAAAATGATAACGAAAATTAAGGATATTTATCAATTAGTCCCATCTCACAAACAAGTATTGCAATTAGTCCCAATTTTTTCTTTATCTATCTGCTAAGTCCTATAAGTGGAGAGCTTCTTTCCATGTGTCCTATTTTCGATTTTGGTAATATTTTGATAGACGACTATGCCCTTTTATTAATGTGGCAGATATGATGTAACACTCCAATGTGACAGATATTATTTTTGACACTCCAACATGGTGGGTATGATGTAACACTCTAAATCTTTTACTCAAAGAAAATTAAAAATTCCTTAGTATATTTCTTTCAAATGTGACAACGTGACGGGTATAATGTAACACTCCAAAAAATTAAAAATTCTTTAGTGTACTTTTTTCAAATATGACAACATGGCAGTATGATGTGACACTCCAAAAACATAAAAAAACTTATTAGTGTATTTTTTTCTAAATGTAACAACGTGGCCCAAATGTGACAACGCGATAGGTATGACGTGACACTCTTAAAAAACGAAAAACTCATTAGTGTATTTTTTTCCAAATGTGACAACGTAGTAGGTATGATGTGACACTCCAAAAAAAATTAAAAATTTATTAATGTACTTTTCCCAAACGTGACATGTGACACTCTAACGTGGTAGGTATGATATAACACTGTAAAAAATTAAAAACTCTTTATTGTACTTTCCCAAATATGACACTCTAACATAACATGTATAATGTGACACTAAAAAATTCCTTAATGTACTTTTTTCAAATGTGACACTTTAATGTGATGGGTAAATGAGTCATTACACATCAAAAATGACTAAATGGATCACAAGAAAAAAAAAAATGAGACTATATGGATTATAAGTCCAAAATATAGGAATTATTGGTCAATCTCCCAAAAAATTAAATATATAATAAAAAAATATATAATTAATTATTATAATTAAAATTGAGATTATGTAAAATTTTATATTTAAATGTAAAAGGCATATATCACTTTTTGCAAAGGCTTCTCTTTAGTCCATGATCGAATTGGAAGGTATTATTGGGCCTGTGGGGGGCCACCATGGGTCCCGTTTCGATAATTTGAATTATTCAATATATAGAACTTGTCGAGTACTATATGCTTATAAAAAATCACGTTGATCGGATATCGATAGCTATTTCATCGGATTAGATTTTTATAAACTGTTTATTTTTCTACCGTCCATTTTTTTTATACAAAACTGATTTGATTATGTAGCTATCGATATCCAATCAATATAATTTTTTACAGAAATATGTGTTTGGATGATGATCATGCAATGTGTGGTTGTTAGACTTTTAATGTGTAATTAATATATTTAATATATGAAATGTTTTTTAGTTTTAGATTTTTTGATTTAATGGATTGGTTTAATACTGATATCAAAGTTGCCGCCACATTTGAGTTTTGGAAAAATAGAAATTAATTTAATGAAAATAAAACAACCATCCATTACATGATCATTACCCAAACACATAATAAAAATTAATTTGGTAAAATAAATAAATAAATAAATGTTTAAAAGATTTATTAATTTTACATAATTTTATCTTTGATGTGTAGAAATAATTTTTAAAAATTCAAAAATATTTTTTGACATTTATTTTTGTCAAATTAATTTATATTTTATCAAATTGACGACTTTGCCTTTGAGATTAAGTAATGGTATCTTCAATTGTCCTTATTTGGAACAAGATCCAAAATTCATGATCAAATGTGTCACAATTAAAAAGTCAGGGATTAAAGTGACACAAATCCCAAACTATAAGGACCGCTAATATAATTTGCCCATATATTTACTAATTAAAAATTAAATAAATAGGTAGGTCTACTAATTCATGGATTGGACATGAACTAGATGATTTTCTAAATACTAGGCTTAAATCGAGAATTATTGGCAAAAAAAATTTACTTGACTAAATTTTCTTAGTTATTTTTTAGTGTTTAATCCAATATTAGAACCACCAAATTAGCTCATATCAGTCATGAACTGATAAACTATGATATAATTTAAATTTATTAGGACTAGAATTTAGGGTGGCTTTATAACTATTCATTTAATTGTTTTAAACATATATATATATATATTAAAATTATAGTCCAAACTTTTTAATAAGTATGCATAAAATAAGTCCATATTTCTTATTTTCATTATAAAAAAATATTTACAAATATTTATTTGCTAATTTAATAAATAGATATGTCCAATGATTCATATAAGTTGGGAACAGAATAAAACAATTTTTAATGATTAGGTGAATGACAAGTTGGCATAAATCTAATATTAAGCTCAAATTTAATATCACAAGTGAATCCTAATTCATTTTTACATAAATCTTATAATCTAAGACAAATTGTAATTTTTAGACTTCACAAAAACATGAAAAAATTACTATATTGGCAAATGTAATTTACACTATTATATAATAAATTAAATTTACGAAACTCATAAGACGAAATGAATTTTATATTTTATCATAAATATAATTTTTTGTGATTTTATTTTTTAATTTTTACCACTTAAATTATGACATATATTTGTTATTAAGAATTTAAAGAACACAATTAATGACTAAGAAAAAAAATTCTCTTATATAACACTGTGATAAAAATGAATAAAATTTAATTGATTTTAAATCATTTTTGTTAAAAATTGTAAATAAATTTTTTAAATTATTATTCAATTTTTAATTATTTATTTATATCCGTACATAACACAAGTGATTATATTAATAATTAATTAAAAAATACAAAAATATAGTACTAGACAAATCCCACATATCTACCTGTGAATCAGACAAATTCTAATATTAACGATTTAGATTATGACAACGAAATTATGGTGAACCCTCATGAACCTAACAACAGCCAAACCCATTTGCAAAACTTTCGGCTTCGACAAGTCACCACCTCACCGGCCTCCCCAGTCGCCAATCGGCTGGTAGACTCGGTCGATTCCGAGCTCGCTTCTACATTATGTTTAGAAACCTAGGAGAGAAAAGAAAAGAAATGATTAGTTAAGTTATAAGAGAAAAGAAATGAAAATGAAATAATTGTGATTTCTCTCATTTTTGTTTGGATAAGGAAGAAATAAAAGAAAAGAAATGATTGTGATTTTCTCATTCTTATTTGGTTAGATTTCATTAAGAGAAAAGAAAAGAAATTATTTTATATTATAATACCAAATTAACCTTTTTATATTTTCAATTATTTTATTTCTTTTTTTTTATAGGGACAAAATTAGTATTCAATTATTTTATTTCTTTTATCTATACTATATATTAAACAAAAGGGGGTTTTTAAACCCAAGTCTTGTGGAAGCTCCAATCCCCCAATCTAAATTTCCTAATTTTTTGATTTTAAAAAAAAAATCTTAACATTTATGAACCTCTCCTAACCCTCAAGGCTTACCTTCATAATAACACTTTAATGCATTAAGAACAAACATAAAAAAAAATTCTTTGAAATCCAACTCATGAATTTCTTGAAAAGTCCCAACACATATAATTATTATCCTCATAATAACACTTTAATGCATTAGAACAAGTATAAAAAAGATCTGAAAAGTCCAACATATATGATTATTATCAAAATATTAAACTTTAATATAATATAATATAATAAATAAGGAAAAAGACATTTAATATCTTGAAAAGTCTAACACATATGATTATTATCAAAATATTAAACTTTAATATAATATAACAAAGGAAAAAAAGAAAGAAAAAGACATTTAAAAATCGTAATTCACATATATAGATAATTATGAACACAATCTATGCATAATTTCTTGATTTTTTTATTTTTAAAAAAAAAAATCTTAACCATTTATTAACTTCTCCCAACTCCCAAGTCTTACCATCATAATAACACTTTAATGCATTAAGAACAAGCATAAAAAAAATTCTTTGAAATCCAATACATATGAATTCCTTGAAAAGTCCCAACACATATGATTATTATCCCTCATAATAACACTTTAATGCATTAAGAACAAGCATAAAAAAAAATATTGAAAAGTCCAACCATATGATTATTTTCAAAATATTAAACTTTAATATAATATAATAATAAAAAAGACATTTAATTCATTGAAAAGCCCAACACATATGATTATATCAAAAATATTAAAATTTAATATAATATAAAAAAGGAAAAAAGAAGACACTTAAAAAAAAACATTTAAAAATTACAATTCACATATATAGATAATATAAACACAATCCGTGCATAGCACGGGTGATATGCTAATTTTTATAGAAACAAAATTAATATTTATAAAAATAACGATTTCTTTTCTCTTCTAATCTCTCTCCTTTTAAAAAATAAAAATGAGACTTGTAGATAAATGAATTCCTCCCTATTATTTCCCATTTCTCTTTTCCAAGTAAGAGAAATATATATATATATATATATATCTGTATTTGTCTTCTTTTCTCTCCAAATCAAATCACTCAATCAAACATGGTGCTGGGGTTTTCATCCTCCTCTCTGAATGGTGTCTTGATGTCTTCGATTTCAGCTGTCGATCGTCTTTCGTTGATGAAGTACGTGTTTCCGATTGAGCGATTGCCTGAGTGGGTTAGGCTTTTTTGCTTCAGAACGAGCGAGATTGCCGAGTTTTTGCCGATTTGTGTTCCTTGTTTGAAGGTAGGATCAAGAAGATTCAATTAAGGGTTCGTTTCAAGTATCAATTGAATGTGTTTGAGTATTACATTTTCTGGTTTGCTTATTACTCTGTATGCAGAGGAAATAGTGAGAATTCTGATACTGTGAGGGTTCGGAGGAGTCCGAAAGTTTCGATTGGAGATTGGGCTTCTTCATTTCCAGGATTATCGGGCAATAAGCGTGGCGGTTCAGAGCAGAAAGTTGAGTGTGGTTTGTATTTACTCCTTCTTTATTCATATCTTCGTGCATTTGTGCCAATTTTTGTTAATACACACCAACCTTATCGTAGCTCGCTTCTACATTACAATTCGAGTTATGATAATTCTGTCGTTGATCAAGCCAAGTTCATTGTTAATACCCTGAAACACTTTTGGTTGATCGATAGCGATTTCTCACCCGTACCTGTAAATGTATACAAATCATTTGGAGAGTCATTTCCTTTTCGTTCGGTTCTTGGCGAGACTCCGCCCACTTCCGGGTTGGAGAGGTTGTCAATTTCTTTGTGAAGTATCTGAATTTGAGTTCAGTTGGGTTTACTGTAGTGTCTGATCAAGTTGAATATAGTGAGAGTCCTAGGTGGAGGGTATCAGGATCTTCGGATGGTTTTAAGTCAAGGAATGGTATGTCAGTAACTTCTGGTGTGGATTCTATTGGTTGTTGGAACTCACGGATTCAGAGGCCATTGTACCAGTTCGTATTGAGGACGTTTTTGTTTTTGCCCTGTGGAGACTTCTATCAAGAATGCATCTCAGGTGTCCTCTGTTTGGATTAGTTATATGGAACCTTGGACAATCCGCTTGGAAGATTTAAGGAGCTAGAGGCAGTTGTTGGTACATCAGCTAAAAATACGACAAAGGTGAACCCCCAATCTTCAGCATGTGGAGATGGCAGGCCTTTGTATTTTCCAATTATCTGTTCTACAGTTCCCTGGTTATGCATTTTTTTTGGATTCGCACACAAGTTCCTTCACTCAGATCCAGAAGTAATCGTGCAAATGGTATCAAAGGTTTGTTTCTCACTAGCAATTCTTTTAATTACATGTTATGATTTGAATCATTATGCATATATTAATGTTCCTTTACGAATGGAATAGAGAATACATGCTTAAATTTTTTAGGGGGCTTTATCTTGGACTTTTGAACTGAGAATTTTGGCTCAAAACTTAGAAAATTGTGGGCAATGAATTTGGACTAGTAGTCTCATGTATGATATATTGTAACTGTTAAAAAATCTGTAGACTGTTGCCTCTTTATGTCTTGCTGAATAAGCTCTTGGGTGGCAAATTCCCAATTCATTGTAATCATGTTTTCCGTTATGGAAGGTATCATGAGGGTAAGGGCAGTTCATTGATATCCTTCTTGTGGAATAACACAGTAGTTCAAGAGGTTGGAACACAGAAGTTGGTATGTGTAATTAATTGAACTTGTAGTAACATGTTTGCATAGTCTTGTCATAATAAACCGACTGCCTAAAGCCAATAGTGGTGATAATTAGTTGGTGTCTAGAATGCAAATTGTGATTATTTGATAATAGAGTTGAAAAAATTCTTGCAAGTAGTTGGTTTGAAGAATGGGTAGGAGGAACGGCTAGAAGCTTAAATGTATAGGACTAGTTGAAGTGGCTGGTTTTCTATCAGAGGGATTAGATTTATACATAGGTCATGCTTGTATTATTAGTCATAAAAAATATTACCTTTAACTGGACTGCCAAGGTTTAGGAAACTTTTCCCCATTGTTTGTATAAATAGAAATAGCTGTAAATGGCATGATGGATGGTGGAAGCAAAATATGGTTGGACATATTATCAGGAAAGCTGAATCTGAAACCCTATAATTCCTTGGATTGAAACCAATCTGCCAATTATGGACTTGAATTCCCTAGAAAATTGAGTCTATTTGTGCAACATTGGGTTGTCAGTTTCTAAGGTTATGTTTGGTTAGAGGATTTAGGGAGGGATTTTGAAAGGGAAAGTGAAAATGTATTTAATTTAATTTTAATTTTAATTTTAATTTTAATTTTTATATTTATTTGGAAAATAAAAATATGTTGAAATAGAATTACAAAAAATTTATTTAAAAGATGTTGTGATTGGATTGAGAAGCAAATATATAAATTAAATATGTCGAGTACTGCTATTTTTTTCTTTAATATTCTTTTTGAATTATTCATACGTATTGTATATAGTATATAAAATTTAAATTAAATATAAATGTTTTGCAATAAATAATTTCGGTTAAATAGAAAATTGTATATAAATTAATATTAAGACATCAACAAGATAGATAAAAAAAAAATATATATATAAAAGAAAATTAATTTGATATGTGCGATGCATATAATTAAACACATTCTATTTTATTTATTTACTAGTGTATGCTCGTGCCTAAATAAAGCCTATAGGTTTTATTTAGGCACAGTGGATATAATTTTGGGATTAATCTTCTCCAGTCCAATCTTTTATGTAGTATATGGAAATTTTATTCACAAAATAATTTCGGAGAAAAATTGTTTCTTTCTTATAGCATCATTGTTATTCTTACCCAGGTTATCAATCCTTCTTATTCTAATTGAGGAGGTTGGTCTCACTCGAACCGGCTGAAATTCAAAAAGAATATAATCTCAGTGATTGCAATATTAACCAACCATCTCTCATGTCAACTATTGATAGGTAATGTTTAAAAAGAAAAGGCATGGAAAGAAAATTTGTGCACTGCCACTCACTGCCATTGTGCAAAATTAAAAAGTGTATCAAAGCCCAAAGTCTAGCAAGAAAAATGTATCAATTAGTTAAATAAATTGTATGATTAGCAAACTCATGAACATATTACTCTTAAAGTCTCAGTGATTGCAATATTAGTTAGTTATAACACTTATTTCACTTTCCGAAGCATAAGTCACAGACTCTTCATATTACACTTCTCTCTTGCCAAAGCTTAGTTAATAAACCAATTGCAAAGAAAGAGAAAAATAGATAGTAAAAGAATAAAAACTAAACCTTAATCAACAAAAACCACATCTCTTTGGGCAATCAACTAACCCTCCAATCAAGGCATATATGTCTATGGATTACACTGATCTCAAAACATCAAGCACTATTTATAATAATGCAAAAATCATCAAGCACTAATTGAAAGTTCTAAACACATTATTAGATTTTTGCTCTTAAACCATCATCATGCACAACGTTTATAATGCCTCCCTCCATCATCAAGCACTAATGATTCAGCAAATATATTTAATTTCTAATGTGGGAGCCCGAATATTGTGGGGGGCAATAAAGCCCGAATAATAATATGAGGACAGTCAAGGAGAGAATTTGTATTCGGCCTCACCTTGGTCAGTCATAGAGCGAATAGACTGACCAGTCAAACAAAAGCCGAATAAATAAATGTGCAATGGATCAAGAGTGGGCCCGACCCTAAGGCCCAAAAGGAAAAATATAAATAGAGGAGTATCAGCCAAGAGAGAAATGTGAAAAATAGTTTAACTTGAGATATAAGCAATCAAGAGAGTATACACTGACTTATCCGTTGGAGTGCTAATTCTGGTACCCCGACCGGAGCGTTCATTCCTTTCAGGTCACCAACTGAGGATCACGAGTGTCCAACAGGATCCAAAGAGTATTTCAGAACCACTTCTCCACATCTAACATTGAGCTTGTCAGTCTTTTAGAGACATGGAATTCAGCACTTAGGTAGATAACTTTTCAAGAAGCAATATGTCTCACCCCATTTTATTCATTTAGCTTGCACTTGTTGCCTCCCTCGATCTCTACCCCCCCTCATCCCACACCCACACACGCTCTCTGTTTTTTATCTATGTAGCAAATTCCCTCTATCTGCTCCTCCTCATCCCACACCATACACACTTTCTATTTTTTTAATCTACGTAGCAAATATTTACTGACCAAGAAAAAGGCTTTTCTTTGATAACATTCATGGATATCTTTGCCATCACAATACAAATGCAAGGAGCGTTCATTTCAAAAATCTTCAAACCACAATCTCAAAAGAAAGATTTCATTAACTCACAACTAAGATCCAATTGAGAGCATTCAAACTATTTAGAAGTAATGCACAACAAAAAACAAAAAAAACAAAAAATTGCCAATTTTTTTGGTCTTTCCCAAAACAATAAATAATAATAAAAATAATTAGCAAAGAGAACATCATCCAAAAAATAGATAAATTCATAAACTCAACCCAGTCAAGCAAAGGGGAACTTTTTCCTCACCCCAGTCAAAAGTTTGGCAAAGGGGAACTTTTTCCTCAACCAAAAGTTTGATCATTCGATTAATCTCCCTTCACTTCCATTCCCTGTGAATTAATAAACACATCAAACAAATCAAATAGGGGAACAATTTATTAAGCATTTGGTGAACATATGAAAAATGGTTTTTTCAATCAAACAATTTATCAAGCATTTGGTGAACATTGTGGTAGCAGAAATTTTATAGTGGTAAAACCAATTATTTTGAACTTCAATTATTGCAAAATTATACCCAAATCCTTAGAATGGAATGAATAACAATAAATTTAATTAAAATAACAGGAAATATGTGTAATTTATTCGAAGTGACATGAAGAAGTTGGTCTTTGAACTATGGAAATCGAGTAAAAGATTAATTCATCAACTTACAACATGAATGTACAAAAAATAAAAAACAGAAGGAAAAAAAAGGGGGGATGGAATCTTGATTACCTTTATTGATGGGCCTTTAGAACTATTCTCCTCACCAAATTCCCAAATTCTGATGCCTCCGTCACATGCACAAAGCATTAACAATAAAAACATCAGCCATACATGAATTGATAATTTCTCTACAACACTCCAACTCAACAGAAAGTTGTGCATTGATTTTAGGAGAAAAGATCTTTCATACTTCAAACTAATTCCCCAGATAACAGCAAAAAAAAAAAAAAAAAGAGAGAGAAGAAAAACTATAACAGTAAAAAGGCGGGTGTGTCCAACACAGATGAAGGAGGTGAAGGGTTTGCAGAATTCGAAAGAAGATTAATCTTAATTTTATATAGATTTCAACAAAATAAATAAATAAATCCTTAAATAAAACTAACGAGACTCTACTAACTTACGGATATAATGTTAAGGGCAATACAGAGGATATATCACAAGGAGGAAAACCAAGAATTGAAGTCATACAACAAAGAAAAATAACAAAGGATTAGTTGAAAGCTACATATAAAAATCTTAGAAACACAAACCCGGGAAACAAAACAAAACAGAACACAAGCCAGAAACACAAAAAAAAATGAAAAAACTCAAAACAACAAAAAAAAAATGAAAAACCTAGAAACATAAAAAAAAAAAAATGGCAAAAACCCAGAAAACACAAATCAATTTAAGGTTAGAAACAAAACACAAACCAAAAATCTTTGAAACACATCAATTTAAGGTTTAGAAAAACAAATCTTAGAAACACAAATCCAAATCCAAACCCAAACCCATCAATTAACCTAAACACATACCTAAATAAAAAAATCAAAATGAGGTAAAATGACGCAACCTTTCAATACTTTGATGATCGGAGTGAACCGAGCTGCCGAAGTGAACAATGGCAACCGAGCTGCCTGAGATATATTTGACCTATTTCAGTGAGATAGATTTTAACCATTTTTGGTACCTAAAATAATTTGAAAGATCTCATGCTTTACACTAATTTACCAAAAAGCTTACTTATCTTCTTTCTAGTAAGTAAAAGGGCAGCACATTCAAATTCCTATCCGAATGCTCTTCGCAGTCATGCTCACTCTACATTTGCCTCTGTTTTCACACTTTTGTCTCCTTCTTTCTTCCATTTCTGAATAAAAAAGAAAAAAAAAAAATCCTATGCCATCATTGTTGTGTAATTGAATCGCAAATATCAATTTCAAATGCAATGGTTTAGCAAAACTCAACCTTCCAACTTATACCAATAAGTACCTCATTACACCCGAATCTCACATATGATGTGCCGCAATTCATTCCTGGAGAGAACAAACCACCAAACAATAATTAGAGCTATAAAGAAGTTTTATTGACCCCAAAAAAGTTCAAATTCAATCAACTCTAAAACAGAGATCCAAAGGTAGTTTCTTTACCAATCTACCCATCTCTACTATGTGCTGCTATTGCCACCACCAAAAAAAAGCCACCGTTTGTCGTCGGACTGCCTCTTTGGTTCATCAATGATCTCATGGGCTTTGTCGCTGATGTCAGCCATCTCTCCGACAACATACTATTTGTAAAACTCTCCATTATAACAACAAAATGATTGTTATAATATAATTGACTACTAAAAAAAGAACAATTATATTTCACTTTTGGAATTTTTAGATTGTATAACACATACAGAGTTTTGATATTATATCCAAATCAAAAATTGAAATTTTGTACATGAAAAAGATTCAAAAACTTTTAAACTCAAGTTCTTAAAATTCCAAAAGTGGAGAAGAGAGGAGTTTGTTGGTACAGATGTTAGGGTTTTGAAATTAAAGAGAAGAGAGAGATAGAGATAAAGTAAACTAAACTAACCTTCTTCAAATCTAACTTCAATAGTGAGAACGAAGCCCTTATGGCGATCGGAGATGGGTGGTGTGCCTAGAATTAGTTGGAGGAGAAAATTACGGTGATCGGGAATGGGTGGTGCGGTGGTGAAAATGGTGAGAGGGGCTTGCAAAGGCCGGAGTCAGGAAGGACGTAGGTAACTGCTGTGGGAGAGAGGTAAACGGGGAGGAAAAGTAGCTTTGAGAGGAAGGAAGAAACTAAAGAGAGGAGGTCTCGTGCCAAAGGTGAGAGAGATTAGAAGTGGGACAGTCAGAGAAGGAGCAGTGGGCGGGAATTTGTCTAGGTGAAGCAAATATGAATCATTCAATCTTCCACCATATTTCTCAGCCATTGATAGCAAATGCCACGTAGGACAAATTTGCCACATTAGACAAAGTTCAAACACCCTCCTACCTTATTATATAGATATTTTATTATTATATATATTCCTGGTGAAGGTGGCTGCATCTTAATTTCATTGTAAATTCCTTATTCTTGCCTCTCACTCACGGGTACTACTGCTCTTACTTGCAGGCACAGTACCTAGTGTACGTGAAAGATACAATTTTCACTTGCATTATATGAATTTGTAATTACTTTTCCCATTTGCCATTTATATATGAAATTCTCCTTATATATTATGAAGTAGCTCAATAATTGTTTTTTAGAAACACAAACTTATCACACACATGACATATACAAAGCATTAACAATAAAAATATTAGCCCATACATGAATGATAATTTCTCTACAACACTCAACTCAACAAAAAATTGTGCATTGATTTTAGGAGAAAAGATCTTCATAGTTAATAAAACGAATTCGCTAGATAACAACAAAAATAAAAAATAAAAATAGAAGAAATATCGAGAACTATGACAATAAAAGGCAGGTGTGTCCAACATAGATGGAGCTGAAGGGCTTGAAGGGTTTGTAGAATTTGAAAGGAAGATTAATCTTAATTTTATATAGATTTCCACAACAAAAGAAAAAAAAAAAAACTATAAATAAAACTAACAAAACTCTATTGACTTATGGATATAATGTTAAGGGCAATAAAGAGATATAAACAATTAACAAAACTCTACAAATAGTGATATCACTAGGAGAAAACCAGGAATTGAAGTCATACAAACAAAGAAAAATAACAGAAGGATTAGTTGAAAGCTACATATAAAAATCTTAGAAACACAAACCCAAAAACAAAACAAACCAAAACACAAACCCAGTAACACAAAAAAATAATAATAATAAAAATAAAAAAATGGAAAACCCAGAAACACAAATCAATTTAAGGTTAGAAATTATAACGGTTTGGGTTAGACCTGACCTTTTCAAGTTCTTGGATCCGGGATCCAATACTCATTATCGTTGTCTATATTCCTTATCTTGTTATTTGGGTTTGGTTGTTTGGAGTTGCTGGTTGTGTTGTGAACAGGTTGGGAGTTCGTTTTTCAAAGGAGTTCATGTTTGTTTTTTCTTTAGATTCGCTCAAGCTATCTTTGGTTCCATCTAGTATTTTTGTAGGTCTACAAAACTACTAGGAGTAGAGTGATCTTCGCTTGAGCGGTCTCTTGTAGGTTTGAATTTCTGGACGGGGGTCATTGTGCGCTCGAGCCATTTTTGGTCACTCAAGCGGTATGTGCGTATATCAGATTCGGGAAAGGTCACTTTGTGTCACTTTTTAATCTCTTTCTCTATCTAAAACACCCCCAAACCTAATTTCTTCACACACTCTCTCTCCAGTTCTTGTCTAAACACCTCAAATACACTCAAATCCGTTGATCTCGCAGCCCTAGTGCTTTGGAGTAAAGTGTAGAGCTCGTAAATGTTAACATTTTAATCAGTGAAACTTCCATTTTGGACTCCGTCTAGAGTTGGGTCTTGCTTTCTTCTTTTTCTACCCTTGAGGTAGGACTTCTTCAACCTCCTTGTATGATTCTTAGCTTCGTTATGTGCTCCTTGTAAAGTACTGTGATTTGAGAGTTGGGGGTTTGATTTAGGGTTTGGTTTTTGAAATGTAAAAGAGGGGTTTTCAAATGGGTTCTTGAGAAGGGAATAATTATATTGTTGAGTTGTGATGAAATATTGGAAAATTCTCTTTTAAATGTGTTTTTGAAAGAAAAAGGTGTTTTATTAGAAATCATTAGTTTTTGACCTATGAATGAAAGGGGAAGATGTTGAGTTTTGAAAAGATAAAATGAATATATCTATTGATGATGAGAGTGGAGTTGGATATGTATTATCACTTCCATTTTGAAATTTATGAAATTATAATTGTTGATGGAAAATTAGCTTTTGTATAGAGATATCTGTTTTGAGTAATCGGTAGAGGATGATTTTGATTGTCATAAAAATTGCATGAGGAATAGGTTAAATGAAAAACATTTATTCATACATTTTGCATTGAACATTGTTTCAGATCCTTACATTGAAAATGTATTATTTTTAAGAAAAATGGGTGAATACCATGGTGAATCTGGTTAGGGGGTGTGATTGTAGTTTTATTATGTTGACCTATGTATCCTTGGTGAAAGTCCAGAAACTCGCTCGATTAGGTGCTGATCCTTCCAGTTAGTATCGGTAAAATGGCTTTGGTAGTGCTTATATAGCCCACTGGCAGACATGTACCTAGAGATTCCTAGTATTTTGTATCCACTGTCATGTTTTCTGATTTAAAAATGTATTGTTTTATGAGTTGATATATAACTAGGGCATTGCATTGTTTTGAAAGAGAGTGAAATGTTTTGGTAATGGCATGCATATGCATTTACCATACGACTTTGTTAAGTTTTATACATTGTGTTCAAGTATCACTACTGGGCTTTAGCTCACCCTATGTGAAAGACAATTTTCAAGTGTTGATGATATGCCTCTACCAAGGAAGTAGCATGGGAGGACCTCGGAGCCGAGAGCTTCTTTTTATTCTTTTGCGTAAATATTTGTTGTACAAGCCTTGAGCTTTATATGTATAGAGTTTAACTCATTTTGTTGTTCCGAAGCATCGATTTGGAAAGATGTAGCTATTAAGACATTAACTTATTTGTACTTTCTTTTGTTTCATGTGATTACTACATGTCATATACTATAGGTCCAGGATCTAGGATTTATGAATATATAGAAGTATATCTCATTTTTTGTATTTTAAAAAAGAATCAATAAAAGGTTAATATTATGTAAATTTTGTTTTTCCATTGAATATCATGAGGTAGGTAGTTATTAATTTGGGGCATTATAGATATAGAACACAAACAAAAAATCTTAGAAACACATCTCAATTTAAGGTTTAGAAAAACGAATCTTACAAACATATGCAAATCCAAACCCATCAGTTTCTTGAATACAAACCCAAAAACATACCTAAATAAAAAATCAAAATGAGGTAAAATGATGAAACCTTTTGATACTCGATGATCGGAGTGAATATAGCTGCCGGAGTGAACAATGGCAACCGAGCTGCCCAAGATATATTTGACCTATTTCAGTGAGATAGATTTTAACCCTTTTTGGTACTCAAAATAATTTGAAAGATCTCATGCTTAACACTAATTTAGCAAAAAGATTTACTCATCTTCTAGTAAGTAAAAAGGGCAGCACATTCAAATTCCTTTCCAAATGCTCTTCACAGTCATGCCTCACTCTACATTTGCCTCTGTTGCATATTTGTCTCTGTTTTCTCAGTTTTGTCTCCTTTCTTTCTTCCATTTATGAATAAAAAAAAGAACCCCCCCCCAAAAAAAAAAAAGGGTCTGTCGTCATTGTTGTGTACTTGAATCACATATATCAATTTCAAATGCAATGGTGTAGCAAAACTCTACCCTCCAACTTATACCAATGAGTACCTCATTACACCCCAATCTCACATATGATGTGCTGCGATTCATCCTGGAGAGAACAAACCACGAAACAATAATTAGAGCTACAAAGAAGCATTATTGAACCCAAAAAAGTTCAAATTCAATCAACTCTGAAACAGAGACCCAAAGGTAGTCTCTTTACCAATCTACCCATCGCTAGAATGTGCTGCTATTGCCACCACCAAAACAAAGCCACCACTTGTCGTCGACTACCTCTTTGGTTCATTAATGATCGCATGGGCTTTGTTGCCAATCTCAGCCATCTCTCCGAAAACACACTGTTTGTAAAACCTTCCATTATAACAACAAAATGATTTTTCTAATATAATTGCCTATAAAAAAAGAACAATTATATTTCACTTTTGGAATTTTCAGATTGTATAACACATATACAGAGTTTTGATAATATATCCAAATCAAAAATTGAAATTTTGTGCATGAAAAAGATTCAAAAAATTTTGGACTCAAATTCTGAAAATTCCATAAGTGGAGAAGAGAGAGGTTGTTGGTAGAGATTTTAGGGTTTTGAAATTAAAGAGAAGAGAGAGATAAAGTAGAACTAAACTAACCTTCTTCAAAATCTAACTTCAAGAGTGAGAACGAAGCCCTTATGGCGATTGGAGATGGGTGGTGTGTCTAGAATCAGCTGGATGAGAAAGTTACGGCGATTGGAGATGGGTAGTGCGGTGGTGAAATGGGAGAGAGGGCTTGCAGCAGTCGGAGTTGGGAAGGACGTAGGTGAGTTGCGGTGGGAGAGAGGTGAAGAGGGAGGAAAAGTAGATTTGAGAGGAAGGAAGAAACTAAAGAGAGGAGGCATGGTGCCAAAGGTGAGAGATTGGGAGTGGGATGGTGAGAGGAGCAGTGGGAGATACAATTTTCACTTGCATTATATGAATTTATAATTACTTTTCCTATTTGCCATTTATATATGAAATTCTCCTTATATATTATGAAGTATCTCAATAATTGTTTTTAAGAAACACGTAAATTGATCACACAACGTGACATTGATTGGATGGTGATACCATGTCATTGGTATCACGGTTATGTTCAATTTTTTCTCTATATGATCTCAGTTTTGACTTGGTGAACTGACTTGTAAACCAATGTAGAATCACATATTGACTCGAATGAATAACGTATACACAAGAAATTACATGCACACAACAAATAGACAACACCCAAAGACTATAGGGGAAGCAAGTACGGGGTGCTACTATGTTAAAAAAATATGCATTATGCATTTATGATTTCAACTGACAATGACATTATTAGTTTGAACAAGAAAGCCACACTACACATGACACACTTAACAACCACAAGCTGAATCACCAGAAATTGATCAGCAGTGCAACCATTTCCATCTGTTCTGCCATCATCGTGGTATCCCTTGGGGCAAGAACACATTTATTTTTATGTTCACACATATTGACATTTGGATATTCACACTCATTTATGTTTGCAAAACAATCAAAAGTGGCTCCTATTAGGGTAGCACCAAAAGTAATAGGTAAATGATATTAGTCACCTGCATTTCACTATTTTATTTCGTCTCTTTTATGTATTCATATAGTAATAAATTTTGTGTGTACATATAGAATGCATAATATATGAAAAAAATAAAATAATGGAACCTACCAATACCATGACATGGAAAATCACAAAAGAAGTAAAAATATTTTAAAAAATATTCAGATGGCATATAATCAAAAGTAAATGAATCCAAACATGATGAACCTATTAATTGCCTTGGCAACCATCTAAGAGGTACGAGTTTCCTTGGTAAGCCGGCAAGCACATGCAAATATAACCACTAGTGCTAGGACCATCGTCTGGCTTATAACAATCACTATTTTTGTCCACATGCATAACTCGTTTGATTTGTTTTAGCCTCTTTGCACGTAAAAATATTACTCCTTATTGTCCAATCAAGCACCATAAGCATATTGTCTTCACTAAAATTACCGAGGTAACTTCTGGAAAAATTAAATGCATCATCTTCAACAACAAAAGCATAATAACAGGGGTTAAAGTCGAATACTTTCCTATGAGTGGCGAAGCTCGCCAGGGAAATGTCAGCATATGCCCCTCCGTTTGGGTGCGAGGTTTGGCAACACCCAAGTCCAGAGCAATTTCCATCGGGAATGTAGCCACGTGTGCTACATGCAGACACACACCCAGTTGTAATGAAATAATTGTGTGCTACTCCAGAAACTTGGATACTTGCACTTGTGTCACAACCAATAGGCAATAGCAGTGAACTTGTTTTTGGTATTAGATATGGTGAATTTGGGCAGCTCGAGCGATGTTTTGATGTTGCTTTGTAATGGTGTACCTAACTGGTCATAACAATCATGAGATATTGACTGCATGATGCGTAACTCACCCTCCTCGAGGAATATATCTAAAATAGTGATATTGGTCTTCCCAATATATGGCTTGGACTGATTACTAGTAATGAGGAAACCTTCTTCCAAATAACAGTTCTCTTTCAAGCCTGTTAGGTTTTATTATTGACAATCCCGTTTGACAAGGATTTCTTTAAGAAGTTGATTTTCTTTCAAAACTAGGATTACTTTTGGATTTCTATAAGTAATTGGATTTCTTTCAAAACTAGGATTACTTTTTGAATTTTCTATAAATAGTTGGTTTTCTCCCAAAACTATTTAATTCCTCCAGATCTTCTTTTTGGTTCTTAAGGTTTATATCTGGGGATATTTTGTTAGTTTTCTTTGATGTTTTATTGAGTATTCAACTCATGGTTTAAAGAGAGTACATCAAAGGTTTTATTTGTTATACACAAGAAAGAGAGAGTTGTTCTTTGGTGGATTTTGAAGAATTCAAGCTTGAAGCTTCGGTGGATTCTGGAATGGCTCATTGTAAAGACAATTCCGAGGTGAAAACGGGGTTGGAAGAGGCACATAGAGGTTGGTTCAATTAGGCGTAGATTCGCTAGGTAATTGAGAGTATACCTGTGTAATTCCTTTAAATCTTCTTAGTGGATTGTTTTTTAGCTGTTGCCCGTGGTTTTTTAATCACAGTTGGAAGTGTCCAATTGTGGTTTTTCCACGTTAAAATCGTTGTGTTGATTTGTCTTGATTGTTTGATTGAGATTGTTATATACTGCTTAAAATTGTTACATAATCACAAATCAATATTTAAGAGATTTCTAGATTTTTTAAAGCCGAATGGGTATGGGATGCTTACATTTCCGCAAAGGTCCGTGCGGCCAAGATTTTTCAGATCTGCAATTGTTGGTGGTGCTGCAACTGCTGATGACAAAATCATTACCTGAACTACTACTATTATGATGAGTTTTACTAGCATTGCTTGTGAGGCCATGGCTGGTT
Source organism: Camellia granthamiana (assembly GCA_036172215.1). NCBI lineage: Eukaryota > Viridiplantae > Streptophyta > Magnoliopsida > Ericales > Theaceae > Camellia > Camellia granthamiana. The sequence goes on along the minus strand of CM069905.1, from coordinate 109,471,669 downwards.
TGTTTCCAGCTTCTTGGCAACCGCTTTTCTGTGTTCCAGGGCATAGAAATTCATTGGAACAAATATGTAAACAAATTCATTGGGGCTATGTACTTGCATGGTCCAAAAAAAAAGGAATAATATGAAAAATCACAAAATGCTATCGATTGGGCATACAGCCATGTGGAATCCTCATAACAGAACATAATTTTTTTTTTTTTTTTTTGATTGGCAAGTTGTGAGCAGTAAAGTCCTTACAAACTCCATCTCCACAGCAAATTTACTAAATTCTGATTATCCTCTGCCCATTTTGTCTCCTGTGATAATGCAAAATCAACTTCCCTTGCTGCAAGTAACCTTTTAATTTCTCTCCTTGTCTCTGGCTTCCTTATTCCATGAAAATAACTTCATTGAAACAAATAGGCAAACACCCCTAGTGCAATAGTGCACTCAGAACTACTCATCAGCCCTTCCCTTTTCAAATGACCTCATCTCATTTTCCTACGTTTGACCAATCCTACCCAAAGCTTCCCTTTTACCATCACTAAAATCCAAATCCAACTTCTTACCAATTTCTATCACTGATTCTACATCTTCCCTAATCAGCCTAATCCCATTATGAATGTTCTGTGAAGAAACTGATACATTCATGTTACCCTCCTTTCTCTTTGTCTTGCCTTTCTTCCTCATCTTACTATACTTTCCACCATTACTAGAATCTAGAGAAATCACTGAAAATAAGATAATCAGTTACCCAAAAATTATCTACAAATCATTTTAGGTGAATTTCACTTTTTATCGTCTAAACTATCACCATTTTTTAATTTTTTATTATTTGATCTCTATACTATCAATTTAATCCATTTAGTTCCTAAATTTTTGGATTTATCTTCATGTCATCTAATTGGAGATGATTGTACAAATTAGTAACTTTTGATTTCCTACCTCAAAAGAGAGTATTAGAACCTTGGTAGGAAACTTTTTTGAGTGAGGCAATCTCACGAGGAAAGTTGTGAACCAAAAGGAAACTTGTAGGGGAGAAAAGATGTGGAAAGGAGAGGGAAAGTTGCAATAGGAGAGAAGATGTGGAAAATTAGGAATGTTGCGATTTGGCTGCGGTGGGAGAACTTTCAATATACCATTCATCGCCTGGATTGACGGATTGAAAAAAATCAACTCGCATATGTCTGCTGGATTGGTGGATGCGGATTGAGCGGATTGATAGATTAACGGATGAATACGAATCGGTTTAGCGGTTTAAATTTTTACAATTTTATAAATAATATAACAACTTGTCAATATTTTATTTATTTATTTATAACAATCCAACTCAAGATAACTAAAAGATTATTAAGTAAATTGTTAAATACTAATAATAAATACTTATAAGAAAATTATGGATTATCAAAACTATTTCATTATGTTTTTTATTCAAAAATTATTTAATTTGATTTTTAAAAAAAATGACAAAATTATGGTTTATATTTTCTACACAAAAATACCAAATATCAACAGTTATTATTTGATAAAAGGATTTTCAAATTGAAAACACAACAGAATATTTAAATTCTTTTTCAATTGAAAATATAAATATAATATTTAAACAAATTAAAAACATAAAATTTTATAAATTATTAGGGGTGCTCGCGGTTTAGCAATTCGGTTGTGGATAAAGAAATTTCAAATTCATCATCCATTTAAAATAAGGTAGATTAGAAAAACCAATCTATAATTATCCGTTCGTTATCATACATTCGTTCAAAATATGATGAACCAGTTCCGTTCGATTGATTTAGACGGGTCAAAATATCACCTAATGACCCTATGGAAAATTTGTGAATGATTTTACTTTTTTTTGGGGGGGGGGGGGGGGTTACTTTTCGGCTTACTTTTGGAGAGAGAAGACCCCAAGTCAGCGTTGCATTAAAGAAAGACCTTTACAATCAAAATTTTAAAAAATGAAATAATTGAAAGGTTCTGTAAAAAATTAAAAATTTAAAAAAAAGAAAAAAAAAAAAGGTGAGAGATTCTGTGAAGTTTCTAGTCATTATGATTGACGTCCATCTGATGAGGCCAAAAAACTTGAGTGAATTGTTGATTGCGTAGAGTCTAACACAACCCTCATGAGGAGGGTCCAGGATATGTGGATTGCAGCCTTTTGGGACCCTCCAAATTTATTATTCACCGCCCATGTACATAATAATCCTCTCCATTCTAACCCATTTTTAATGCAAAAATAAATTATATGAAAAAATAAAGTACAAATTACATTAAAAAAAAAAAAAAAAAGTTGCAAAGTTTCACATGTTTTGCAAATTAAACCTCAAAGTTTCAATTTTAACTATTTAAATTTTATATTTTAAATCATATAATCAAATACCTATTAAATTGGTTGTGGGGTATAATTTGTTCAAATTAAATATATAAAAAAAATGAATATTTTGTGATATGGTAAGGTGTTCAAATTCTAAAATAACAATTTTTTTTTTCCCCATCAAAAATAGGCTTCACAATTATTGATTTGTATAGTCATTGAATCACATTAACAGAAATTTAAGAACTAAATATACCAAAAACCATAATCTAAGGATAATATAGGAAAACAAAAAAATAAAACAAAAACAAAAACAAAAAAAAATTAAAAAAAAAAAAACTAATAAGGCAATCCAATAACCATAATCACATCAATGAAAGAGTATAGATGCCTATCTCAAAAGAGAGTATTAGAACCGTGTTACGAAACTTTTTTGAGTGAGGCAACCTCAGGAGGAGGGAAGTTGTGAACCAAAAGGAAAGTTGTATGGGAGAAAAGAAAAATGCTTGGGACCTCTAATTAGAGGTACCACTAATGATGTGGCAGTGGGTCCCACCACTGCCACAACCAATCCTGTGTCTTGATTTTTTTTTTTTTTTTTTCTTCCTTTTCCACGTCATTAGAGGTGTGTTTAGAGGTGTGTTTTTAGAGGTCTCTAGCATTATATGTGGGAAAGAAAAGGAAAGTTGCAATTTTGGTTGTGGCCGAAGAACTTCTAATCTGTTATCCGTCTGCCGGATTGATAGATTAAAAAAAATCAATCCGTATCTATCCGTTAGATTGGCAGCTAGGAATTGAGCGAATTGATGGATTGACGGATGGATGTGAATAGGTTTGACGGTTTAAAATTTTACAAATTTTGAACATAATATAACAACTTGTCAATATTTTTTTTTTTGGATAGCAATCCAACTCAACATAACCAAAAGATTATTAAGTAAATTGTCAAATACCAATAATAAATACATATAAGAAAATTATACATTATCAAAACTATTTCATTACTTTTTTTTTTTTTAATTCAAAAACTATTTAATTTGATTTTTTTTTTTAAATCACAAAATTAAACCTTATATTTTTCACACAAAAATACCAAATATCAACATTTTTCATTTGATAAAAAGATTTTCAAATTGAAAACACAACAGAATATCTAAACTATTTTTCAATTGAAAATACAAACAAAATATTTAAAAAATTAAAAATACAAAATCTTACAAATTATTAGGAGTGCTCACGGTTTGGTAATTTTATTGTGACTAAAAGAATCTCAAACTCATCATCCGTCTAAAACTAAGTGAGTGTTTGGGAAGTGAGTTTTTATGTAGGTTTTTTTAGTTGTAGGATATTATTGGATAAAAAAATTTTAGTGTTTGGGAAGACAGTTAGATTTTTTTGTGATTGGATGTAATGTTTGTGAAAGAAAAAGTGAAATGATTATGGGGTTGGATATGATATTTTGTTTGAATTTATTGTTTTTGATTTTGCAAAACCTTTGTCTTTTAATAAAAAAAATGAGAAAAAAAATTTAAGAATCAAGTTTTCAAACACCAGCTAAACAAATTAAAAAAAATTAATTCACAATCGTTCGTTCATCATCTCAACACCTTTATAAAAAAAATTTGTGACTGATTGCCGCCCGGGGGGGGGGGGGGGGGGGGGGATGTGTGTTTACATAAGAAGACCCGAAGTCAGCGTTGCATTAAAGAAAGACCCTTTACAATCCAAATTGGAAAAAAATGAATTGAAAGGTTCTGTAAATAAAATAAAAAAGAAAAAAAAAGGTGAGAGATTCTGTGAAGTTTCTAGTCATTATGATTGACGTCCATATGAGGGCAAAAGACTTGTCAATTGCTATTTTTGTGTAGTGAACACAGCTAGAAAAATAATTTAGAGCACTAAAAGAAGAACATTAAAGGAGAATTAAATTATTTTTTTTCTCTTTGTGTTTTGTCTTTTTTTTCTTTTCTTTTTATTTTAACTAACTTATCACTCGTGCTATGCACAGAATAATTATAGATATTTATATTTATTTTAAATTTTTTTAATATATAAATTATGTTTTTTAAGATTTTTTATAAAAATAATTTAACAATCTTATCACTAACCATAGTGTATGAGAGAAGTTAAAAAAGGTACTGTATTAACTATACATAGATTGTATCTATAATTATTTGTATAAGGAGATTTTAAATGCTGATAAGGGAATTTTGACTAAATCAATAAATGCAGGCATGTGAAAAGACATGTAGATTGAAAAAAGTTAATAAATGTTGATCAGGGGATTTTGACCAAATCAATAAATACTGAGTTTTTTTTTTTTTTTAATAAAAAATTTAGAAAATTCAGATTGGAATATTGAAACTCCCACAGACCTTGGGGTTAAAACCCCCCATTTTGCGTAATATATAGTATATGTATATATAGATTATAAGATGAGAGAAATAAAGTGCTATCTTATTATAATGGAGGAGATCTTATAAAAAAACGTGTAGATATAAATGTCCTCCTATTTTATTGTGTTTACAATTATTATCTATATATGTGAATTGTGATTTTTAAATTTTTTTTTTAAATGTCTTCTTTTTTTTCTTTTTTATATTATATTAAAGTTTAATATTTTGATAATAATCATATGTTTTGGACTTTTTAAGGAATTAAATATCTTTTTTTTATTATATTATATTAAAGTTTAATATTTTGATAATAATCATATGTGTTGGACTTTTCAAGAAATTTTTTTTATGCTTGTTCTTAATGCATTAAAGTGTTATTATGAGGGATAATAATCATATGTATTGGGATTTTTCAAGGAATTCATATGTGTTGGATTTCAAAGAATTTTTTTGATGTTTGTTCTTAATGCATTAAAGTGTTATTATGAGGGTAAGACTTGGGAATTGGAAGAAGTTAATAAATGCTAAGATTTTTTTTTTTAAAATCAAAAAATCAAGAAATTTAGATTGAGAGATTGGAGCTCCTATAAGGCTTGGGGTTAAAAACTCCCTTTTGCTTAATATATAGTACTAGCCTATCACACGTGCTATGCACGGGATAATTATAAATATTTATATTTATTTTAAATTTTTTTAATATATAAATTATATTTTTAAAAATTTTTTATAAAAATAATTTAACAATCTTATCACTAACTATAGTGTATGAAGAAGTTGAAAAGGGTATTGCAGTAATTATACACGGATTGTATCTATAATTATTTGTATGAGGGGATTTTAAATGCTGATCAGAGAAATTTGACCAAATCAATAAATGCAGGCATGTGGAAAGACATGTGCATTAAAAAAAGTTAATAAATGCTGATCGGAGGATTTTGACCAAATCAATAAATGCTGAGTTTTTTTTTTTTTTTTAAATAAAAAATTTAGAAAATTCAGATTGGGATATTGAAGCACCCACAGGTCTTGGGGGTTAAAAATTCCCTTTTGCTTAATATATAGTATAGATAGATATGTATAGATAGATAGATATATCTTTTTATTTTTACTTTTATTTTTGTGTGGTTTCTATTTGGGTATTTTTTTTTTTCAATTTATTTAAGATGGAGTTGTGGGTATCTTTTTTTTTTAATTTAATTTATCTGTGGTTTCCATTTGTTTTTAATTATTATTATTTAGGTAAGTTATGATGTGAGTTAGATATGTGATAGGCATGTGAGTTTTATTGATTTAAAGTTTATTTAGAAAAACTTTAAAGTTTTTTTTTTTTTTTTGGTTTTTTTTTTGTTATGTTATAATATAATATTAAAATATAGGTAGATATCTACAATTTTAATAAAAAATATTATTTGATTTTTTGGGGAAGAGAAAAGGAATGCAAGTTTTAATATATTTTTTTTGAAAATTTGTGAGAGATTAGGAGGGAGAGATTATGAAATATTTTTGTTATTAAATAAATAAATTAGTCAATAGTTTTTTTTAATCTATTTTGTAAATTAAAAATCAATAATTTTGAAAAATTGATTAATTTGCCCCATTAAGTGATTTAAAATTTTGATAGATATACATAAAAAAAAATACATAATTATATTATTAAATCATAATTCAAATTTAGATGTTATATCTTTTTGAGATCTATAGCTAAATTCTTATCTTTTTTATTTTATTTTTGTGTGTAATCATAGTGTATGGGAGAAATTAAAACGGGTGTTGCAATAATTATGAGAGAAGTCAAAAGGGATTGTGGGTTGGGAGAAGTCAATAAATGCAAAGGTTTTTTTTTTAAAATCAAAAAATTAGAAAATTAGGATTAGGAGATTGGAGCTCCCACAGGCATTGGGGTTAAAAACCCCCTTTTGCTTAATATATAGTACTAGCCTATCACCCGTGCTATGCACGGGATAATTATAGATATTTATATTTGTTTTAGATTTTTTTTAATATATAAATTATGTTTTTTAAGATTTTTTTCTTATCACTAACCATAATGTATAGGGGAAGTTGAAAAGGGTACTGCAGTAACTATACATGAATTGTATCTATAATTATTTGTATAAGGGAATTTTAAATGCTAATCAGGGAATTTTGACCAAGTTAATAATTGCAGGCATGTGGAAAGATATGTGGATTGAAAAAAGTTAATAAATGCTGATCAGGGGATTTTGACCAAATCAATAAATGCTGAGTTTTTTTTTTAAATAAAAAATTTTAAAAATTCAGATTGAGATATTGAAGCTTCCATAGGCCTTAGGGGTTAAAAACCCCATTTTACTTAATATATAGTATAGATAGATATAGATAGATATAGATAGATAGATAGATATATCTTTTTCTTTTTATTTTTATTTTTATTTTTGTGTGATTTTTATTCGGGTATTTTTTTTTTCAATTTATTTAAGATGGAGTTGTGAGTATCTTTTTTTTTTAAAATTTAATTTATCTATGGTTTTCATTTGTTTTTAATTATTATTATTTAGGTAAGTTATGATGTGAGTTAGATATGTGATAGACATGTGAGTTTTATTGATTTAAAGTTTATTGAGATAAACTTTAAAGATTTTTTTTTAGTTTTTTAGTTTTTTTGTTATGTTATAATATAATATATAAAATATAGGTAGATATCTACAATTTTAATAAAAAATATTATCTGATTTTTTTGGAAAGAGAAAATGAATGCAAGTTTTAATTTTTTTTTTTTAAATTTGTGAGAGAGATTAGGAAATATTTTTGTTATTAAATAAATAAATCAGTCAATAGTTTTTTTTAATCTATTTTGTAAATTAAAAATCAATAATTTTGAAAAATTGATTAATTTGTCTCATTAAGTGATTTAAAATTTTGATAGATATACATAAAAAAAAAAATACATAATTATATTATTAAATCACAATTCAAATTTATATGTTATATCTTTTTGAGATCTATAGCTAAGTTCTTATTTTTTTTAAAAAAAATTTTGTGTGTAACCATAGTATATGGGAAAAATTGAAAAGGGTCTTGCAATAATTATGAAAGAAGTCAATAAATGCTGAGATTTTTTTTTAAATCAAAAATTAGAAAATTAAGATTAGGAGATTGGAGCTCTTATCTGATTTTTTTGAGAAGAGAAAATGAATGCAAGTTTTAATATTTTTTTTAAAAAATTTGTGAGAGAGATTAGGAGAGAGAGATTATGAAATATTTTTATTATTAAATAAATAAATCAGTCAATAATTTTTTTTAATCTATTTTGTAAATTAAAAATCAATAATTTTAAAAAATTGATTAATTTGTCACATTAAGTGATTTAAAAGTTTGATAGATATACATAAAAAAATACATAATTATATTATTAAATCATAATTCAAATTTAGATGTTATATCTTTTTGAGATTTATAGCTAAATTCTTATCTTTTTTATTTTTTATTTTTGTGTGTAACCATAACTTATGGGAGAAATTGAAAAGGGTGTTGCAGTAATTATGAGTGAAGTCAAAAGGGATTGTGGGTTGCGAAAAGTCAATAAATGCTGAGGTTGGGTTAGGAGAAGTCAATAAATGTTGAGGTTTTTTTTTTTTTAAATCAAAAAATTAGAAAATTAGGATTAGGAGATTGGAGTTCCCACAGGCCTTGGGGTTGAAAACCCCCTTTTGCTTAATATATCGTATAGATAGATAGAAGTATAGATAGTTTTTTTTAATCTATTTTGTAAATTAAAAATCAATAATTTTGAAAAATTGATTAATTTGTCCCATTAAGTGATTTAAAATTTTGATAGATATACATAAAAAAAATACATAATTATATTATTAAATCATAATTCAAATTTAGATGTTATATCTTTTTGAGATCTATAACTAAATTCTTATCTTTTTTATTTTTGTGTGTAATCATAGTTTATGGGAGAAATTGAAAAGGGTGTTGCAATAATTATGAGAGAAGTCAAAGGGGATTGTGGGTTGGGAAAAGTCAATAAATGCTGATGTTGGGTTGAAAGAAGTCAATAAATGCTGAGGTTTTTTTTTTTTTTTTTAAATCAAAAAATTAGAAAATTAGGATTAGGAGATTGAAGCTCCCACAGGCTTTGGAGTTAACAACCCTCTTTTGCTTAATATATAGTATAGATAGATAGATAGATAGATAGATAAATAAATAGATTTTTTTTTCGGCATGCCACCTCACTAGAGCTGCTTTTAATAGTCTTCTTTTAGTGGTCTGTATCATAGTTGAACACAAGCCCAAGAGGAGGGTCCAGGATATGTGTGGATTGTTCCCTTTTGGGACCCTGCAAATTTATTATTCACCGCCCATGTCCACAATAATCCTCTCCATTCTAACCAAATTTTAATGCAAAAATAAATTATATGAAAAAATAAAGAGCAAATTACATAATTTTTTTTCTTTTAAAAGTTTCACGTTTTTTGGTAAATTAAATCTTAAAGTTTTAATTTTAACAATTTAAATTCTATATTTTAAATCATATAATCAAACACCGATTAAATTGGTTGTAGGGTATAATTTGTTCAAATTAAAAAGAAAAATGAATATTTTATGATATGATAAGTTGTTCAAATTCTAAAATAACAATTTTTTTCTCCATCAAATTAGGCTTCGCAATTATCGATTTGTATAGTCATTGAATCACATTAACAGAAATTAAAACTTTAAGAACTAAATATACCAAAACCAAAATCTAAGGATGAAATAGGAAAAATAGCAATTGTTAAGGGATAAAAATGCTTCAAAATCACTAATATTAAAAAAAAAAAAAAGTTAAAAACTATAAATAAAAAAAAAAATCAAAAACTAATAAGGCAATCCAATAATCATAATCATATCAATCGAAGAGTATAGATGCCTACCTCAAAAAATCCATTAAAACATTTTTCTTGGCTTGCCTCGTTAGGAACTATCTTGAGTGATGCATGGAGGTAAAAAAGGCACACCAAGTGTATGATAATATGATCGAGAGAGTGTAAGAATGGTTGATTGGCTTGGTTTTCAACTCTTTTCCTCTCTTTTCTGTGTCTCCTTTCTCAAAAACTGTTTCCTAATCCTTTGTTGTTCAAAATGTATTTTCCAGAAGTTATTTGAGACTATACAATTATTATGAATTTATGTAAGAGGAGCTAATCTGAGTCCAAAAAAAAAAAAATAATTAGGCCTAATAGCCCAAGATTAGTGGACTCGAATTTATCACAAGTCCAAGATTGGTGGGTCCGGATTAATCACCATCAAAACGGGCCAAATCGCTCTAGGCCTCGAAAGGGTTTGGATCTGCGAACTTAGAGACTTATTCAGACTTGGACTCGAAAGGGTTTGGATCCACAAACCTAGAGATCCAAAGCACTTGGCTTCAAACGGATTCAAACACAATCTAGAAGCCGCTCTATTAATGAGTCCCAAAACACTTGCGGGCTTGGAGCTTTTCGGGATCTACGCACCAGAACCATGGGCGTAATGGAGTTCGAACAAAGGACCCGATCCCGAGGACGGTGAGTGGAGATAAATTCACTCTTCGGTTAAACTAGCCTATACTCGGGTCGATGTGGCACGACTCCAGGGGGTCCATGAGACTCGGCAATATTTAGCGGCGGGGGGGTCCTCTAGGACTACCTCAGCCCTTTGGGATGATTGGGGATTATTGGTTAGGTGTGGCTAAGAAGAAGGGTTCGCCGAGAGGTTGATCTCCTCTTCGGGGTTTTCCTTATCCTCGGAGAGGTCACCTCCTCGGACAAGGTGGTTAAAGAGAATATTTCCCATGTGCCTTGCACATGGGCTCCATCCTATATCATGAGGTGCCTATAAATAGCACCCACCCATAGCTTTACAAGGGATGAATTTTGGAGAGAAAACTCTTGAGAAAGAACTAATTTCCCTTCTCAATTATCAACCTTGAGAGTGAAAGTGGGAGATCCATGGGAGAGTCTTGCCATTATTCTCTCTCTAGCTATTTTGCCTTTTTCTTCACCTAATCTCTTATCTCCATCATCTCCTTTACTCTTGTGTTTTTAAGTTGAGACTATTGAAGAATCTAAGCCTCTCATCATCTTTTAGAGAATTCGAAGTTGTTTTCAAGGATCTTCGAAGATCTTCGAATTTTCCAACGACGTTCTTGAACCCTCTCATACATTTGGCGACTTCACTGGGGAGGCGGATTGGTTAATGATCTCAACGAGATTTGGAATCCACACAACTCCAACAAGAATGGCGGGAGAAGATGAAGTTCACCAACGAGGATCCTCTAATGGTGGTGATGACAGGACCATGGCTCCAGATCAACCACTTTTGCTTGAGGCCATTGAAGGACTTCAAAATACTCAGCAGGAGATTCTTACCACTCTTCAGAATCTCACTCACGCCATGTTGGTGATGAGTTCTAATTTTGCACCGGCGCCAAACGGAAATCAAACTGGTGGTGGAGTTATTCCCGCCGGAGTGCAAAATCAAATCCAAGGAGAAGTAGGCCCTAATCAGCCTATGGCTCATGGCAACACGGCCACAGTAACATATGCTCAAACCGCAGTAGGCGGCAATAGTTTGCCCATGCCCGGGTTCCATGGCATGCCAAGCCAGGATCCAATGGTGACTAGGGGAGGTTTTGGTGTAATGAATGGCGCTCCGGCGACTGTTGGTGTCCAGGAAAACATGAGGAGCATGATGGCGCAAAAGGGAGCTATGCCCATACCTAATCTTGTTACGCCACCAGTAAATGTTACCCAAGCACCAAGCGGGCCTCCTTTGGTGCTGACAACAAATTTGCAAGCACAACCCGGTATAGCGGTGCCGTGCGGTGGACTCTACGGGCCTCAATTCGATATCCCATCACCAACTAGCTTGTCTATAGGCGCTGATGGCCAGTATTGTCAAATGTCCTCACCAATGATGAATTCGCAGCACCAGAATGGCCAAGTCGCCCCTAGCTCAGTCTTCAGGTCCACAAGCCAAGTTTCGGGAATACCACCATCAAACTCTCTCCCTCAACAGTTTCTCACTCTCACCAATGTGCAAGCCATGTTCGATCTCGAACGGGGCAAGAGGACCTTACCCTCTTTGCTTGATCCGGATGTCAAGCCGCCTTACCCCATTGAGATGCTGAGCTATCCATACCCTGAGGGGTATACAGTGCCGAAGTTCATCAAGTTCGATGGCAAACAAGGAAATGCTCGAGAACATGTTGTGCGATTCATCGAGACTCTGGGTATTCATGGTTCAAACCATATCCTCCGACTGAGAGAATTCTCTAATTCCCTCACGGACCGAGCATATAGTTGGTATGTTAATTTGTCCCCAAACTCTGTCCGAAGTTGGGAGGAAATGGTTAACAAATTCCACTCTAAGTTCTTTCAAGTGGCGGAGAAGGTGACCACACTTACATTGTGTAAAGAAAAGTAGCAGGAAAGTGAAGACATCCTTGACTACGTCAAAAGGTTTCAGGACAAGGCTGTGGATTGCCATGAAGTAGTGGAGAAGAGTTATCTGGTTCAAATCTGTCTAAAAGGGGCATTGAGCAGGTACAAAATGTTTCTAGTTAATCACAAGCTACCCACCTTCTCGGCATTAATAGAAGCAGCTTGGAACATTAGCATTCCTCAGGCTCAGGAGTCCGGATTTAAGGCTAGTTACAAGACTAGCTTCAAATCGTCTCGTGGACTTATTGTTGCTGCTGTCTCTGCCCCAGATACCCGAAAGTCACAAGGAGGAGGTCATAGAGGCCAGAAGAGAAAGCAATATAATGGTGAAAAGGGGAATGTTTCTTATCCATGTGAAATTGAGGAAGTAAAAGCTCTAATTAAGGAATAGGTGGCCGACGGAGAGCTAAAATTGCCTTATGTCGAAGAAATGCCATCAAAAAAGGACCGCAAGAGCCCTGAATTTTGTGTCTACCATCGTACATTGAAACATCCGACAGAGAAATGTTGGACTCTCAGGAAAATCTTCAGAGATAAAGTTGAGGTAGACGAATTGAGGTTAAAAAAGCAAGGGACTCAAGATATTCGAGAACAACCATATCCTCAGCACCGAGACAAGGGCAAGAATGTTGCTATGATAGCTTATGAAGGCCCGATGATTGAGGCTATCGCCAATCTCAATGACGATGATTATTATCTGGACGACATCCTCGAGCCCGAGGGTGAGCAAGTTTACTATGGAAGTGCTCTCGATCCAGAGGGCAGAACCTTCATAACTCATGTCGACGATCCCTTTGATCCAAAAGGAGGAGAAGAGTATTACGGAAGAGGAGGACACCATGTTTATGTGGCATCTTATTTTGAAGAGACCGAGGAGATGATTAACTATGAGCCTCCAGGAGTGGAAAAAGATCCGGATCACTATGCCAAAACCTTGCAAGACTGTGTAAAGTTCAAGCAATTCTTCGACCAGCTTGGACTTTTCAGGGAGGCAAGAACAGAAATCACCAAGTCTATCATCAATATAGCTGAGGCACACCATGAGGAATGCATGTCGACCGAGGGATCTATTCTGAGGAAGGCAAAAAAGTAATCTAGTGCCATTACTTTCTCTGAGACTGATCGGAAGTATCCCTTCTCACAACCGCCTGCTTTACGTGACTATTTTTATTAACGGGGTTGAGTTCAAAAGGGCCTTTCTGGACAGCGGAGCCTCTATCAACATTATGACTCGCGCTACTCTAGAAAAGGCCGGAATCCCTGAAGAGCGCATTGTGAAACAGCTGATAGTCATCATTGGCTTCGGTGGAGAAAGGAGAGTTACTATAGGATGTGTAATAGTTGATTTAGCCGTCAGAGAGATTCGCTCGGCCACCAAGTTCCATATTATCGACTCCGAGACAAACTATCACATCATTTTAGGGAGGACCTGGATGCATAGATATGGGACTGTACCATCAAGTTATCATCAGTGTGTTAAGGCTAAATGGGGAAAGAAGACAGTAACAATTGAGGCTACAGAAAGGCTTTTCAAGACCCATGAAGCTCATTACTCTGATGCCATCTACTTCACCGAATTGGCTGTCGAAGAAGTTCCCACCACCTCTAAGCCTCGAGGGTTCAAAATTCCTCGTTGGGAGGATATCAAAGATGACAAGGAGCCAAGGGTAGAATCAAGTAAACAGGTGATGTCTAGACTAGAAAGTCTGCCTATTTCTCGGAAGGTGATGAAAGTCCAAGAAGGGGGCAAGATGGTGTACTATTTATGAAGGTGCGGAGAGTCGGTTTCTTCAGTCACCGACTCCGAGTCAAAAGAAGAGCCTCCTGACAATGACATAGTGATAAAGCCTGAAGTGGCTCTAGAATACATGCAAGATGGGCCGAAGCCTCAGCCTGAACAACTTATTGAAATAGATCTGAGTGATAGACAAGATGCACCGAGGCCGATATTCATAAGTTCGAGCCTCAGCCCAGAGAAGCGGGAACAGTTGTTAAAGTTGATAAGCCGGTATTCAGATGTGTTTGCTTGGTCATATAAGGAAATACCCGGACTAGATCCTAACCTAGTCTCTCATTATCTTAATGTGTTCCCAAACTCCAAGCCAATTAAGCAAGCTGCTCGAAAGTATCATCCAAATCTTGAAGAGAAGATTAAGGAGGAGATTGAAAAACTTCAACATGTTGGTTTCATCCGGCCAATACATTACCCCACGTGGTTGGCAAACATAGTACCAGTAAAGAAGAAGAATGGTCAAATCAAAGTATGTGTAGATTTTCGAGATTTGAACAAATCTTGCCCAAAGGATGAATTCCCTCTTCCTCACATCGACACCCTCGTGGATGCCACCTCGGGACATCAGATGTTCTCATTCATAGATGGATTCAGCGAATACAATCAGATCAAGATGGCTGAAGAGGACGCAGAAAAGACTGCTTTTAGAACACCTCTCGGAAACTTCTTCTATACAGTCATGCCTTTCGGACTCAAGAATACCGGAGCAACTTACCAAAGGGCTATGACTGCAATCTTTCATGACATGATCCATCATGAGGTGGAAGATTATGTTGATGATCTAGTGGTGAAATCCAAGAAAGAAGAGGACCATCTCCGAGACCTTGAGAAGGTATTCAAGAGGTGCCAGAAATTCAAAATGAGGATGAATCCTCTCAAATGTGCTTTTGGGGTGACGGCCGGGAAGTTCCTCGGGTTTCTTGTACATAGGCATGGTATCGAGGCAGATGAAAACAAGGTCAAGTCTATCAAAGCAATGCCTCCCCCACATTCTCAGAAGGAGTTAAAGAAGTTCCTCAGGAAGGTGTCTTATATTCGGAGGTTTATCCCAGCACTTGCAGAGATCTCTGCCCCTTTTGGCTTATTGTTAAAAGGAGATGCCAAGTTCAAGTGGAACCAAGAGCACCAAAAGGCCTTCGAGAGAATCAAGGCGGCCTTGACCTCGCCTTAGACCATGATAGCCCCGCAGCCCGGGGTACCTTTAATGTTGTACCTAACCTCAACCCCCAAGTCCATAGGGGCATTATTGGTCCAAGATGTAGACGGAGTAGAACGCCCGGTGTATTACATCAGCCGGAAGATTCAAGGAGCAGAAGTCCGATATACTCTGATAGACAGACATTGCTTAGCTTTGGTGTTCACCGCTCAAAAGCTCAGACATTACTTCTTAGCACATCAGATTCAGATTGTTACTAGGAGTGATCCAATCCGATACCTCCTCAGTAAGCCTGCACTAACCAGGAAGGTGGCAAGATGGTTGTTAGCACTAGGTGAATTCGAGATCACATAAGTAGCTCCCAAGGCAATCAAAAGCCAAGCCTTAGCTGATCTCCTTGCCCAATTTCCAAGTTGTGACTACGAACCAGTGAATGAAGAATTAAGAGGAGAGGTGCATGCAGCTATGGCTTCCGAGGAAAGCTTTTGGACATTGAGCTTTGACGGAGCAGCAGCCAGAGGGAAAGGAGGAATCGTGATAGTCCTTACAAGCAAAAGTGGGGAAAAGTTATATTTGTCTTATAAACTGGATTTCCATTGTTCGAATAATGAAGCCGAGTATGAGGCTCTTATTTTAGGCTTGATAGCAGCTGAGAAGCATAGTATCAAGAAGATTCGGATTCGGGGGGACTCAAAGCTCATAGTGAAGCAAGTTTCAGGACAGTTCGTCTTAAAGGAGCCTGCTTTGGCCACATATCGAACAACAGTCTAAAGGCTTCTTGAAAAATTTCAGAAGGTCGAAATAGAGCATGTGCCTCGTTCCGACAACAAGTTTTCAGATGCCCTCGCAACATTAGGGGCAAGAGTTGATATTCCAGAAGAGGAGGCGACAATTATTATCAAGAAGAGAACAGAGCCTTCAATAATACCTGAAGACAAAGACCTTCCGAAGGACTGGAGAGGAGAAGTCCTCAAACAACTCAGAAGCAAAGTTGGAAAACTGACTATGGCCAAGCTTGCCCAATTCATAATTATTCAAGGTGAACTTTACTTCCGAGGAGGTACCGGATTCCTAGCTCGGTGTGTTGGCCAACAAGAAGCAAGCTTCCGACTACATCAGATCCATGAAAAGTCTTGCGGGGATGGGGATATCAGTCTGTACAGAAGGATCCAAAGACAAGGCTATTATTGGCCCGAGATGGAGAAGGCCTCGAATCAACTACAGAAAGAATGCCCCAAGTGTCAGTCATACATCCGGGAGGATGAGAGTTGTTTTGAAATTGATACCCCTGACTGGAGACAAGTCTACATTGACTATCTCAAAGAGGGAACACTACCTGAGAGCCCGAGGGACATTGCACACCTCAAGAGGAGAGCGAGACGGTACTTTCTTGATCAGGACAAGCTTTACAAAAGAAGTATTGAGGGCACTCCCCTGAGGTGTCTCTCCAAGGAGGAGTCGGATCTAGTCCTCGGAAGAGCCCACGAGATTGAACATCAAAGAGGGGCTCGGCTGTTCGAGCAACTTATACACCTTGGGTATTACTGGCCGACCATGGAGTCAGATGCGTCCCCTCATGTGAAGAGGTGCCAGACTTGTCAGAAACACGAAAATCTGATCCATGCTCCAGTCGTAGACCTGCATAGCATTCGAACGCCATGGCCGTTCCATACCTGGGCTTTTGATCTGATAGGGCCCATTTCCACACCTTCTAAGGGGTACAAGTGGATTCTCGTAGCTACAGAATTAAGCACAAAGTGGGTCGAAGCAATCCCTCTAAAGAAAGCTACGGGTCCTGCAGTTGCGAACTTCATCAAGGAAAATATCATTTGCCGATTTGGAGTACCAAACACCATCCTCTCGGACAATGGCACTCCCTTCGTAAACAAATATGTGAAGAGCCTCCTAGAGACTTACCAAGTGAAGCATCACAAATTCACACCCTACTATCCAAAAGGGAATGGGCAAGCGGAGGCCACAAACAAGACACTGATAAGGATTCTGAGCAAGATGATGGATGAGTTTGGGGGGACTTGGTCCGAATAGTTGATAGTAGCCCTATGGGCATATTGCACTTCAAAGAGAAAGCCAACTCAAGCAACTCCTTACTCCCTTGTGTATGGGTCCGAGGCAGTGTTACCTATAGAGTTGTAATACCATCTGCTCGAATAGCTCTCGCCTCGGGGATGGTACTGGAGCCTCGAACCACCAGATTGGAAGCATTAGAGGAAAAGCATGACAGAGCTGCAAAAGTCATGGAAAGGTATCATGAGTCCATCGCCTGAGCTTATAATCAGACTGTGGTGCCAAGAAAGTTCGAAGAAGGTGATCTAGTATGGAAGATTGTAGACCCAATCATGCGAGGACAACCCTTGCCCAAGTTTTCTCCAAAATGGGAAGGGCCCTACAGGGTGGTTCAGGCAAGCTCAAGCGGGTACTACAAGCTTGTAAGGGTTGAAGATGGCTTCCGAACTGGCCTGCTCAATGCAAAGTTTATCAAGCGTTACTACCCGTAGTTAGACTCATCTATGTTGAAATTCATTTTCATTTTCTTACTTTGTCTAAAAGTTGTATTTCCCTTACGTTATGAAGAAGCTGGTTTTCTTTATGATGTATGTTTATCCCATCACTTGCAGTGAATATATTATACTTTTGTCAAGAAAGTTAAAAAATTAATGAGAATATTTCAGCTTTTATAAACATGTGCATGTGATTGTTCTTTCTATTGTATCATTCGAAATAAATATTTTATCAAGTAGAATGAGAAAACAATGCGAAAATATCCAAACAGCAAAGATTTGTCATTTCATTACATTATCCTAGATAAAACATTTTTATCGAAAGGGGCAAGAAAGTAATGATAAAAAAAAAAAAAAAACTCGATCTCTCCTAAAAACACCCTCGAAGAAGCTACCCATCACATCTACATCCGGAGGACAAACAGCAGAGTGTGCCTCTAAAGTCTCCAAGGCCCGAGCATAGCCTGACTCAAGTTCACAAAGAGTTGCCTTTGTCTCATCTATAGAGGTCCGATAAGAGGCAAGCACAGAAAAAATTTCCTCCCGATGACTGGCATTCGAAGCTACATCCAGGCACTTCCGAAGTGATGATAAATCCACTTGGTGACGCTCCATGTCAGAGATCCCTTGATACACTGTCTCGACTACTTTCCCGTTAAGGTCACACAACCGTTGCCTATCCAAGCTATATAAAATAGTGGCAAAAGACTCGAGAAGAGCAGTCTGAATGAGTGGACATTGGCAAGCAAATGAAGCAAAGGTCTCCGGATAACTCGAATGCACAAGCTGTAGAACTGAAGCAAACTCAGGAGCTATCCAATAACGGAGAAATGATACTTTGCCAGAAGCCGAAGGAGGAATTGGGGCTGGAAAGCTACTAGTCTCAGGAATCTCCCGAATGTCTATCAGGTTAAATGAACCACCCGGAGGGGTAACTTCCGGTAGAGGTCCCGAGCCCGAGAATGCAGAGCGATAAGGGGAAAGACCAAAAGCATCACTATCAAAGTGGAAATCACTGAGATTCAGATCCAAAACATTCGAAGGAACTGGCGATGAAGAACCTCTAGCAGTCGTCTCAAAGGCAGGTGTCTCCCCTTGAGAAGGAGAACCACGAGGAGTCACAAAGAGAGTCGGAGCAGAGTCTGAGGCAGGTGAAGGCAGGACCCCGGTGGCAGCTAACATTGAAGAAAAGATAAGGAAGTCTTATTAGGGGTGAGGAACAGTAAAACCATTTGAGTAAAGATTTTTCACAGATAGAAGTACATGACAAACTTTAGAAAGAAAGATTACCAGAGGGACCTTTAGCAGTCGTCTCAAAGGCAGGTGTCTCCCCTTGAGAAGGAGAACCATGAGGAGTCACAAAGAGAGTTGGAGCAGAGTCCAAGGCAGGTGAAGGCAGGACCCCGGTGGCAGCTAACACTGAAGAAAAAATAAGGAAGTCTTATTAGGGGCGGGGAACGGTAAAGCCATTTGAGTAAAGATTTCTCACAGATGGAAGTACATGAAAAACTTCAGAAAGAAAGACTACCAGAAGGAGAATCATTATGCAAAACCGAAGCAACTGAAGGGCTCCTAGCATCAACAAAGTCACTTGGTCGTACAGAGGGCACCTGATCGATCTCAATGTCTAATGAAGCCTGAACAGTAGCAGTCAGCCCTGAAGAAGGAAGGAGGGCCGGAGGATGAGAATCACCATAAGTGCCAGAGCGAGTCTCAGAGATTTCTAGTACATATACCTCCACACTATTCCCAGAGGTGCACCTTATCTCTATATTGCCCCTAGAAGCATGGTCGCGGTATCGATTTCTGTGGCATCAGTCCCTTCAGCAATCTCAACATCAGAACGGTGAGCCTCGATAACCTCATCACCAAGATAGCACTCCTCCTCAGCTACGATAGGACGGTGACGACGCATGCGTGGGATAAGGTCACAAAAATGATTGGAGGACTCAGCCTCATCATCATCATCATCATTATCTATAACCGCTATACGAGGGGTGTACATCTTCACAAGTCTTGCAGAGAAATGGAGGGTGTCGTCCAAGTCTAAATCCGGCCTGATGGAGGCAGCATAGCCAGTAGCCACGATACTGAGAACATCAGCAACTGTAGGGTCCTACACAACAGGAGAAAATAAAGTGTTCATTTAAGAAGGTCTAGTCGCAAGAAGGAAAGTAACTTCAAATCAAAAATTTCGGTTACCTGATGGAGCTTTTTGGAAAGGCGAAGAGTGGAAGGACTGGCATCAGAAGCCCTCTTGTGAGCCATCTTCTTAAGGCGGGTTGTCCGAGGACCAAAGGCCTTATTCAAAGGGACTGGCTCTGGAGAAGCAATTGCCAAGCTAGAAGCAGACGCCCGAGCCGGAGGGTCAGTTGGAGTAGATGAAATAAAGAAACTCTCGCACATATGATCAGATTTCCGGCTCTCAGGCAGCCGAAGAGAAGAGTCATTCTTGTAGATCGGCGGATGCAAACATATGATCGGTCTACTCTGGACAAATGCAATAAATGCATCGATATTCTTCCTCCAATACTGCCTGAAAGAGGGGGTGAAACCCCCTACTTGGCTCAAGCCTGACATCGTCAAAGAGCCGGATATAGGAAGCATGGTGTGTACGAGTTCGCGAGTAAAGTGCCCATAGCTCTCCGAGAAAGATAATGAAGGAGGTGTTGGCCCTGGGGCGCACTAGTCAAACCCGAACTGGCATGCCACTCTGTCAGGTCTGTAGACAGTGCTATCAATGCCCTCCTCATGCCATACCGATAATGAACTAGGACGAATCATCATCAGCATATCAACAAGGCATGTAGAGATATCCTTCGGCAAAGGAAAGGACACCAGGCGGGAGGAACCATGATAGATAAGCGGTGTTGCCACACCCACTGGTGGGCATACATAAGGGCGTGCCACAAAGCGCCGTGGATCGTCCACTAAGGTATTCAAGGATAAAGTGGAAATGGAACATGACCAACGCGTGATCAACGGCTGGCAAGACTTCGCTTTCTCAAATGTTCGAGACCCGTCAGTACCGAGCACGGGGATACCATCTTTATCCACTATCTCCCGAAGAACCTCTGCCTCGAATACAGTCGGAGTGGGGGCAAACTTCGAGAACCTCTCGAAGAAGAAACAAAGCAGGAACTGGCTGTGAATGAAGGAGACAGGCTCATATCGACCCACGAAACGAACCATGTCTCGATGTAGTAGATCCAGCCGGTAATAAAGATTCCCAAGAAATAGTGGAGCCAAAGGAATCCGATCCCCTCTGAAGAGCCTAACTGCCAAGGGAAAGACAAAAGGATTGAGAGAATCCGGAGGTGTGCTCGGAAGAATGAAGAATGAAATGAAGCAAGCCAGAAATCCCAAGAAATAAAGCCTAGAGCCATACATCGGACTGGTCTCATACTTTTGAGAGTCAGGGTCAGCATCTCTGGCCAAGGGTTGAAGATCCTTGAAGAAGTAGCAGATCCATGCAGTATACGAGGCACGGTCCGTCCTTACTCGATTGGTCCTCCTCGCTAAACCATCAAATACAGAACTCCATCGGCTACAAGCTTGAAGATTTAGCTTTAGAGATTGGATCAAAGAATCATCCTCGGGGGGTGTCCGCTCAGGGTAGAAGGCATCAGGGCCGGTCACTTATAAATGCAGCAGCATGAACACATCCTCAAGAGTGGGCCCCATCTCATGCTGGCCAAGTATGAAGGTGTGTGTCTCGGTGCTCCACCGAAGAGCCATGGCTTCAAGGCTAGCATTGTTGCGGCGGATAGATAGGGATCGAGATATTTTCACCGGGATTAATAGCCGGGCCTCTTGAAGCCGATAACAGAGGCTCCTGTCCGAGAGGACATCATCCACCCACTCCTGCCAACCAAAAGGAGGGTTTGAGAAGGCCTTGAACTGGAGATAGCAGTATGAAAAATCCCCTCGCTCAACTCTAAAGTATAACACCGAAGACGGGGAAATGAGGGCCTCATGTCCGGAGTTGGTGTCCTCAGAGAGACATAATGGAGCCCCCTTCGGAGACAGAAGGGAAGTGGTAGAGGTAGCTGCTCGCCAGAATGGGTCCTTCCGACCAAAATAAGGAGATTTCCTCCACTCGGACGCCGGAGGTACATCCCTCTCCTTCATGAGAGCCAGCTCTGATGACCTCGGGACAACAGATTTCTTTCGAGAAGACATATGGCTGAAATAACAGGTATAAATAGCAAGGAGTTGACCGTATTAAAATTTAGAATATTGGAATTGAAGCAACACATTCGAATGAAATTTCGGCATCAACTATTCGTTTCTCAGAGAATCCATGAATTCAACAAATTCTATGAGGAATTTTTACACCAAGAATTCAGGCACGATGTCTACTATGCTAAGGGTCGCAACAATCAGTCATTTTTATAATAAGATTTACATGATGGGTTTATCAACAAATTCAACCTCGGAAGTCATCAACAATTCATTTTCTCAAGTATTTTTCAAGCTCAACAAATTGTACTACCAATGGTGTATCATCAACATACAGATTTCAAATTTCTATCATCAATAAGAGGTGCAATGTCATAGGCCGTTTTGTAATGAAGTTCAAGCGGGTCATTTTCTCAAAATCACTACATTCCATATTAAAGGTCCAATTTATACGGGGCTCAAAATTTGGACAGAGTGAAGTTCAACAGCAAATTTCAGGCCCATGATCCGAAGTATTTTACATTTCTCATCAGTAGCAAGATTCAATGGATTGTCATGCGAATTACAGGAATATTCCTCTCAAGTCTATGTTAATTGCTCAATTCAAGTGGTTTGAGGGAGTAGATTTAAGGCAGCAATGACAAAGAAGAAGCCGAGAAATAGTGCAAACCGGAGACGGAGCAAACCGTGGTTAGAGGCAGTGGCAAGGCCGCAAGTGTGAGATGCAAAAAAAAAATAAGGGCCGTAGATATGAAACAAGCACACCCCAAGGCCGACGACAAGTTGAGTAGCGCTAGACAAGACCACACACGTCACGTTGAGTGGGCGAACATGTGTGGTCGGTGTTGGATAATCCGAAGACGGAGGTAACAGTGGTGCCACAGAGGAGTCGGCAACCACACACGTCACGTTGAGTGGGCAACGTGTGTGGCCTGCGTTGGAATAGTTGAAGCCGACGGCGGGGTTCCAGCAGAGTGAAGGCAACAGTGAGCGACGTTGGACAGTCGAGGTACGCGTCACAGGTGATGTCACGGAGACGACACCGTTAGTGGCTCTAGAAAGCCAGAAGCAGCAGTGGTGTTACGGAGATGCCGACGTTGGTGTTATTCGGTGAAACAGAGCTCCGGAGAGTCTGGGTTTCTGAGGAAATTGCGTTGATTGGCTCTGCAATAACAACCAATGTGCACACTGCTTCAACCTCTAATCTGTTAAAAGAAAAATATGTGTCATTGGAATCATAGATTTTGAAATAAGACTTTTCACAAAAAGCTGCTACAAAACAAATATATATATACAAGAGGAAGAGGTTCAAGAATGGTGGAAATATAAGCTGAAATCAGAGAGGTTTTACAGACTATGGTCAACAAGAATGGTGGCACGAGCAATGGCTGAGACAGAAAGTAGGCAAACCGACGTCGCGTTGAATAATTACGGTTGGAACCTAGCATAAAACCGAGAGCTATAAGGTCCGAGCTTTGGAAGATATCACCAGACCGAGAATACGTCGAGTTGAATGGTGTTTTGCGAGACCACGCATGCCGTGTTGAGAGGGCGGTGTGTGTGGTCGGTGCTTGGCAGTCAGGGCTACCAGCAGCGACGTGAGTGGGTGTAGCTGGACAGCCGAAGCCGGCGGCAAAATTACAGTAGGAAGAAGACAATAGTGACTGGTGCTGGACAGTCACGGCTTACAGTAGCAATGGCGTCACCGAGGAGTTGACGTCGGCAATGGTTAGCAGAACTGGGCTCCGGCAGTTGCGTCGGTAGACTGAAGTGAAACACCAGTAGTGAGTAGCAGCTTGGATCGCACGCTAGCAGCAGTCGCAACGTTGGGACAAGTCGGTGGTGTTGCTCGGCGCTGTGATAGCAGTCGATATGCAAACAACAGTGGTCTTCAAAGCAAGAAGCAGCGCTGGTTTGTTGAAGAAGAAGGTTGGCCTCTCGATCTAGAGAGAGAGAGAGAGAATAGGCTGAGAAAATAGGTTTGGCGGCTGAGCAAAAGTTTGCGAGTTTTAGGGTTTTGGGCCCTTTCCTTAAATAGAAATAAAATGGGGAATTATTCTTTGAACATTCCTATTCTCTCATATATTCTATATACATGTATATACACGTGATGAGTGTGCTGGCTTGCCAAACAAGAATAAAATGTGTGTGAGCCTTCTCATTTTATGTTTGTTAAAAAATAAATAAATAAATAAAATAGGTGCTTTATTATTTTTTGGTTAGAATAAAAAAATAGATATACATATTCTTATGTTATAAAAATATATTTCAGTGGGACGAAAAAAAAAAAAAAAGAGTAAATCATGTCCGAGAAATTTAAAATTTCTCATATACACAAGGGGCAAATGTAAGAGGAGCTAATTTGAGTAAAAAAAAAAAAAAATTTAATTAGGCCCAATAGCCCAAGATTAGTGGGCCCGAATTTATCGCAAGTCCAAGATTGGTGGGCCCGGATTAATCACCATCAAAACGGGCCGAATCACTCTAGGCCTCAAAAGGGTTCAGATCCACGAACTTAGAGACTTACTCAGGCTTGGACTCGAAAGGGTTTGGATCCACGAACCTAGAGATCCGAAGCACTTGGCTTTGAACGGATTCAAACACAATCTAAAAGCCGCTCCGTTAATGAATCCCAGAACACTTGCGGGCTCGGAGCTTTCCGGGATCTACGCACCAGAACCATGGGCGTAATGGAGTTCGAACAAAGGACCCGATCCCGAGGACGGTGAGTGGAGATAAATTCACTCTTCGGTTAAACTAGCCTATACCCGGGTCAAGGTGGCATGACTTCGGGGGGTCCATGAGACTCGGCAATATTTAGCGGCGGAGGGGGGGGTCCTCTAGGACTACCTCGGCCCTTTGGGATGATTGGGGATCATTGGTTAGGTGTGGCTAAGAAGAAGCGTTCGCTGAGAGGTTGATCTCTTCTTCGGGATTTTCCTCATCCTCGGAGAGTTCACCTCCTCGGACAAGGTGGTTAGAGAGAATATTTCCCATGTGCCTTGTACATGGGCTCCATCCTATATCATGAGGTGCCTATAAATAGCACCCACCCATAGCTTTACAAGGGATGAATTTTGGAGAGAAAACTCTTGAGAAAGAACTAATTTCCCTTCTCCATTATCAACCTTGAGAGTGAAAGTGGGAGATCCATGGAAGAGCCTTGCCATTATTCTCTCTCTAGCTATTTTGCCTTCTTCACCCAATCTCTTATCTCCATCATCTCCTATACTCTTGTGTTCTTAAGTTGAGACTATTGAAGAATCTAAGCTTCTCATCATCTTCTAGAGAATTTGAAGTTGTTCTTCAAGGATCTTTGAAGATCTTCGAATTTTCCAACGACGTTCTTGAACCCTCTTATACAATTTATTATTGTTTTTCTTAGATTTCCAGGTTAGAAAAGATTAAACTACTTTCTAGGTTACCTTTCAACAATCTTCAAATTTGGAACGTCAGTGTTTACCGTAGAAACAAATTGTATAATTTCAAATTTTCTGAGTTATAATTAAAATAAAAAGAAAAAAAAAATCATAACTGAACAACACATAAGATATAATTAAAAATTTTATGAGTCATAATTAAAGAAGAAAATTAATTACAACTAAAGAAGAAAATAATATAATTTAAGAATGCATATGATAGGAGTGTGTGTAGTAGAATTCTCCCATCAAATTATTATTACTTAAAAAAAAAGTATTATTTGTATTTCTCAGATTACACATGACAAAAAGATTGATCAAGTAGCTCGCCGGACTTGACTTCTTTCCGATTTGCTTTATATATATATATATATTATAGTTACGCCCTTCACCAGATAGTCCAGTTTTCTTTGAATGCGATGTATTTCTTACTCATCTACTAGACACTTACCTAGAAGATCCTTTCCTCTTCTCTCTCTTTTTTTTTTTTTTAATTATTTTTTTTTTATAATTATTATTATTTGAGATAAATTACACAATTAATTCCTATAATTTTATATAAATTTCACTTTAGTTTTTGTAATTATAATTTTATCAATTTTGTCCATACACTTTTCATTTTGATTCCAATGTACTCCATCTATCATTATCTGTTGCTGGTCCCAAAAAAAAAAACAAAAACACTATCATTATCTGTTAATATTCAAATGGAAAAAAAGAAAAAGAAAAGACAATTTTTATTTTATGAGAGGGAATTGTTAGCATGCATCTGTCAATGAAAATGTTAGTTTTCTAAGCAAAACAACAATGACAAATGACAGTGGAATCGTATTAAAATGGATATGAAAATATGATATTTAAATTGTTGAGATTAAAATTATGAAAATTAAAGTGAAATTTTGTTCAAACTATAGAGATCAATTATGTAATTTACCATCCTCCCTAATCCTCTATTCAGTTTGGGCCGTAGGTCAACCACGGACCCTCATTTTAATGATTTGATCTATTAATTTTATTGGTGTACAAATCATTCATAAAATCAACTCTTAGTTGCAAATCACGAAAATATGACTCAGACCAAACTAGCCCAATCCACGTAGCATACAAGAGACAAACCCAACCACCAAATCAACTCTTAGTTGCACCCCATCAATTTATAATTACTGTCATCACTTGTTATTTATTTATGAAATTATTCCTATATATATTGATGTATTTGAATAATAGATTACAATAATGAAAAATTGCATATGAAAATGTAAATTAAACCGAAACGATCTAATGTAGGCACATAATTTTACAAAACAGAAAAGACAGTAATAACAAACCATCACCTAATTTGTTATCATTGTGGACTCAACAGTACAAAAAAATCACCTCCCACCATCCATTGGCAACATCATATGTTCCCTCACACTATCGTACCCAATTGTTGTTGTGTTACTACTACTAGTAGTACAATCTAACTCAAATCCACTTAGCTTCCCACCAAGCATGTGCTCACTCTCTTCACCATTCAAATCAATTTTAACCCATGGATGCTTCTTCATCTTTTTGTTGATCAACCCCTCCAATTCCATTGCTACTTCCTTCATAGTAGGCCTTTCCTCTCCTTTTACTATTAAGCACCTCTTTGCAATATTAGCTACTTCTGTGAGCTCCTCAACAATTCCTTCAATTTCTATTTGTTCATCAATAAGTTGGAACAATCGATCATTTTTCATGCAGGAAAGAAAATACCTAGCTAGACTCCTCTCCTTCTCTGGCTTGTCAAATGACAACACCTTCTTTCCGGTGATTAGCTCCACAAGCACTACTCCGAAGCTATAAACATCACTTTTTTCTGTTAATTGGTTTGTGAGCATGTATTCAGGGTCTAAGTATCCAAGAGTTCCTTGCACCACCGTTGCTAATTGATCTTGGTCTAGTGGAACCAACCTTGATGCTCCAAAGTCTGACACTTTTGCAGTGTAGTTATCGTCTAACAGTATATTTGTAGACTTAACATCTCTATGAATAATAGGAACCGATGCTGCAGAGTGCAAATATGACAATACTCCAGCCGTTTCAGCAGCTATTCGCAACCGATTTTCCCATGACATATTAGATGCCTTGATGTGGTTATGTATATGCTCAAAGAGAGTGCCATTGGTGATGAATTCATAGACGAGTAAAGGGACTTGAGTTTCCAAACAACAACCTAAGAGTTTGACCACATTCCTATGATTGATCTGTGATAGCACGACCACCTCATTGATGAATTGCTCTATTTGACTTTGATTCATAATTTGTGATTTTTTGATGGCCACTGTTGTGTTATCTACTAGAATTCCCTTATAAACTGTTCCAAAACCTCCTCTACCAACAATTCTATTGTCATCATAGTTGTTGGTAGCTCGCTTGAGCTCTTCTAAAGTAAAGATTTTGATCGCTTCCCGAGTCGGTCTCTCTAGCCTAGAGAGTTGTTGTTTCAACATTAATCCACCATTCTGCTTGAAGAACTTTTCTTTAAGCTTCATGTGCTTTCGTTTGTTGAAAATCCAATACAACCAGGAGCTACTCACCAAAACAGTCAAAGCACCCATGGCAATACCTATATTTCAAATAAGTCATTTTTAAGTAACAAAGACAATAAACATCTTGCCAATAGATTGATTGGAAACTAAGCATAGTAAGAAAATTATGACTCGAGATATTAATATAAAAAAATGTCATATAAACTTACAAATTTTACAAAAAAAATTTATTACTACTAATGTAACATGCAATAATAAAATGGAAAAGTTAGGGATCATGAAAATTTTGTCATGAAAATGATCATGAAAAATTTATGATCCTTGGATTACCTTGATTAGTGTGTGGTGCTTCATTCCAAGTATAATCCAAGGATCACAAGGCTTTCATGATTATTTTCATGAAAGGTTTTTCATGATACCTAACATTGTTGATAATAAAACTCTAAAATCTGGAACATACCCATTGAAATAATATGTTATGTATCATATGAGTGAGTAAGATAAATTTGTAAAATTTATTAATTTATATGGCATTACCCTATTAATAATTTTAAATATTCTTTCAAGCTACTGGAGTATAAAGGATGTGGATCCAATTGGGGATGTAGGTTGCAAGTAAATTCTTCCAAATTCATTAATTATGTGAATTAGTTGTTGTACTTTATTTATTTTACTTTTGACATATATGGCATTACCAATCACAATCTGAAGCACAAGAACTTGAACAGCAGTGCAACGTGTTCCATCTTTTCTGCCATCACCATGATATCTCTTAGGGCAAGAGCACATATAATTCCCAGGCGTGTTTAAGCATTCGCTTTCCTCTACACAGTGGTTGAGATTTGGATCTGCACACTCATCTATGTCTGCAAAACAATCAAAACAGGGGAGGGAGGGCTCAATAATGAAATTAAAGCATCACAAAAGCAATATATATGGAATCAAAAGTAATTGAATCCGAACATGATGAATATGAAGCTAGCTAAATGGATACTACTAACCTTTGCAACCATCTGAGAGGTACGCGTTCCCTTGGTAACCCTCAGAACACTTGCACATATACCCATTATCATTTACTGCTTCAGAACAATCACTATGATTTCCGCATGCATAGCTTGTCAAATTTCTCTTAGCTTCATCGCATGTCTCATTATCCCCTATTCCCCAATCAAGCACCAATGGCACCATGTCTTTTCCAAAATCTTGAAGGTAAGTTGTGGAGAAATTAAACGCTCCTTCTTCAACAACAAAGGCATAGGTGCAGGGGTTGAATTCCGATACATTTGTATGATTGAAGAAGCTATACGCAGCAGTGTTGATGTAGCTGACTTGTTTTGGAATGGAGGTCTGGCAGCATCCAATTCCAGAGCAAGTTCCATTAGGAACGTAGCCAATGCTGGTACATCGTGACACACACCCAGTTGCAACCAAATCACCGTTTCTAAGAATGTCTAGATACCCATATGAGTCACAACCAATAACAGTGAATTTGTTCTTGGTAGTAGATATAGAGAACTCGGAAAGGTTGAGCGATGTTGAAGAAAAATTGCTATGTAATTGTGTACCATTCCCATCGTAACACTTACTAGATACGTATTTCATGATGCCTAACTCACCCGCCTCGAGCGATATATTTGTAACCTGGACATTACCATGCCGTAAATATGGCTGGGAATGGTTACAATTAATGAGGAAATCTTCGCTGAGATAACAATTCTCTTTCACGCCGAATGGGTATAGGATGTTTAAATTCCCGCAACGGTTCATGCAGTCATGATTCTTCAAATCTGCTTCTGTTGGTGGTGCTGCTTTTGTTGCTGCTGATAATGAAAATATCACCACCACTACTACTTGTACTAGTACTAGAATCATGATGATGGGTTGTAGTTGCAATTGCATTCCTTGCGAGAAAGCCATGGCTAGCTTGCCTCTTGGAAAAAAGCTTTTCTGTATTCAAAATTCATATATAATTGTCAATTGTGAAACAATTCTAGGCAATCACGAAGAAAAAGTATTCCGAATCGATTAAAGTAAATCAGTGCAAAATAGACAACATAACTTATTGAAGTGATTTGCAACTAGTCTAGCAACTGTATGATGTTATTCACCGTAATAAAAAATTAGAAAAATCAAATTAACTTTGCCTGTTATATCAATTTAGTCTTGTACTTCTTATTGTATTAATTTTTTCCTATAATATTTTATATTGTGTTGATTTAGTTTAGTTGATAAACATTTGCTGATAAATTAGAAAAAAACAAATATATCCATTTAAATTAGACATCAATTTCTCATTAACTTTTAAAAGAGTTTATATATGTCAATTAATTTCAATTAAATTTCTAAAGAGATCTTATTAATTGGATTAAATTTACGCAATATAAAATATTTAAAGGTGAAATTGATACTCCCAGTCTCTGTTTGGTTGATTTTTCATAATCTATTTGTGAAATTTTCTTCAAAAAAATTAAATACTAGTTTTCACAAAAATAAACACAAAACAATTATTTTTAAATTTTTAAAAATTATTTTCATCCCAAAAAAAGAGAAAATTATATGAAAATAATGAGTTTAAAATTTTTTTTTTTCTTTTACCAAACTACTTTTTTTTTTTTTAAATTCTCAAAACTTAACTGAAAAGAGCTTGTTCATGATACCAAATGCTAATCAAAGCATACAACTTCAAAAGGCAAATCATGCTCTTACGATAGAGCAAAAAGTTTTTAGAAACCAAAAAATGATAGTACTAGAGAGAGATCATGCAATACAATCAAAACCAAATCAAACCCACGAAGATGTCACGCAAATGGGATGCAAACACCAAAATTGGATCAATTGAATAGTATAGATGCCTACCTCAGAGAAAGAAATAATATGAAAAAAAAAAAAAAAAAACCTTTAAAACAACTTTCTTGGCTTGGAGCAGTCCCCTCCTCACTTTTGCTTTTGTTGGTTGTAGAAAGCTTGATTTTGAAACAGGTATATATATAGGGATTTGCTGCTTGATTTTGCAAGACTACTCTGTTTGTTTAGTACCCTCTCTTGTATTTGTCCTTAGGACTGTTTTGGTAACTTACAATAATAGCAAAAAAAAAATTAAAAGTTAAATAACTGTACAAAAAAAAAAAAAAAAAAATCAAAAATTCTTTTTTTTCTATATTTTTTTGTACATTTTTTTTTTTGTAAAAAATTAAAAAAATCATTCTAAATATTTTTCACAAACAACGTAATTCTATTGGCACATTACAAAAAGTTTTAGTATACACTATTTGTTTAGTTTTAATATATAAATAAAAATAAATTGCTCATTTATACATTATGTTCAAAAGTTTATATTTGAGCAACTACTTTTTGTTTAGAAATTTATATCTTGAACATTTGACTTTTGTTTTGAAATTTATACTTGAGCCGTATAAATAATATATATTGAGATTTTTTGTAGTATATGCTAATAGAATTTTCTTATGTCTTCTTGATTTGTTCTACTTCATCTATATTTACTTCCTTCACAAGATAGATTGGCTTTTATTTGTGCTGTTATTCTAACTCAAAAATTAAACTCATTTTTCAAAATCAATGATATAGAAGTCTATTAAAGACAGCTCTTTTTTATATATTATTTGATTATCAGCCAAATTTCTTTTTTAAACGTCACTAAATTTCAAAAATTGGTCTAAAAAATAAAACTTTTGTAAAAAACATCCAATTTAGCATTGATCCTCTCATTGATGTTACAATAGCTGACTCAGTCATTTGAAGGAATAGTATTATTGATGTGTGTGGAGTTAAATTCTATTGGAATTGAATTTGGAATCCGGCGGTGCATGCATGAATGAATGTTTATTAGTCCAACTTGAAGAGTCTTGATAGTGATAGTCAATTGCCAATTCTCAGCAAGACTAACTCCAACTCATGAATTGTCTGAATTTTGTATGTCAATACTCCCAATTTCATTTATTCTATTTGTGTAATTATTCAGTAAATCTTATTTACGTATTGCTCCAAACTAATGAGCTAGAAAAAAAAAAAAACAACTACATTCACACAATTTTCCCCCCTCAAATCCCCTCGAATGAGACTCTTACTGGTAAGAGACCTAAAAAAAAAATGTGAATGAATCATTAATCTAAAACATATTGATTCATATTTATTATGTAATTCAAAAAAAAAAAGAAAAAAGAATGACACAATTACTAGAGAATTTTATTATATACACCTCCATACCATATATACCGTAGTTACACTATTTTCTTCTTTAATTATTAGTTACGTTATTTTCTTCTTTAATTATAATCAAATTTCTTTTGTAATTATGATATTATTTTGAAATTTTAGTTATGATTTTTTTTGTTTTTGATTATGAATTTTTTTTTTTTTAGTTATGATCTTAATCTCCCCACAATTACTATGCATTGTAATTTCTCTTTCTTTCTTTTATTTATTTATTTATTATTATTATCAAACAATAGGAAAGGAATTACAAATATGAGAATATTTAAATTATCAAATAAACTATTAGTCCACAATAATTAGAAAGTCAATAAAACTTAACACAATCAATATACTAGCCGATCAAGCCCAAGCCCAACAACCAAATAAATCATCACCACAACCCCATAATGGAGGAGATAATGGGAGAGAAATAAATAACCACCACAAAAGATATTAAACTCCTCTCTATAAGAGTTGAACTTGAAATCTCATACTATAAAAAGTTTTACATAACTATTAGGCCAAATATCTTGGTTGCATTGTACTTTGTCATTTACTAAAAATATTACATAAATTAAATTACATGCTCTTAATGGATTCATATTCTCTATGGAGAAATTTTGTCTCCAACGAAAATGGCCACTTTCATTGGAAAGGAATTGAATGGATGAGATCAAGCCACGATAGCAAAAAGATTTGAAACAACAGCAACGTTGTCTTTTCATAAGCCAATCTATTTTTATCTTAACAACGTGGTTTTTGTTTCTTATCTCTCCATTTCCCGTTCTTACTGCGAATAAGGAAAAGTGGTCTCCAATCGATTGTGAGGTTCAGCTCACATGTAATAAATAAAATAAAAATGGGAACAATGATTTTTAAAAAATATGAAATTATGATTTAAGAAAAAAATGAAGAGCATTTTTTAAAAATATAAGTTATAGTGTGTTCCTTAAAAAAAATTCCACACCATACATATCCTAATGTAAACACAACATTCTATAACAAACATCATAACAAATTGTAATTTATTTTAATAATATTATCAACATATTTTTTTAATTTATATTTATGTTTCTCTCTTTTTAAGACTAAAAATTATTAGTTAAACGTTCTAATATTAATATTAGTCGGTGACTTGTGTAATGTACAAAATAATATATATATATATATATATATTTTGAAATAATGCCTCATATATTTTAATTGAATTACTTGTGTGTATGTTCATAAATATATATTAGAAGTAATTGGCACACGCGATGCGTGTAGGGCCATCAATGGGACGGCCGGGTTTATCATCTTGCAATTATTGTCTTTAAATCTCATATTTTAACAAATTTTTCGAGTTTTGACTAATCAACAGATTGATATGGGTTGGGCCTATTTAAAAAACTAAAATCACACCTCACCCATAACCCCAAATTGAAAAATCTAGAAACCCTCTAGATGTTGATTTGTGATTATGTAACAATTTTAAACAGAATATAACAATCCCAATCAAACAATCAAGAGAAAGAGACACAAAGATTTTATGTGGAAAAACCACAATTGGACACCTTCCAATTGTGATCAAAAAACCACGGGCAACTGCCACAAGACAATCCACTAAGAAGATTTAAAGGAATTACACAGGTATCACTCTCAATTATCTAGCGAATCCACAACGCCTAATTGAACCAACCTCTATGTGCCTCTTCCAACCCCATCTTCACCACGGAATTGTCTTTCTGATGAGCCACTCCGGATTCCACCAAAGCTTCAGGCTCGAATTCTTCAGAATCCACAACTGAAGAACAACTCTCTCTTTTGTGTATAACAAACAAACCTTTGATGTACTCTCTTTAAACCATGAGTTGAATACTCAATAAAACATCAAAGAAAAAAAAAATTTCCCCAGATATAAACCTTGAAGAACCAAAAAGAAGATCTGGAGGACTTCAATCAATGAATCAATGAATAGCCTAGATTTGGGAGAAACCCAACTATTTATAGAAAACCAAAGCAATCCTAGTTGGGAAAGAAAACCAACTTCTTGTAGAAAACCAACTTCTTGTAGAACTCCAAAGTAATCCTGTTTTTGAAGGAAACCAATTTCTTAAAGAACTCTTGTTACAACCTTGGTTTTGATCCATGGAATTTGACAACAAAAAGTCCTAACAATCTCCCCCTTTGTCAAATCCTGGATAAAACCAATCTAAAACAAATTGCCTAACAAAATCTCTCAAGCAGCACCACCAACTATGAACTAACACTCAAATCCATGCTCTTGAATAATTATCCTGAAATAAAACAACCACACACAAGCCAACCAAAATATGTGGAACTGGATTAAATAACAAAATATAAATCCATCCATAAACAAAATACTAAAAATCCAACTGTACCAAAGAAGGATATATGCAAAAGTAAAAACACTGTACCATCAACCAAACTACTGTACCATCAATAGACATCAAACACTGGTAATGATGAACCAAACTCCCCCTCATTAAAAATAACCACAAACACTGAAAACAGTGAACAAGAAGAAAAATGACAAAAAGTAATATGGTGGAGCAAGCAAGGAATTTCATATTTGTACCTTGAAACACACAAAATTATCCAAGAAACACAATTACTTGAAAACACAATGTGCACAGCCTCTAGAAAATTCCTCATAAAAGAAAGTGATGCATTATGTGAAAAGCATAGATCCCATGAGAAAAGTGTGTGTGTGACTCTTGGAGTTCGACAAACACTAGATTCAAATCCTAGCAGTGATATGAAAGCTGGACCTCCGATAAGAGAATCTTAGCATAACTAAGGAAAGTCAAACCACTAGGAATCAAGGGGTATTTGGTGAGTAAAGGCGGAGGCTCCCCCTCAATCAATGAATCCTTTATTTTTTTCTTATTTTTTTCACATGTTTTTCTTTTCTTTCTTTTGCACATTTTTTTCTTTCTTTTTTTTTTTTTTCCTTTTTCTTTCTTTTGCACACTCATTGGCGGCTGACACGCTCAAGAGTATGGAAACCGAACCAGAGAAGCATGGATATAATAAGGATGGCCTGGTTGGTGACTCTGAGGTAGCCTTTTCCTCATGCCTGGACTACAAAGAATAGAGGGGAAAGCCATGGAGATGCAAAAAGATGGAAGGTGGTTAAGAGACTCAACATCACCCATGATATGCTAGTATGGGTCAATTCCTCTCGAAAAGCAAAAGATACAATGTCAGAAGTCCATGAAAAAAAATAATCACTAAGATGGAAGACTCCAGAATTTGCTAATCCAAGAGTGTGTACAGAATGAGACATACTAATCAAAGAACACACACTCCAAAATGAGTAATGACTACAGAAAGCACACACATATTAACATGTAATGGTTATTCTCATCAATTCCAATATGCACCAAGGACATCTCAAAAAAATTCAAGCTTGCAAAACCATACTAAGAAAATCTTTTTGGGATTTTTATTTTTTTATTTTTTTATTTTTTTTTCTTAACCAAAGCAAGACAAAAAAAAACAAACATCTAAAAAAAAACTAAAAAGAGTAAACACATTAACACAAGTCAAGTTTTCTTACCCAAATCTTTTTGGTTTTAACAAAATTAGGTCTAGCGGTCTTGGTAAATGTCGTTGTGTTGTGAACACCCTCATGAATCTTGGTATTCCGCTTGGACATGTAAGGTTGTCTACTAACCCAAAAAGTATTCGAATTTCTACCCTTTTGAGACACTCTCCCATGCAACTTATAACAATAAGGGCGAATATGACCATGCATACCACAATGATGACAAATAAAAACAAGGTGTACCTTCTTTTCTTTTACCTTACCAACTCTAGGAAGTTTGAGAAGTCTATCCTCATGTTGAATCTTTTGTCCTCCCTTTCCTTGAGTTCTTGTATCATGAGATGTGGAAGCACTCTGTTTTTGCTCTCTCTTATCTCCAAAGCCAATGCCACTCTTGTCTGAATAAATTTGTTGAGACCCAATGATATCCTCCAAAGTCTTTGATCCTTTGTTCCAAAGACTAATGGTAACCATGGCAACCTTGAGCTCTTCCTCTTTCTTGATCATCAGTTCTTCCAAAGCAACGTGAGACATCTCGAGAGATTCAATCTTTTCTTCATACATGGCATGAGTTTCCTGTAGCTCATTCCTCTCTGTCTCACAAGTCAACAATTTTGCACAAAGAACTTGTTGATCATCAGCTATCTTGATGGCATTGATTCTAGCCTCGGAAATCTCCTTCTTAAGTTTGACATTCTCACATTCACATGCTTTGAGTTTTGTTGTGAGTTTGTCATTTAATTTGAATAACTTAAGAGACTCTTTATATAACTTTTTATAAGCTTGCTCAAGCTCTTCATTATCACTCTCCGAGGATTCATCATTAGTGGTATTCTCAACCAACCTCTTTGAATCCATTATCACAAATCAAACAAGATCTCGTTCAAAAAAAAAAAATATTTTTGTTTCAAACAAAATAGAACGACCCGCTCTGATACCAATTGAAAAATCTAGAAACCCTCTAGATGTTGATTTGTGATTATGTAACAATTTTAAACAGAAT
Source organism: Camellia granthamiana (assembly GCA_036172215.1). NCBI lineage: Eukaryota > Viridiplantae > Streptophyta > Magnoliopsida > Ericales > Theaceae > Camellia > Camellia granthamiana. The sequence continues at coordinate 109,435,177 of CM069905.1, read as the reverse complement.
ATAACAATCCCAATCAAACAATCAAGAGAAAGAGACACAAAGATTTTATGTGGAAAAACCACAATTGGACACCTTCCAATTGTGATCAAAAAACCACGGGCAACTGCCACAAGACAATCCACTAAGAAGATTTAAAGGAATTACACAGGTATCACTCTCAATTATCTAGCGAATCCACAACGCCTAATTGAACCAACCTCTATGTGCCTCTTCCAACCCCATCTTCACCACGGAATTGTCTTTCTGATGAGCCACTCCGGATTCCACAAAGCTTCAGGCTCGAATTCTTCAGAATCCACAACTGAAGAACAACTCTCTCTTTTGTGTATAACAAACAAACCTTTGATGTACTCTCTTTAAACCATGAGTTGAATACTCAATAAAACATCAAAGAAAAAAAAAATTTCCCTAGATATAAACCTTTAAGAACCAAAAAGAAGATCTGGAGGACTTCAATCAATGAATCAATGAATAGCCTAGATTTGGGAGAAACCCAACTATTTATAGAAAACCAAAGCAATCCTAGTTGGGAAAGAAAACCAACTTCTTGTAGAAAACCAACTTCTTGTAGAACTCCAAAGTAATCCTGTTTTTGAAGGAAACCAATTTCTTAAAGAACTCTTGTTACAACCTTGGTTTTGATCCATGGAATTTGACAACAAAAAGTCCTAACACAAATGTTACAAGCCAAATCACACTTATATTATTAAGTTCTACACATTTTTCATTCACATATTTTTAATATTTTCATTAGTTACTTTTCTTGTTTACTTTTCAACATAATTCAAGTACTTTGTTTTTTTTTTTGTTTAATCTTTTTACAATAACATATAATACCTACAAATGAAAAGAAAAAAAAATAAAAACATTAAACATGAGAACAAAAAAAAAAAATCAAACTAAACATTAGACTTACCCATGCAAGCTCTTACGAGGCGAGTTTATGGCAAGCTGAGGTTACAAATCATTGTCCAAAATCTTAAATCATCTTTTATGGATTGGGTAGACCATTTGGGGACCCCTATATGATCATTTTTTCTTTAAAAAAATAAGATTATGAAGTGAAGATTGAATTCAAAATCTAAAATGAAAATATCTTATAAATATGAAAAGACGAACAATTAAGATATTCGAAAAAAAAAAAAAAAAAAAAAACACTAAATTTTGAATATACTGCTCATATAACTGCTACTGAGATATTTTCTAAAAATACAAAAAATGAGACATTAATATCAGCTCCAACCTTCACTTTATATACTAGTGTATATATATAGTTATTTAAAAATATATTGCAGTACAAAAATATTTTTCATCTTGTTGTGTCAAAAAAATACAGGAGAAATTATAGTGTGCAATTTTAAAAGAGTACATGGTAAAAAAGTTAATATAATTTTTTTTGTAATTAACGTTATGAATGTTTGTGGAGTTGCAAGTATGTAAATTTTAACCAATTACAAACTGTCACATATTATAAAAACTTACAAAATATTAAAATTATATTTTAATAATACTTTTTAAAATCGTTATACCATTTTTTTAAAATCACTGTTCTATTTTTTTTTTTATTTTTTTTTTTTAACATGTGAGCTGGGCCCACGGTAGATCTGGAAAAGTGAGTTATATTGGTTTGTTTTAAGATTGATTAAAAGTTGGTTTTTTGATTTTTTTTTAAATATATAAAAAAATGTTTTTGATTCTTTTCTTTCTTATTTATTTATTTTTTTGTGAAATGAATTTGTTTGTTCAAAATTTTTTAGAACTTATAAAAAAAATATTTTCAATTGTGATAATATATTTAATTTCATTTCTTACTTTATTTATTATTTTTTTATTTTTTGGCATAAATGTAACGCTCTCAAAATTAGGCATAATGACAATCATACATAAGATCCATAATCATAAAGAAGTGATAGATTTTCATTCATCAGAGTCTTCTTACAAATAATAGCACATGTTAATAACAAAAGAATGCCCTACGGGCTTACATCTTTTCAAGTGAAACTTGGTTATAACAAAAGAAGAGTACTAACTCTTTACATATAAAGCCCTCGGCTTGAATTTACATGTAATTACCAACAAACCAAAAATAACAAAAAAAAAACACGGAGCCTTCAACTCCTAAACCTCTCAAGCTAAGACCTTGGAGGTGGCACGTCCCCTGTACCTGAAAATGGTGTCCCAAGAAGGGTGAGCCAAAACCCAATAGAGATATGCTAAACCAAATATGAGAAATAACTAAAACATTAGCATCTAATAAATGTTCAATACATGTACAACGATTCACATCATTTCTATAATCCATCAACATTGATATTCATCTTTCAATCCGGTTTCATTTCTATTTTCAATACACTTTATTAACATGGTTCGTTTATCCAAGTAATTCAAATGAGACTACAACTCATAAAAACAGCACTTCAATTCATCGACAATTCAAAATGAAACTACAACTCATATTATCAACACTTCAATCATCAACATCATTCAGATGTATATAAGGTTTCGAGACTTTCACCCTAGACACTCCGGCCAACTTAGTTATCAAAGGAATCCATCCCCTATCTCCTCCCAAACAGTGGAGTACATCTCCTATCTCCTCCCAAGCCATGGAGTACATCCCATATCTCCTCTCAAACAAAGATACATATGCAATGTATTTAAACACTTTATCATATACAATGATCAATTAATGCACATATTCAATGTGTTATTCCAACCGTCATATTCAATGACACATTCCAATTAATTAGTTTCGATTTACCTAATCATCATTCAATTCTACAACAATCATGGCTATCCTCCATCGATAGCCCAACACAGTTATTTCTAAACAAATAAATAAATTTACCAAACAGATAAATTATTATATTTTCCACAAGTGTGTGATTTATCAATCCAACTACACCATTCAATCCCATGTTTTTCCCAATTCCATAATTTCCAAACCAATTTCATATTTCCCCAATGTTTCATAATTTACACAAATAATTCATATAGCCCAAATTAGGGCATTATCCTTCATTTCTCAAAACTTGCAATCAAGGCCAAATTCATTAATTTTACATAACTATTTCCATTATCAAGACCTCATACACCCTACTGGAACCCAAATATGAAAAACCCTTCTTTCAACATTCCAAATTTCAAATCAAACCCTAACTTTACCCAAAACTCCAAACACCACCATCTATATAAAATAACCAACATTTATGTCAAGACCCATAGTAAGGATACCTCAAATGGAACAACTCAAAGGAGATGAAGAGAGAAACCCAAGATGCTCCAAATCCCAACTTTTTCGGATCAAGACGTAGCCCACACAAAACTCAAGCTTTTATACAAAGGAAGTACGGTAAGAGAACCCTAGATCAAGAGCATTTGTAAAGAAAAGAGATATTTTAGAGAGAGAGGCAACCGTATTAAGGTTTGGAGATAAAAAGATATCAAAAAGTGAAGAAGAGAAATGCTGCTGCGATCTGATATATGCGAGGCTCGCTCGAGCAAAGAAGTGGTCGCTCGAGCGACCAGACACAACAAACACCTCGCTTGAGCGTAAGAAGCCTCGCTCGAGCGCACAATTCAAAGCTTCAGGTCTGCAACCCAGACGCACGCTCGAGCGCAAGAGTTCTCGCTCGAGCGAAGGAACACAAAACATAGAGCTCGCTCGCTCGAGCAAAGAATACCAACCTTCAGGTCCAATCTAGACGCAAACGCACGCTCGAGCGTAAGAGTGCTCCCTCGAGCCAAGAGACACATCAAAGAAAACTCACTCGAGCGCAATAACTTTTGCTCAAGCAAATAAGCAAAAGCCCAAGGCTCGCTCCAGCGCAAAAAGTCTCGCTCGAGCGAAGATGCCAAATTCTGGACAACAACCATTTGTTCCAACACTCAACCAACATGTTCCAAACTTACCCAACACATCCCAAAACTCAAATACAAGGAATTAAAGGATGGAAACAAGATATAGACAATAACAACCAACCACGGAACCTAAGTCTGGAACACATTATATGACGGAGAAAAGCCGGGATCGCTATAATAAAACATTAGAATTCACATATAAATGCATGTAAAGCTTACTCACTTTTATTTAGAAAATGTAAAAATACAATAAAAAAAGGACGAATTACAATAACAGTCCCCATAACTTGGGACTTGTGGCACTTTAATTCTTAACTTTTTAATTGTTATACATTTGACTCTAAATTTTCAATTTTGTTCCAAATAAGGACAATCAAAGATGTTTTCTTTGTAAATGGTCCAATTCAAGAGCAAACTTATCATACAACTTATTTTATGTTGACTTGTATGTTATTTGAAATGTAATGACCATTTTATTTAATGAATAATGCTGAAATTTTTTTGGTTATAAATTCTATTTGATTTAATTTTTAAAATCTATTTTAGAAAAAATTTCTAAGAAATTAAAAATTAAATTTGGTGAAAAAAATTTTAATTTTTTTTTATTATATAATTTTATCTTTTGGGAGGGTAGAGATAACTTATTTTCGTTAAATTAGTTTCAATTTTTTCAAAAATCAAACATGGCGACAATTTTAATATCATTATTAAACCAATCCATTAAATCAGAAAATCTAAAACTAAAAATATTTCTTATATTAAACATATCGATTACATACAGACCATAAAAAAATATTTGTTAACAACAAATACAGTCATCTATTACATTATAATCATCCAAAAATATCAACAAAACAATCACCCATTACATGATCATCATCCAAATACATACTAAAAATTATTTGATAAAAAAATAAAAATAATAAAAATGTAAAAGATTTATTATTTTTATATAATTTTATCTTTGGTGGGTAGAAATAATTTTTTAAAATTTAAAAATATTTTTTTGACATTTATTTTTGTTAAATTAATTTATATTTTATCAAATTGAGAACTTTGCCTTTGAAATAAAGTAAGAGTGTTTTTAATTGTTCTTATTTAGAACGAAATTCAAAATTCAAGGTCAAATATGTCACAATTATAAGGTCAAGGATCAAAATGACACAAATCTCAAATTACATAAATCGTTAACATAATTCGCCCTAAAAAACATGGGATTCTAAGGAGCTGTTTAAGTGTGCAACCCCTTTAACGTTGCATACCATATGCAACCTAATTATTAGCCCTTAGATTACAAAGAATTGACCATGACCACTGAATTATTTAATGGTAAAAGATTGGAAAGCGGGGCAACCGTTGCATAACCCAAACTAACGGTTGCCCCGGTTTCCAATCTTTTACCATTAAAAAATTCAGTGATCTTAATCAATTCTTTGTAATCTAAGGGCCAATAATCAGGTTGCATATAGTGTGCAACCTTAAGGGGGTTGCACACTTAAACATCTCCCATATATGCCTTGCATATGGTATGCAAGGCATACCTAAGAATTACCCATACCACTAATATTTTTGATTAAAAATTATTACTGAATTAGTTGAGATTAATTCATTGAGTTAATCAAACTTATAATTTTATTTTTAAAATCATGACACATGTCACTTACGTGTGTATTTTTTTATTAAAAAATACTAACAGTTGTATTCAATTGATTGAATTGAGACAAAATTATAAATTTATGGTCAAAATCAAATCAATTGAATTACAAGGATCAAAATAACGTAATAATCAAAATACAGGGAAAACTAATCAATCTGCTTGGTTTCAGTTTCAGAATTCACTTTTCAAAAAAATTTTCTTTTTCGTTTTCTGTATTTTGTTTATTTTCACTGAATTTTTTTAATATTTTAAGAAACTTTTTTAATTTTTAGATACACCTAACATAAATATACTTAATATAGCGATCCCGATTTTGACCCGACTCTTGTGATATTCCGGACTTGGGTTTGATGCTTTCATATTATTGTTTACCTCTTTCTTCCCTTGTATCTCTTTGAAATTGGCCTTTGGGCTGTTGTGGTTGCGTTTGAAACAGGTTGGTTGCTTGGTTTTCCCAAACCTTATTGCCCATATTTTTGCTCATCCACTTGAGCGTCCATTTTTGCACTTGAGCGGGCTATGTAGATTTTGGTCCTCCGTTCGGGCAGCCTTTCTTGCGCTCGAGCCGGATTTGCAAACTCTCAGTACTTTGCAAGTCTGCAAAAGTACTGGAGGGGTGTTTTTCACGCTCGAGCGTCATTTCTTGAACTCGAGTGGTTGGTCTGTTGTCTGCAAAAAAATAATGAAGGTGTGTATTCTATGCTCGAGCGAGTCCCTTCTTGCGCTCGAGCATAACAACTTATTGTGTCTGACGCTCGAGCGCCAACTCCTCTGCTCGAGCGGACTGCGCATATATCAGATCGGGAAAATGACTTTTTATATCACTTTTCATATCTTTTCATCCTAAAACCCTAAAGTTGAGAGCCTCTCTTTCTAAAACTCACATTCTCTCTACTTTTCCACCTAGATCTAGTGATCTCTCCACCCTATTTCCTTTGATAAAAAGGTAGGGTTTCTCAAGATTTTCATTTTGATCCGAACGAACTTGGATTTCGATGTCTTTGGAGTTTCAACTTTGCTTTGCTTGGTCTTCTCTTCTTGAGCTAGGGATTTTCTACACTCTAATATAGTTTTTAACTTAGTTATTAGTCGTTATGTAACAATGGTGGGATTTGGGAGTAATGTGAACAAACCTAGGGCTTGGGTATAAAATGGAAATGAGGGTTTTTTGATGAATAAGGTATAAATGATTGTGGGGTTTGGAAATGAGGTCATGTTGTGTCAAAATTGTTGATTTTGGTACATGGGTTGATATTAAGAAAAAGGGGGGAAATTTGCCCTAATTGGGTGAAGTTGTTATTTTGTATAAATAATTAAAATTGACATTGAAAATATGAGATTGGATGATTAATGACATAGATGGTGGAATAAGATATGTATTATCTTACACCTTTGGAAATTTTGGAATAAACTATCTATCTTGAGATTGAATAGCTGTTTAGAAATAACTGTATTGGGCTATCGGTGGAGGATAGCTATGATTGTTGTAGAAATTGCATGAGGATTAGGTAAACTAAAACTAATCTATTGTTGATTATCATTGAATATGATCACGTTGTATATACATTGTATATGTATATTTGTTTGGGAGGAGAAAGGGAATATACTCCATGTATGATTATGTGTTTAATTACATTATATATGTACTAGTGGTAACTCGTGCATAGCACGGGACTTTATAAATTAAAAAAAAAAATCATTATAATTATCTTGAAGTAATTTAATATTTTATCTTGCGGTATATATGAAATTTATAAGTTAACTTTTATGTTTATAACTTTTTAAATTATTAGTTTAAAAAATTTTAAATATATATATATATAAATATTTAGGGCAATTTTGATAATTTGTATTAAAAAAAAAAGTTAAATCTGATTAAATGAGATTAAGTTATGACATACCACTTCTTGCTATGAAAATATACAAATTCAAAAGTTATAATTAAAACAAATATACAATTTTATTATTAAATATGAAGTGAAGTGATATTTGATAATAATTAATACGATATTTCTATTATTAATTCAATAATTTAAGTTACATTTCTTTTGATTTCAATTTCATAACTAAAAATATAATACGAATATAATACACATAGGGATTTCTAGTCTTTATGAATAAGAAGGTTTCAAAATATTTTCAAACTTTCATAATTTTCTTTTAATTTTTTTTTATCTAATTTGATTTTAAATTTCAATAGAAATTTTGATTTGATATGAATTACCTTAACTTTTTCATTAAATTTTTATCAATTTTTAAAATAATTTTCATTCTTATCCCAATTTTTTTTCTTTTCACCAATTTTGATAGAAAAAATAATATTTTTCAAGGTTTCATCTTTTTAAATTTTTATCAAATTATAATTTGATAAAAAAATAAATTAAGGGTTGGAAATTCTCTTACTTAGAATTATAATGAAATAACATCTTGAAATGGTCAAAGTTTGAGTATATGGTTGGTTAAAATGTATAATTTAATTAATTATCTTCTCATATTTGTATAAAAATTGACACTTATGATTACATCATATAAGTTGGATTATGGAAGAAAAAAAATTGGGGTGTCAAACTATAGCGACCCCGGTCTTTTTCCATTTGATTATTGTATCCGGACTTCAGTTTCGTAGATCCTGTCTTTGTATAATTGTTGTTATCGTCCTTTAATTTCCTTTAATTTCTTATTTCTGAGTTATGGGATGCAATGGGCAGGTTTATTACAGGTTGGTTGGGTTAGAAACAAAGTGTTGCTGTCCAGAATTTTGGACCTTCGCTCGAGCGAGGAGTTGGTCGCTCGAGCGAGCAGTTGTTTTTAGTCCTTCGCTCGAGCCAGGTTTTGGTCGCTCGAGCGAGAGTCTGCGTCTGGGCTTAGACCTGAAAGCAGTGTTTCTTGGCTCGAGTGAGATTTCCTTCGCTCGAGCGAGTTTCGAGTCCTTCGCTCGAGCGAACATTCCGTCGCTTGAGCGTGCTTCTGGGTTGCAGACCTGAAGCATCGTATTGTTGGCTCGAGCGAGCTTTCCTTCGCTCGAGCGAGTACTTCTTGTGTCTGGTCGCTCGAGCGACCAAGTCTTCGCTCGAGCGAGCCTGTCCAGTTTAAATAGGCAACAACGGGATTTTAATCAGTTTTTCATCCTCTTTTTGATTCCAAACCCTAGTTCCGAGTTCTCTCTCTCCCTACTCACCTTCTCTCTTAGGTTTGATCTACTTAGAGTGTGTTTCTACCCTAGATCCTTTATTAAAAAGATAGAGTGGGTCGAGGGCTTCAGTTTAATCTGAACAATCTTGGATTTGGAGCACTTTGGAGTTTGGGTCATCATCTCCATCTTCTCCATTTTGTTGATTTCTTCGAGGTAGGGATTTCCTACTCTAATGTATATGTTTTGTTCTAAGTTCTGGCATTTTAATATGTTGGGGGTATTTTGGTAATTTTGGGAAAGACCCTAGTTGTTTAAATAAATTGAATTGTATATTTAATTTAAGGAACATTGGGGAAATTAGTTAAATTCATGAGATTGAGGAATTTATTGATTAAATGGGGGTAGTTGGTTAATTTAAATCACTACATCTATTTAATTGTTGAATTATTTATTTCCAAGTCTAGAAATAACTGTTTTGGGCTATCGGTGGAGGATAGTCGTGATTGTTGTAGACATTGCATGTGGATTAGGGATAACTGAAACTAATCACATTGGTTAAGTCATTAACTTTGACTGTTGAATTAATAAATACATTATGTGTATTGATTGCGTGTTGTATATGTTATGTGTTTACATACATTGCATTGTGTGGGAGGAGATAGGGGATGTACTCCACGGTTTAGGGGAAGATAAGGGATGGACCTCTAAACCGGATTTTGTTTGGGAGGAGATAGGGGATGGACTCCATTAGCATCACTTTTATGTGTGCTTAATTATATTGAAGTGTTTTTATTGATACAACACTAAAATGTGTATCAAAATAGAAGTATGAAGTGTTTTGATATGAGCCTGAGTCTCATTTGTGTTGTTGATATTGGAAGTAAATGTGAAATTGATATATATGTCACTGTTGTAAGTTTGGCCAGGTTCTGAGCCATATTGGTAATAATGAAAAGTGAAACATGTCATAGATAACGATATAGTGATTATCTTGTTTAACAATCTATTAAATGCTATTGCTTTATTCAATGCTTATATTTGGTTTAGTATATTTCTACTGGGCTGTGGCTCACCCTATATGGGAACATCATTTTCAGGTCCAGGTGATTCGCTACCTCCAAGGAATTAGCTTGGAAGGAATTGGACTTTGAAGCCTTGATTTTAGTTATTTGTTTTTATCTGAATTACATGTAAACATTCAAGCTTAGGGCTTTACTTGTATTTGAGTTAGAACTCATAATTTTTGTGTCCAAGTGTTGGCTTGGCAAGATGTAAGCCCCTAGGGCATTTATTTTGATGTTACATGTAATGTCTTTATTTAGAAATACTCTGATGAATGAATTGTGGTTTATTTACTTCAGTAATGCATCTTATTATTGTGTATGTTATGGGATAATTTTGAGGGCGTGACAACTTGGTATCAGAGCGTACCGGGTTTGAATACTTTAGGTACGTGGGAAGTGATTAGTATCACATTGGGTTCGTCTCGTTTGATAGAGACTTAGTGTAATGTTATATGTTTATTTGATAACATGTTTATGTGATTATATGGGTATGGAATGTAGTTTCTAGGATGTTGATTGGACCCTTGAGTTTCTAGTAGTCTTGTTGGAAAGGCACTTGATCACTGCTGCTTCCAATCGGAACTATAGTAACGCTTTGGGACTATCATTATCCGGGAATGAAATTCGTAGGTGCTTATGTGATTATGTGCTTACGTGGAGTGAATTATTGTTGTCCAATGCATTAGGACGCGAGTGTTTAGCTTCGGCACATTTATTAATGTGCTAACGTCTTTGTTTTCCTTTATTAGGATGTCAGGACGAGGACGAGGACGCGGTAGGCGTGGTAGGCCGGGTAGGCAGGAGGTGCCTGTGCCAGAGGAGATTCCGGTAGTACAGGAAGGAGTTGGCCAGGCCAATGTGGCCGAGCCAGTAGGCCAGCAGGCTATGGGCGCTTTAGCCCGAGAGATAGCAGGGGCATTCAGGGAATCAGTTGGCATTCTGAGGGCTGCGAATCCAGCCCAAGTGGTTGTTGTAGATGCTGGACCTTCTTTTCTGAAGAGGGAGTTCTTCCGGTCCAATCCGGACGAATTTGTGGGTGATCCTAAAGAGCCACTTAAGGCAGATGAATGGCTCGAACAGACAACAAAGACGTTTGAGATGCTTGGCATCGAAGACGAGGGGTTGAAGGTGACTTTGGCATCTTTCCAACTGAAGGGGGATGCGGGTCAGTGGTGGAAGTTCACCAAAGGTCGTATAGGAGGTACATGGGAGGCTTTTGTGAATGCTTTCCAGGAGAGTTTCTTATCTCCGGCAGTCAGGGAGAAGCTGAGAGACCAGTTCTGTCAGCTTAAGCAGTCGAATTCTTCAGTGGCCGAGTTTGAGGCTGCATTCACTAGTTTGTCCAGGTTTGCACCTGAGTTGGTGACGTCTGAGGAACGCCGTTGCATTGAGTTTGAGAAGAAGTTGAGGCGTGGCCTCAAGCTGAGAGTTGTAGGGTCTATGATTCGGGATTATGGGCGTCTGGTTGATGCTGCAGCCCATACTGAGATCATGATGCAAGAAGAGGAGGAAGGGCAGAAAGGCTCCAAGAGGAGTCAGGATGGCCAGAGTGATGGCAAGAGGCAGAGAGGTTTTACTCCTCAGCAGTCTCAGGGTAGCTTTTCTAGATCTACTTTTCCAGTGCCGAGTGCAAGTTCTGGGAAAGGCAATCAGGGAGACATTACTTGTTTCAAGTGTGGCCAGCTGGGCCATAAGTCTCCAGTTTGTCCTCAGAGGGGTGGAGTACAGAGAGCAGTATCTTCTTCGGCTCGATCTCAGAGCCAGAGTCAGGGTAGAGGCCAGCCGCTCACTTGTTTTCAGTGCGGTCAGGCAGGGCAGATGAAGGGGTATTGCCCGCAGTTGGGTGGCACACCTAGTGCATCTGGTTTGAGGCAGACTCAGGGTCAGCAGCCAGCACAGTCGGGTCAGGCCTCGAGGGCCAATCAGGGGGCTTCATCGTCCCAGTCTGTGCAGCAGTCTTATGCTCCTAGGGGTGAGCAGGTTGATCAGAGGCCGTTTGGGCGCGTGTATGCTGTTACCGCGCAGGATCTTGTACCGGCTCCATCTGTTGTGAGAGGTACCTTCTTGTTTTGCAACTCAGTTGCTAATGTTTTGATTGATACTGGTGCATCTCATTCCTTTGTGTCTGCTGCATTTGCATCTGTTTTGGAGTTGGAGTTAGCACAGTTAGCATCTCCTATTTGTGTAGTGTCACCTCTTGGGGGTAAACTGATCTTGAAACTAGGTGTTAGGGGTTGTGATATAGAGGTCGATTATCATAGACTTCCGTTTCCTTTTGTGGTTATGCCCATGAAGGGCTTCGATTGTTATTTTGGGTATGGACTGGTTATCGTCATACCGGGCAGTTATTGATTTGCTACCGCCAGAGGGTCACTTGTTGTACTGTGAGCGGGGAGTGTTTTCATTTTCTGGGAGACCGAGTTGGTAGTGTTTTGCCACCGGGGTATGATTCGCGGAGGCGGAGTGAGCTTAGTGGTCTACTTGCTACCATTTTGAGTAGTGAGTGTGATGAGACCCAGATTGTGTTGCCAAGGGTGGTTTGTGAGTACTCGGACGTCTTTCCCGAGGATCTTGTTGGTTTGCCACCGCATCGAGAGATTGAGTTCTCTATTGACCTAGTGCCCGGCACGGCGCCGATTTCTATGGCACCTTATCGTTTTGCCCCAGCCGAGTTAGTTGAGTTGAAGATTCAGCTCCAGGAGTTGCTAGATAAGGGCTATATCCGTCCTAGTGTTTCGTCGTGTGGAGCACCGGCCCTCTTTGTTTAAAAAGAAAGGTGGTGCTTTGAGACTTTGTATAGATTACCGGAAATTGAATCGGGCTATGGTTAAGAATAAGTACCCTATGCCTCGTATAGATGATCTGTTTGATCAGTTGAAGGGTTCCCGTTGTTTCTCTAAGATAGACTTGAGATCGGGGTTATCATCAGTTGAGAGTCAGGGAGGAGGATATTCCGAAGACGGCATTCCGTACGCGGTATGGCCACTATGAGTTTCTGGTGATGTCATTTGGGCTCACCAATGCACCGGCAGTGTTTATGGATTTGATGAACCGGATATTCCGGGAATTCTTAGATCGTTTTGTGGTCGTTTTCGTAGACGACATTCTTATCTATTCACCGTCAGAGGAGGAGCATGAGGAGCACTTGAGAGTGGTGCTTGAGTTACTTAGAGCCCATAAACTTGTATGCTAAGTTTGGGAAATGTGAGTTCTGGCTAGAAGAGGTGAAGTTCTTAGGCCACGTAGTTTCTAGGGAAGGGGTGTCTGTTGATACATCCAAGACGGAGGCAGTGCAAGATTGGGCACAGCCTAAGAGTGTGTTTGAGATCCGCAGTTTTCTGGGATTAGCTGGGTACTATCGTCGGTTTGTGAAGGATTTCTCCGGGTTAGCTTCGCCTTTGACTAGATTGACTCGGAAGGGAGTCAAGTTTGTATGGAGTGAGACTTGTGAAAAGTCGTTCCAGGAGTTGAAAGTTAGATTGACCACCGCTCCAGTCTTGATTATTCCGGAGAGAGGGTTGGGTTATGCAGTTTATTGTGATGCCTCACGAGAGGGTCTGGGTTGTGTGTTAATGCAAGAAGGGAAAGTGGTTGCCTATGGTTCACGTCAGTTGAAAATTCACGAGAAGAATTACCCTACGCACGATCTAGAGTTAGCAGTTGTGATATTTGCCTTGAAGATTTGGAGGCATTATCTTTATGGTGAGAAGTTCGAGGTATTCTCGGATCATAAGAGTCTGAAATATCTGTTTACACAGAAAGACTTGAATTTGAGGCAGAGGAGGTGGATGGAGTTTATTGAAGATTATGACTTCGAGTTGCATTATCATCCGGGAAAGGCCAATGTTGTGGCCGATGCTCTTAGTAGGAAATCTGTTGGTGACGTTGCTAGTATAGCCATCCGAGAATGGGAGATGTTGGGTGCAATTGGGGAGTTCGATTTGCTTCTAGGCGAATCAATTGAGGCTGCGGCATTATTTTCTGTTGTTGCACAGCCTACACTTGTGACTCGAGTGTTAGAGGCTCAGAGAGGTGACCTTGAGGTAGATTCCCTCCGTGAGAAGATTTCCGGTGGGAAGGTTGAGAAGGGTTTAACGGTGTATCCCGACCTGAGTGTGAGATACCGAGACCGTCTGTTTGTGCCGGAGTCTTGCCGACAGGAGGTACTCCGAGAGTTTCATCATTCGCGCCTTGCGGTGCATCCAGGAGGTACTAAGATGTATCGGGATTTAGGTCGCCAGTTTTGGTGGCGGGGTATGAAGAGAGATGTGGCAGCTTTCGTGTCAAGGTGCCTTACTTGTCAGCAAGTGAAGGCCGAACATCAGAGGCCAGCGGGTTTGTTACAACCCTTGCCTATTGCCGAGTGGAAGTGGGAGCATGTCACTATGGACTTCGTTGTAGGTCTTTCGAGGACTCAGCGGGGTAGTGATGCTATTTGGGTGGTTGTAGACCGGTTGACTAAATCAGCGCACTTTATTCCTATGCACGTGAAAGATTCGGTAGATCATCTAGCTGACTTGTATATCCGGGACATAGTGAGGTTGCACGGGGTCCCAGTAACAATTGTCTTAGATAGAGATCCTCGTTTTACTGCTAGGTTGTGGCAGAGTTTGCAGAGTGCTTTAGGCACCAAGTTGACCTTTAGCACGGCTTATCATCCTCAGACTGACAGGCAGTCCGAGCGTACTATTCAGATCCTTGAGGATATGCTTCGGGGTTGTGTTCTTGATTTCAGTGGGTCGTGGGGAGAGGCACTTGCCTTTGGTAGAGTTTGCCTACAACAACAGTTTCCAGTCCAGTATCGGTATGGCACCGTTTGAGGCCTTGTATGGCCAACCTTGTAGGTCTCCAGTTTGTTGGGCCGAGGTGGGTGATGCACCTTTGTTGGGTCCGGAATTAGTGAGGGAAACGACGGAGAAAGTTGAGCTTATCCGTAAGAGGCTTGTTACAGCCCAGAGTCGTCAAAAATCTTATGCCGACCGTAGGAGGAGACCTTTGGTGTTTGAGGTGGGTGATCATGTCTTTCTGAAGATATCACCTAGACGGGGTTTGATGAGGTTTGGGAAGAGCGGGAAGTTGTCCCCTCGATTCATTGGTCCCTTTGAGATCCTTGAGAGGATTGGCGAGACTGCTTATCGTTTAGCTTTGCCACAGCAGTTGTCCGGAGTACATGACGTGTTTCATGTGAGTATGTGTAGCTCGGCTTTTCGCGCTCCCTTTCGGAAGAATGAAATAGCCCCTTACAGTTCGGACTCCACTTGTGTGTTGGTTCTGAATTTGATTTCACAAGTGCAATGTGAAACAGTGGAAACACAAAAAGAGTCCAAATCCAGCAATTGTTTTTGGAAAATCGATGTTTGAATCAAATGCCAAAAATGGACTGCTTTGCCAGATTTCAGAGTCGCCACCTAAATATTTATTTTGGGAAATTTAGGAAACCCATGACTCATGCCAAAGGCCATTAGTCCGTCGTTACCAAAGTGTCTTGGTTCGGGAACTTAGGTATGAGAGGGGAAGGTCAATAATTGAATAGCCCACTCACCCGATCAAAGATCGGCTCTACTAATCATGATGTGGTTTTTATGTACAATATATGCTCTTGTTCTATATGTAACATACAAGTATAGACTAATTTCACGAAAAGTTGGAACGTTTGATTCCATGTTTGTTTTAAAAAATGTTTTGAATATATATCACTGAAAATGGTGATCTCATATATACATGAATCAAAGTATCCCAATTTAAGTGATTAGCCTTCATCCACAAGCATTCAAACAGGTATATCAAGTAAGCATTTAGCCTCATGGTAGTATGTTTGATATGACAGCAATCACACTTATGTAATATGCTAAAGCATAAAAACTTACCTTATGTCCGAAGGCGAGTCAAAAGAAAAGTAAATAGTTAGAAAAAATGTATGATCCTAATTAATGCGATATGGCTAATGCAACACATACAATGTGCAAGTAATAAGCTCGGCTACTAGCATGGCATGCGAGTCAATTCAAGGCATGTGATAGAGCATGTATTCAAGCAAAAAGTTTGAATTTGACATTTGAATAATATGATGAGCCGAACTTTTATGCATACAAACAGATGGATGCAAATCATGGAAAATGCTAAATTAAACATGATGTCCCTAATCTAACCATCATAAGCTGGTAAATAAAAGGAAGAAAGACGTGGGGTTGGAAGACATACACATTATTACAAATTTGTCTGCCCTCGCGCAGGAGGGTCCGAATGTCCAAATGCGCCCTCACGCAGGAGTGTCCGAATAAATAATTATTACAAAACCGAATGAATAATAAATGAAAGAGGGCTGTCTAATTTATTACAATAATTGACGTAAGGCAAGCCTTGACACAATAAATTCGGTATAACGTTCGACTGAATTCAATTAATCATATTGGTTCTTTATGTTGGTTGTAATCCAATTTTAACCAATTTTATTCGCCTTTTTTTATTACCTTTCCATTTCTTTATCTTTTCTCCTGTTTGTGCAAAAGTGATATTTACATCCACTAAGTCTGAAATGCAATAAAGGAAAATCAGTGTCGACTTAACCCGAATAAACCTTATTTTCTTTAGAGGAAATCACAAAGGAAGAGTCAAACTTATTTACAAGTTAGGGATTTCAAGTCAAACTCAAGATGTGCAACAAGGACTAGTCAAACTCAAAAGAGTAATAATGACTTAGAAAAACCCAAACTTGAGTGATAAGGACTTGAAATCCAAACTTGATGATAAGTGATAATGACACTTTCCTTGGTGATTTCCAAGGGTCAATTAGTCCCTTAAAAGTCAATACACTGATGAATAAAGAGAAATGAAAAATGAAAGATTGTGCTTTAGTATAAAAACATGTATACATTTGGGGTAGTGAACCTCCAAAGAATTTAAACCGTTAAGTATAGAACGTTTTATGCTTTTGGTGGTAAATCCCCTAAGAGATTAAATCAGTAAGCATAGAACGTTGTATACTTTTGGTAATGAATCTCTTAAGTATAAAACGTTTTATGCCGTGGTAATGAATCTCCAAAGAGATTAAACCATTAAGCATAGAACGTTTTATACCTTTGGTAATGAACCTCCTAAGAGATTAAACCATTAAATATGGAAGAGTTCCTTTCTTATACTTAAATCACAATCTTAATTTTTCATAACTTTTTAATCGAAATAAGCAAAGAATGGAGGGAGGTTGCAGAGATGATTATGCGAAATGATTAATTGGTTAGTACAAACAAACTTGATATTTACAACATAAATCGTTGAAATAAATTAAACAACCCCCTAACTAGCATATAATAAAGCGAGCAAAATTAAATAGCCGGAGGTACTATTCACCGCCGGAGGTACTATTCACCGCCGGGGGGTTACTATTCACCGCCGGAGGTTACTATTCACCGCTGGGATAAATTATTTAAAGTAAGAAATTACAATAATTTATATACAATATTTAAATTACAGCAGATATATGGGGTGGTGCAATGGTGCAGCCATCCCATTAAAGCGATAAAAAAAAAAAAAGTTATAAAATGAGGTAAATAAAGTATTTAAACAAATTAGGTACTATTCACCGTCGGGATTACTATTCACTGCCAGAGGTGCTATTCACCGCCGGAGGTTACTATTCACCGCTGGGATAGATTATTTAAAGTAATAAATACAACAAGTTATATACAATATTTAAATTACAGCAGATATGTGGATGGTGCAGCCATCCCATTAAAACGATAAAAAAAAGTTATAAAATGAGGTAAATAAAGTATTTAAACAAATTAGGTACTATTCACCGTCGGGGTTACTATTCACCGCCAGAGGTGCTATTCACCGCCGGAGGTTACTATTCACCGCCGGGATAGATTATTTAAAGTAATAAATACAACAAGTTATATACAATATTTAAATTACAGCAGATATGTGGGTGGTGCAGCCATCCCATTAAAGCGATTAAAAAAAAGTTATAAAACGAAGTAAATAAAGTATTTAAACAAAGTATATCACATTTTTTAATTAAATGACAATTTACGAAAACTCACCTTTTGGAGAAATGATGAATTTTCTGAGTCACAAACTTTCTTTTGACTACTCTCAAGTCTATGGAGGTGTGTTCTTAATTCTCAATCCAAAAATTTGAAATTACAACTTTAGTGATTGTTTTTTGAATGGTGTAGTGATGAAATAGAAATAAAAAATATTAAAGAAAATATTTTATTTCTTTCTCCCTCTTTTTTTATTTCTCTCCTTTTTTCCATCCCCCAAAATCCCTTCTTCCCCCAGAATTTCTTCTCTGCTGAGCCTCTCCGAATTCCCCAGAATCCTCCCTTCAGAATCCCCCCTTTTTCTCCTCTTGATTCAATGCCTTATATAGGCAAATTCTAAGATAATAATAATAATAATAATTATATAATAATATAATAATATAATAATAATATATATATGCGTTGTGAGCTGCCTGATGTCGGCTGCCGACATCAGGTTTTTTTTTATTATTTTTATTTTATAATATATGTAATATAATATAATATATATATATATAATATAATATATAAAATATCTAAAATATATAATTTATACTAAAATACTAAACATATAATATACTAATATAATTTTATATAAAATACCAAACATATAATATAATAATTCTAAACACATAAGATAATTTGTTTTATTATTTTCTTTTATATAAAATACACCAAAAATATGAACAAACACATAAAATTATGAAAAATTACAAAAATGCTAAATTAATGAAATATTTAATATTTTAAAATAATTTGGCCATAATGGTGAAGGATGGGATTAAAGTTCAAATTCCATTTCTTTTAATGAGAATTCTGTGAGAAACACATTCTAATTGTCATCATCGGGTAATTAAAAGAAAGCGCCCAAGTCTTAGGGCCGGTCAAAATGGGGTGTCTACAGTATGCTTCGGAAGTATGAGCCGAATCCATCACATGTGTTGGATTGGACCGACTTAGTTGTTGATGAAGATGTCTCATATGAGGAGAGACCGGTTCGGGTCTTGGATAGGCGGGATCAAGTTTTGCGAAACAAAACCATCCCTTTGGTAAAAGTTTTGTGGAAACATCATGGGGTGGAAGAAGCCACTTGGGAACGTGAATTGGAAGTCCGCGAGAAATATTCGGACATGTTTAGTGATTTGTAATTTTGTATTTAGATTTTGTAATATTGTTGAATTTAAGAACTTTATATATGTCTTAAGTTGGAAAACATTGAGAATGTTTTAGTTTAATGTTAATATTTTGAAACTTGCCTTATACTGGAAGTTTAGTATAACATTGATTATGTTAATTATATTGTTGAATTCGAGTTCTATCATGAAATTGAATATGATATTGGAACTGTTGAGATTGAAAGGAAAAATGCATAATATTGTTACAGGTTGTAATATATGTTGTTTTATATACATATTGTGAGATGCCTCTTGATAAGAGATGAAATGACCGGTATAGGGTCAAGTTGTTCATTATTGTAATGTCATGTTGTTGGAATTGGAGAAAAACCTGTTTTCAAAAACTTATGCTTAATTTCGGGGACGAAATTCTTTTAAGGGGGGGGAGGTTATAGCGACCCCGGTCTTTTCCCATTTGATTATTGTATCCAGACTTCAGTTCCGTAGATCCTGTCTTTGTATAATTGTTGTTATCGTCCTTTAATTTCCTTTAATTTCTTATTTCTGAGTTATGGGATGCAATGGGCAGGTTTATTACAGGTTGGTTGGGTTAGAAACAAAGTGTTGCTGTCCAGAATTTTGGACCTTCGCTCGAGCGAGGAGTTGGTCGCTCGAGCGAGTAGTTGTTTTTAGTCCTTCGCTCGAGCCAGGTTTTGGTCGCTCGAGCGAGAGTCTGCGTGTGGGCTTAGACCTGAAAGCAGTGTTTCTTGGCTCGAGCGAGATTTCTTTCGCTCGAGCGAGTTTCGAGTCCTTCGCTCGAGCGAGCATTCCGTCGCTCGAGCGTGCTTCTGGGTTGCAGACCTGAAGCATCGTATTGTTGGCTCGAGCGAGCTTTCCTTCGCTCGAGCGAGTACTTCTTGTGTCTGGTCGCTCGAGCGACCAAGTCTTCGCTCGAGCGAGCCTGTCCAGTTTAAATAGGCAACAGCGGGATTTTAATCAGTTTTTCATCCTCTTTTTGATTCCAAACCCTAGTTCCGAGTTCTCTCTCTCCCTACTCACATTCTCTCTTAGGTTTGATCTACTTAGAGTGTGTTTCTACCCTAGATCCTTTATTAAAAAGATAGAGTGGGTCGAGGGCTTCAGTTTAATCTGAACAATCTTGGATTTGGAGCACTTTGGAGTTTGGGTCATCATCTCCATCTTCTCCATTTTTGTTGATTTCTTCGAGGTAGGGATTTCCTACTCCAATGTATACGTTTTGTTCTAAGTTCTGGCATTTTAATATGTTGGGGGTATTTTGGTAATTTTGGGAAAGACCCTAGTTGTTTAAATAAATTGAATTGTATATTTAATTTAAGGAACATTGGGGAAATTAGTTAAATTCATGAGATTGAGGAATTTATTGATTAAATGGGGTAGTTGGTTAATTTAAATCACTCGTCTATTTAATTGTTGAATTATTTATTTCCAAGTCTAGAAATAACTGTTTTGGACTATCGGTGGAGGATAGTCGTGATTGTTGTAGACATTGCATGTGGATTAGGGATAACTGAAACTAATCACATTGGTTAAGTCATTAACTTTGACTATTGAATTAATACAGACATTATGTGTATTGATTGTGTGTTGTATATGTTATGTGTTTACATACATTGCATTGTGTAGGAGGAGATAGGGGATGTACTCCACGGTTTAGGGGAAGATAGGGAATGGACCTCTAAACCGGATTTTGTTTGGGAGGAGATAGGGGATGGACTCCATTAGCATCACTTTTATGTGTGCTTAATTATATTGAAGTGTTTTTATTGATACAGCACTAAAATGTGTATCAAAATAGAAGTATGAAGTGTTTTGATATGAGCTTGAGTCTCATTTGTGTTGTTGATATTGGAAGTAAATGTGAAATTGATATATATGTCACTGTTGTAAGTTTGGCCAGGTTCTGAGCCATATTGGTAATAATGAGAAGTGAAACATGTCATAGATAACGATATAGTGATTATCTTGTTTAACCATCTATTAAATGCTATTGTTTTATTCAATGCTTATATTTGCTTTAGTATATTTCTACTGGGCTGTGGCTCACCCTATATGGGAACGTCATTTTCAGGTCCAGGTGATTCGCTACCTCCAAGGAATTAGCTTGAAAGGAATTGGACTTTGAAGCCTTGATTTTAGTTATTTGTTTTTATCTGAATTACATGTAAACATTCAAGTCTAGGGCTTTACTTGTATTTGAGTTAGAACTCATAATTTTGTGTCCAAGTGTTGGCTTGGCAAGATGTAAGCCCCTAGGGCATTTATTTTGATGTTACATGTAATGTCTTTATTTAGAAATACTCTGATGAATGAATTGTGGTTTACTTACTTCAGTAATGGATCTTATTATTGTGTATGTTATGGGATAATTTTGAGGGCGTGACACAAACATTTTCCATTTGTAAATATCCTACATATTAAAAAATGAAAAAAAAAAAAGAAAAAAAAAATGTGTAGCTTTTTGATATGTATTTATCAGTTTTGTTTGATGGACATAAACAATTGATGTTTCAATTTAAAAAATTAAAAAAAAAAAAAAAAAAAAAACAGATTGGGTTTTTTAAAGATAAAAGAAACCATCTAACTCTTCTATATACTATTAAGATGGACTATTTCAATTTAAAAAAAATTAAAAAGTAAAAAAAAAATAGATTAGGTTTTTTAGAGATAAAAGAAACCATCTAACTCTTCTATATACTATTAAGATGGACTATTTTAATTACATAAAAAAAAATATAAATTATATTTAGATATTATCCCTATATATTATGCTATTATATACAACTATAGTTGTAATAAATTAACTATAATATATATGAAAAGTTATATTAAACTTTCATTTTTAATTAATTGAATTATAATTAACAAACAAACAAATAGCAGTAATGGTAAAATCTTGAATTCTCAAACCATCTAACTCTTCTAATGGGATAGAAAGAGAATAAAATAAAGAACATAGTGATATTTAAAAATTTTAAATTTACTTAGTTATACAAAAATCTAATATTATAGTAAAATCTTGAATTCTCAATAAATTTTTACATTTTTTATAAAATAAAATGACAAAAAACATAAAAAAATTGAAATCCATTTTTTTAATTTCAATTTTATGGTTTTCACTGAAGAAAATAAAATTCGATCAAAATCCTTGGCATGGAACGAACATAAATATTTCGATTGCAACCATAATCATTAATAATTCTTCTCTATAATGCAAACCTGTAAACAAACACATAAACCTTACTAAAACCGAAACCAAAACCAAACCAACAATAGAGAAAGAGAATCACACAGAGAAAAAATAAAATTAAAAAATAAATAAATTTATAGAGTGAAAATGTTACCTCCAACAACTTAAACCTCATCTAACCCAATCTGTTAGCTCCTCTGCCAGTGCCTGCGAAGTTTAGGAGTTGGGATGACTAATCAGATTATTCTTTAAATAAGACTTGAAAATCAATTAATTTGTCTCATTAAGTAATTTGAAATTTTGATATATATACATCAAAAAAATAGATAATTAAATTACTAAATCATAATTCAAATGTAAATATTGCCATATTTTTTTAGATACATATCTAAATTCTTATCTTTTTTATTTTTGTGTGGTTTCTATTCGGGGGGTTTTTTTTTTTTTTTTTCAATTTATTTAAGATGAAGTTGTGGGTATCTATTTTTTTTTTTAAATTTAATTTATCTGTGGTTTCTATTTGTTTTTAATTATTATTATTTAGGTAAGTAATGATGTGATTTAGATATGTGATAGACATGTGAGTTTTATTGATTGAAAGTATAATGGTGGGAGATATTTTTAAATTAGATTTGTTTAGATAAATTTTAAAGATTTTTAAAATTTAAAATTGGATATTGAGATGCAAAAGCAAAATTTTAACTAAATAAATAAAAATCAAATTTATGAATTTTATCTGTTTGTATATCTAATTTTTAGTTTTTTTTTTGGTTATGTTATAATATAATATATAAGATATTGATAGATACCTATAACTTTCATAAAAAATATTATCTGATTTTTTGGAAAAGAGAGAAGGAATGTAAGTTTTAATATTTTTTTTAGATCCATATCTAAATTCTTATCTTTTTATTTATTTTTATTTTTGTGTGGTTTCTATTCCGAGGAGGGGGGGTTTCAATTTATTTAAGATGGAGTTGTGGGTATCTATTTTTTTAAATTTAATTTATCTGTGGTTTCTATTTGTTTTTAATTATTATTATTTAGATAAGTTATGATGTGAATTAGATATGTTATATACATGTGAGTTTTATTGATTGAAAGTATAATGGTGGGAGATATTTTCAAATTAGATTTGTTTAGATAAACTTTAAAAATTTTTAAAATTTAAAATTGGATATTGAAATGCAAAAGAAAGATTTTAACTGAATAAATAAAAATCAAATTTATTAATTTTATCTATTTGTATATCAAATTTTTAGTTTTTTTTTTTTTTTTTTGGTTATCTTATAATATAATATATAAGATATACATAAATATCTACAACTTTCATAAAAAATATTATCTGATTTTTTGGGAAAGAGAGAAGGAATGCAAGTTTTAATATTTTTTTTTAGATCCATATCTAAATTCTTATCTTTTTTTTTTATTTTTATTTTTGTGTGGTTTCTATTATGGTATTTATTTTTTTTTTAATTTATTTAAGATGAAGTTGTGGGTATCTTATTTTTTTTAAAATTTAATTTATCTTTGGTTTCTATTTGTTTTTAATTATTATTATTTAGGTAAGTTATAATGTGAATTAAATATGTGATAGACATGTGAGTTTTATTGATTTATAGTTTATTTAGATAAACTTTAAAGATTTTTTTATTTTATTTTATTTTATTTTAATTTTTTTTCCTGTTATGTTATAATATAATAGATAAGCTACAGATAGATGTCTACAACTTTGATAAAAACATATTATCTGATTTTTTGGAAATGAGAAAGGAATGCAAGTTTTAATTTTTTTTTTTTTTTAATTGGTGAGAGAGATAAGGAGGGAGAGATTATGAAATATTTTTTTTATTAAATAAATAAAGCAGTCAATAGCTTTTTTTAATCTATTTTGTAAATTAAAAAATCAATAATTTTAGAAAATTGATTAATCTATCACACTAAGTGATTTAAAATTTTGATGGATATATATAAAAAAAACACATAATTATATTACTATCAAATTTCACATTTAGATGTTATATCTTTTTAAGATCTATAACCAAATTCATATCTTCTTTATTTTTGTGTGTAACCATAGTGAATGGGAGAAATTGAAAAGGGTGCTGCAGTAATTATGAGAGAAGTCAAAAGGGATTGTGGGTTGGGAGAAGTCAATAAATGCTGAGGTTGGGTTGGGAGAAGTCAATAAATACTGAGGTTTTTTTTTTTTTTTAAACCAAAAAATTAGAAAATTAGGAGATATTGGAGCTCCTACAAATCTTGTAGATTAGAAATCCTTTTTTCCTTATATAATATATAGATATAGATATATAGATGATTGTTTGGGAGAAGAAAGTGGATGCACTCCATTGTTTGGAAGAAGAAAGGGGATAGACTCTATTATAATTAAGTTAGCTGGAGTGTTCTAGGTGAAAGTCCTGAAATTATACATGAATGCCGGTCCCGCAGACGAAATATCTGTAAAATGGCAAATTTAAATTTATACATGGGTGCCGATCCCGCGGGAAATTTTTTGGTAAAATGGCAGTTTAAAGTGTTTGTGTGTAATAATGTGATTGTAGAACCATTGAATTGTAGTTTCATTTGGGTTATTGAAGAATAATGAAACTGGCTTACGTATTGAAATGAATCGAATGGAAATGGATAAAGATTTGGATTTGGTATCTTATGACTATGTAAAAATGTGGATGTTTTATCACAAGCATTGTTCAAGCATATTGTACTTATACCTTTGTTAAATCTTATATATTATGTTAGATTATTTCTACTGGGCTGTGGCTCACTCTATTTGGGAAAAATATTTTCAGGTAATGATAGCATGCCTCCACCCAGATAGTAGTTTGAAGGGACTTTTGGAAGCATGAGCTTCTTTATTTTGATTGTGTAGTTTTGTATACCGAAGGGCTCTATTTGTAAGAGCTAGTCTCATTTTTGTTATAACTAAGTTAAGACTTGGGAAGATATAAGCCTCTAGGGCATTTATTTATGTTAAACTTTTGTACTATTAATGTTATGAAATACTCTGATTTATGATGTCATTTATATATGTCTTTGGGTTATATTTATTGTATAATTTTGGGGGTGTGACACATAAAAAGTATTATATTTGTGAAAAATACTTTAAAAGATTCACTAAATACCAAAAAAATATAAAAATTCAGTATATTTTTTGTATTTTTGTGTATTTATTCATTTTTTAAAATATTTTTTCACAAATATTTTACTATTTAGATACATTTAAGTAAGGTGCATCTAAAGAAGTAAAAAAAATTGCATAAAATTTTAAAAATATTCACTAAAAAAAAACGAAAAATAAAAAACTCAATTTCCAAAAGTTTGAATTCAAAAAACTAAAACTAAACACATTGAATATAATTTGCCCAATATATATTATTAAAATTAGTTTTTACCTTTAAATTTCTATATCCTATGTGACACATTTTCTCTCTTAAATGTCACATCAATATACCTTTATATATAAGGGTGATTATTCGGTACTCTCGGAGTATGGACACGTGGTGCTCTATAAGGTTTTGATTGGTGGAGAGACACGAGGGCCAACGATTTATGTTGGGAATGGGGGAACAACATGGGGCTAAGTAATTAGTGATTGGTTTGGAGTATGGACACGTGGTGCTCCAGGAGTATTGAATAATTTCCCTATATATAATTACTTTTAAAATTTGATATTTAAAAGACTTCTATTTAATTTAAACTATCCATAAATAAAATTTAATAAAATTATACGTACTAAAAAAATACTTCATAAATTTGTTTTGTTCTATTTTCTTCACTTTTATTATTTTTGCATCTCTCTCATTTATATTTTAATATTAATTAATAATTAAAGAAAAGGGTAGTCCTCACAATGATCACTATTATCACCACATGCATCCCTCACAAGATGGGATGTGATGAAGCCTATTGTTGGTATAAGACTATTTTTATATTTTTATACTTGATGCTCGAATTTAAATTTGATTTTTTTTATCTTTATCTTATATTTATGAAATTCACTTTCACTCTTAATTTTCAATTGAGTTTATTTTTCTTCGATAATTTATCTAATTTTCTCTTTTTAAATTGTATGGGAAAGAAATAAACCTTCTTGTATAATCCTGTTGATCAAGTCTGTGTTCCTCCAAACGTCGTCGCTTTACTCCCTGAAAATACAAACGTGAGCTAGCTGGCGGGTGTGTGCCGGATACCTCTCCGATGCCTAAGTCAGCAAAATAGACAAATAGACAAAAGCTCTGTGTATTCGAGAATCAAAGTTGTGTTACCTCTCCAAAGGTGATGTTGTGAGCTTTTATAGGTTCCGCGTGGCACAATCCTAGTAGGACTCTTACTTCTCTATGTAGAGTCCTCCTAGGAATTACATTCCAGAAAGATAGTGTTTATCCTTCAACATCCCCCTTACTGCTTAAACCAAGTGAGATGGTTTTATCACGGTTGGATGTCAATACGACCGAGATAACATGGCCATGCTAGAGTCGCAGATTAGACCGAGCTCCACCTAGCTCGGTTCTTCCATTCACTACGTGTACCTCGGTTTGACATATTCCAACTGGGCTGTTGAGATCGTGCTAACCACTCCGAGTCTTGGACCGAACTAACCCATAGCACGGTTATGAGGAAAGCTCAACATACTCGGCTCACTATGACACGACCGAGCTAACTGCTCCTACTCTGACTGGCGACCAAGCTAACTACAAGGCTCTTTCTGGACCAGGCTAACTTCTAAGCCTTTTTACTCGGCCTCTCTTACTATGGCCCATAGATCGGCCCATTTACCCAGCTTAGCCCAATTTACTTATAAATTACCCTCTCAATTGCCCCTTAATTCCGTCTGCGCAGCATGATAGGGATTACCTGTTACCAGCCGAGCTAAAGGCTTTAGCTTTTCAACCGAGCTAAAAACCTTAGCCTTCCAACCGAGCTAGAAACTTTAGTCTTCCAACTAAGATGAATTCACACCGAGCTCCATCTGTCCGGTCAAAACGTCTCTTCAGTCTTTGTAATTGAATCGATTTCTATTCCATGGACACGTGGCAAACTCTCATTGGCCATGTGTAGCTATCACGCCGTCTTCGTACATCGCGTTTTTTTTTTTTTTTAACAGTCCCGCCATTTCTTTCTCTCTTTTCATAAAACCAAACCCTTTGTTTTTGAATCATTTCACTTGCACTATTCACCTTCTTCTCACCCTCTTCTTTGAGCTTTCACTTTTCTCAAACATAGTGCTTGCAAAACTTGCGTTCTTGCTGCCATCACTCCCTTCTTCAGTTCTTCCATCTTGAGCTGGTAAGTAGTTCGAATCTGTTTCCTTTTTATTTATTTCGCACTATTTTTGCAATACATACTTTAGTATTCATATGTTTTTCAAAATACATCCCATGTTTGCTTCCATTTTTCTGGGAAAAACCATGTAATAGAACCACTTGTATTTCACGAATAATCTGAGAAACACTGTATTTGATCCAAAATTACACCCCAACCGAACTAGGATACTGTTTGTATTAGGTGCAAGCTTAGCCACATCTAACAACCGAACTAAAACTTCACGCCATACTTATAGTTTCCATAAGTTAGGGACCTTCTGTTTCTTTTAACCGAGCTATCGAACCGTACTAGGTTTGCGCAATACCATGCTAGAAAGCCTCAAGCACCGACCGAGCTAAATTTGGGGCTAAACCAGCTCCCTTAGTTCAAACCAAACTAAGAATGCTGCCCCAAAGGCTCAACCGGGCTACAGCCCCTTGCTTAAACCGAGCTAAGACTGGATAGTATCCTGCGTAGCCGAGCTAGGACATCATTTATTTTGCCTATGTTTCTAATAGCACGGTCCCACGGTCTGTGCTTAACACCTTTCTTTTTCACTTTGCAGACTCTGACTGGGTTGCCCAGGCACTCCTTTGAGCATTCGACCGAGTTACTCAGCGTTGTTTCACAACCGAGCTAATAATTGAGCTAATTTATTCATAATTTAATAGTAAATGGGTAAATATAGGTTTTTAGTAAACTCACCAGGGGCCATGGCCGAGTTTCGAAGGGACTACCATATCCCTGATGACGTCCGTCTCACCTTAGCTGAACTAGATACCACACCCTGGGGGAACCCTGGCTTTGTTCCTTTTAACCTTCTTTCTATTGTAGAAACCGGCCTAAGATTCCCCGTACAACCCCTTTTTTTATGAATTCCTCAGACAAACAAACCTCTGCCCTACCTAACTTTCCACCAATTCTTACCGCATAATAAACGGCATAGTCGAGCTAAACCGCCGGGCTGGCCTTAATCTCGGTCTAGCCGAGCTCTTCCACCAATACTCCATAAGGTCGGCTGAAGATGGCTGGGTTTACTATCTCAGAATAAGGCGCCATCGCGAAAAGATAATAAAAAATACCCCGGATAAAGATGTGAATGATGACGATGTCTTTTGGGTATCTGGGAACTTTGAGGACCAACAAGCCCAGATCCCTGGTGATAGAATAAACTGGAACAATGGTGTAGCCAGTAGGATTACCTTGGTTCAATTCCATGCTTTTCGTTACTTCGGTTTTCTTATCTTGAACTGTTCTAACTGTTGTCTTCCTTCATGCAGATTTGGACTTTCTCAAGTCCCAACATAGTTACCCCGACTTGAATGTACTACGTGCCACGCTGCGATATCCAAACAGAAGTTGGACCGAACTACTGAATTTTGAGCCGACCTACCGTTACAGCGGCAGAGGAAAGGCCAAGGTAACTGACTTTTTGTTGGAAGCCTCTCCTGAACCGGACCCATCCTTGTCTCAAATCAATCTGATCCCTCTAACCGCTGAGCAAGAGATGGCCAAGAAGAGAGCCGTAAGAGCCCTCCTCACGGAGACAAACCAGCCCGAGGTACCACCATCCGGTCAAACACAGGAGACCGTGGTAGCCTTACCATCCCACCAGCCTTCATCATCTTAGGCAAGCAAGCGTGCTCGGACTTCCATAATCGAGCCACGCCTTGTCGACGAGGATGAAACCGTGGTGCCTCAAACCACTCCACCAAGCCCCCACCTGAGCGCTCAGATCGAGCTAGCTCCTCAAAGTGGGTACCAAAGATCACATTTCAGAACCGCGCTATCACGGATTCTGACTCAGTGGTCGTAGAAAAAGACCACTTGATGACATTCAACCTTGCTAAAAGTGTTTGCCTTCCAGCCGACATGAGGCACCACGACCACCTAACCGAGCTGAAGGCCCTTTGCTCGTCCACAAAATCAATGGTGCTGGTAAGTTGCTCCTTAGCTTATTTTTCAAAATTTTTTACAACTTTCGGCTCGATTTTACTGAAAAGTGTCTTACCATCCTTTTGCAGGCCATACAGAAAAACCACATCGCTCACAAACGAGTGTTGGAACTTCGAAAAACCACCAGGCAAGCCATGGCCGAGGCTAGTGAAAAGGCGGCCGAGCTAAAAGAGTCCCAACAAAAGATGGCTGAGCTAGAGACCAAGGTGGCTCGACTCACTGGGCTAGTTACCTCGGCTGATGCTGATAAACAAAAGGCCCTGGCCGTGATGAAAGATAAATACTTGCGCGAGCTGGCCAAGCTCGATGGTAAAAAGAGCGCGGAGATTGCCGAGCTGAAGAATAAGGCAGAAGACATAGAGGACTGGGGTTACAAGGAGGGGGAGGCCACTTACATCAAGCAATACGAGGCGGCCAAAGACCTATTCTTCAAATGTGGATGGAGGGTGGCCGTGGCGCAGCTCGGTCACGGCCCCGAGACTGAGGTCTTTAACCCTCCTTCATATTTCATATCGAGCTCAATGATGGAGTACGCTGCTGCTATTCAGCAACAATTTCTTCAAGAGGAGGAGGATGAAGATGCTGCTCCAGAAGAAACTGAGGCTAACAATGCCTCGGTCGTCAATGATCCCGTTGTTCAGCCAGCTTGGGTGGAGCCACAAGTAGAAGACCTAACGACCAAACTACCAGCTAAAACCGGGCTCCAAGTTGAACTGGATGCGGATCTTGATGACCTATTTGCGTAATCTTATATTTTCTTCTTTTTGCTTTTAGAAAGAAATTGTAACTGGGCTGAGGCCCCACCTTTTGTACTTGATTTGAGTTTCCAATGAAATCTTCTTTTGTTCCAACTTTTGTTTCAGTTGAATCTATGCTTGCCTTATATTTCCAACTGTAATCTAAATGAAGTGTAATGTTTTCTGACCGAGATAACTATCTCGGTTATAACCTTCATATCTCTGGTCTTACCTGCCAACCTCTTCAGTCTAGGTCTTAACCTCAGCTGAAGATTGCAATAAGTTGTATTCTAGCCAACCACTCTTCAGCCTTGATCTTTATCTCGGTTGAAGAGGACTAAGTGTTGGTTTTTCCAGCCAACCACTCTTCAGCCTTGATCCTTATCTGGGGCTGAGGAGCATTAAGTGTTGGTTTTTCCAGCCAACCACTTCAGCCTTGATCCTTATCTCGGCTGAGGAGCACTAAGTATTGGTTTTCCAGCCAACGTCGTCAGCCTAGATCCGTATCTCGGCTGAAGAACAATAAGTGTTGGTTTTTCCAGCCAACCTCTTCAGCCTAGATCCTTATCTGGGCTGAGGAGCACTAAGTGTTAGTTTTTTCAGCCAACCTCTTCAGCCTAGATCCTTATCTCGGCTGAGAAGCACTAAGTGTTGGTTTTTTCAGCCAACCTCTTCAGCCGAGATCCTTATCTCGGCTGAAGAACAATAAGTGTTAGTTTTTCCAGCCAACCTCTTCAGCCTAGATCCTTATCTTGGCTGAAGAACAATAAGTGTTGGTTTTTCCAGCCAACCTCTAAGTTGGTTATTTCTGCCAACCTAGAGTGAAGTGTTTGGTTATTCCTGCCAAACGTCCTGCAGCCTGGATCCTTATCCTGGGCTTAGGAGAGGTGTTGGTTATTCCAGCCAACCTTTGAGTTGGTTATTTCTGCCAACCCAGAGTAAAGTGTTTGGTTATTCTTGCCAAACGTCCTGTAGCCTGGATCCTTATCCTAGGCTTAGGAGAGGTGTTGGTTATTCCAGCCAACCTCTAAGTTGGTTATTTCTGCCAAACCAGAGTAAAGTGTTTGGTTATTCCGACCAAACGTCCTGCAGCCTGGATCCTTATCCTGGGCTTAGGAGATGTGTTGGTTTTTCCAGCCAACTTCTTCAACACTGATCCTAATCTTAACTGAAGAGAGTGCAAAGTTGGTTATTCCGGCCAACTATGCTTCTAGTGCGCCTAACTCACTAAAACAATCTTTTACAGAAGGAAACAACTATACTGAAAAGAAACTACTTGTTTTATTGAAAAAGGAAAAATTACAAATACTTGAAAGAAAAGCTAAAAATAAAATAGTTTGAGATTGGCAGCGTTCCATGGCCTGAGGATGGCTTTGCTGTCTTCATCTTCCAAGTGGTATGCCCCTTTTCCTACTAATCCAACCACCTTGTAAGGTCTTTCCCAATTAGGCCCTAACTTGCCATCTCCGGGTACTAAGGTGTTTCCCATCACTTTGCGCAGTACCCAATCTCCGATTTTAAATTGTCTCGGATGTACTATTTTGTTATACTTTCTGGACAACTCTTGCTGGTACGAGGCAATGTGAACCAGTGCTTTTTCTCTTCTTTCTTCTGCAAGGTCGATTTCCAATACTATGGCTTCTCCATTTAAGTCTGGATCAAAATTTTCACTTCTAATTGTGGGGAGGCCAATTTCTAGTGGGATAACTGCTTCCATGCCATAGGCCAAGGAAAAAGGTGTTTCGCCAGTAGACCGCTGAGGCGTGGTACGGTAAGCCCATAAAACATGTGGGAGCTCCTCCGCCCACTTACCTTTTGCTTTCTCTAGCCTTTTCTTCAATCCATCTAAGACGACCTTGTTTGATGCTTCCGCCTGGCCATTTGCTTGGGGGTATACCGGTGTAGAGTTGTAGAACTCTATCTTGTACTCTTCACAAAAGCCTCTAAAATTTTTGCCGTCGAACTGAGTGCCATTGTTTGATATTAGCGCCTTGGGTATGCCGTACCGAGTAATGATATTTTGCCAAACGAATTTCTTTATATCTTTCTCCTTTATTGATGCTAGTACATGTGCCTTCACCCACTTTGTGAAGTAGTCCGTGGCTGTAAGAAAGAACTTTCTGTTGCCAAGTGTTGTTTGAAGTGGTCCTACTATGTCCAAGTCCCACATTGCGAAGGGCCATGGGCTAGTTAAGGGTAGAAGCTCCCTGGCTGGTTGATGTATTTGGTGTGCAAACTTCTGGCATTTCTCGCACTTTTTGACGTATTTCTCTGAATCTGCTTGCATGTATGGCCACCAATATCCTTGCGAAATGGCTCTGTAAGCTAATGATCTTCCTCCTTGATGGCTTCCGCATACGCCTTCGTGTATCTCGAACAAGAATGCTTCAACTCTGTTGGGGTGGACACACTTTAGGTAAGGTCCTGTGAAGGATTTCTTGTACAAGGCCATTGATGGGGAGAGCCAAAATCGCTGTGACTTTGCTCTTATTTTGTTGGCCTCTTTCTTTTCTTCCGGTAAGACACCGTCTTTTAAGAACATTATAATGGGATCCATTCATGAAGGGCCTAGTTCGGCACAACTTGCCTCTTCTACTTCGGGTTCTTCAATGCTTGGTCTTGGTAGGTAGTCAATCAGTAACGAATGAGGGATGGATGTATCTGCCATCGAAGCAAAGCCTGCTAGTTCGTCTGCTCTGCTATTTTCTTCCCTGCCGATCTGCTCTATTCGCACTACTTAAAATTTTTTGATCTCTTTTCTGACTAACTCTTGGTACTTAGCCATCCTGTCATCTTTTGCCTCAAAGTTGCTTGAGATTTGGTTTACCACCAGCTGCGAGTCACTGTAAACCATTAGCTCGGTGGCCTTCATGTAGAATGCTGATCTTAGGCCTGCTAGAAGCGTTGCATACTCCGCTTCGTTGTTAGATACTGGGAAGCCAAGGTTGACTGCTCGCTCCACTATCAGGCCATCTGGCGAGATGAGGACTATGCCCAGTCCTGTTCCGTGCCTGTTGGATGCTCCATCCACGAAGAGCTTCCACTTCTCTCCAACAAACAGTTTCTAGCAAGTGGAGGGATCGGATGATGTCTTGGGGTCATGAGTGTTGTTGGTGTTTTCTTCAAAGTCTATGTTTGTTGTTTGCCCCTCAATATCTGATTGTACCAAGTCTTTATTTGTTGATGATTCTTCGCTTGGTGTAGCATGGTTTGCTTCTTCCTCCCTTTGCTCACTCTGGTCTACCGTAGGATCTGATTGGGTATCCTGTACCAGGGATTGCGCTATTCCGGTGACAATTTCCATCCCCTTGGTTGTATCAGTCAAGTCCACAGGGCAGATGTGATGATGTCCTGGAGTGAATTCTGCGACAAAGTCTGCCAAAGCTTGGGCTTTTATCGTGGTTCTGGGTTGAAACTTGATGTCAAACTGTCCCAACTCTACTGCCCACTTCAAGATTCGCCCAGAAAAGTTCGCTCTCTCAAACAAAGCTTTTAATGGAAAGGCTGTGAGAACGATTATGTTGTGGGCGTGAAAGTAATGCGACAACTTCTTTGAGGCCATCATCAAGGCTAAGGCCAATTTTTCCAATGGTAAGTACCCAGTTTCAGCGCCCAGCAATGTCTTGCTGACATAAAAGATGAGCAGATGCTGGATTCCTTCCGCTCGGACCAATACTGCGCTAATTGCGTACTGTGAAACTGCCAGGTATAGAAATAGTTCTTTTCCAGGTACTGAGGTCACTAGCAATGGTGGAGAAGACATGTATTCTTTTAAGCTTTCTAGGGCGCAGTCGCATTCTTCATCCCCCTCGAACTTGGCGTTTAATGCTTGAAAAAATGGTCGACATCGGTCTGACGACCGGCTTATAAACCGGTTGAGCGCAGCTGCCATGCCGGTGAGATGCTGTACTTCTTTTACTGAGTTAGGCCTCTCTAGATCTTGGATTGCTTTGATCTGAGAGGAGTCTACTTCTATACCTTGGTTGGTCACCAGGAAGCTTAGGAATTTGCCAGATCCTATGCCGAATGCACACTTGGATGCATTAAGGCGTAGCTTGTACTTCTTCAAGATTTGAAACATTTCGCCTAGGTCCCTGAGATGGTCATTCTTATCCTTGCTCTTGACCACCATGTCGTCAATGTAGGCTTCCATTGTTCTGCCTAACAATGGTTTGAACATCTTGGTGACCATCCGTTGGAATGTTGGCCCTGCGTTCTTAAGGCCAAATGGCATGACCTTGTAACAATATAGTCCTCTTGGCGTCGTAAAAGATGTGACCTCCTGGTCTGGCTCGTACATAGCGATCTGATGGTAACCTCTGTACGCATCAACAAAGCTAAGACGGTTGTGTCTTGCCGTCAGATCTACCAGTTGGTCTATCCGTGGTAGTGGAAAGCTGTCCTTTGGGCATGCCTTGTTGACTGTTTTGTAGTCCACGCAGACACGCCATTTTCCATTCTTTTTTGGCACTACTACTGTATTGGAGATCTATCTGGGGTAGTGCACCTCTCTGATAGCTCCTGCTTCTAGTAGGTTTTCTACTTCTTCCGCCACTATCTCGACATGGTGGAGTGCTGATCTGCGAGTGCGCTGTATAATTGGTCTGGCAGTTGGGTGGACATTCAATTGGTGATAGATGAAGTTTGGGTCAATGCCAGGCATGTCATACGGCGTCCAGGCAAACACTTCGATGTTAGAGGTCAAAAACTCCATGACCTCTATTCTCTCAGTACTGGACATAGATGAACCAAGCAAAAAGAACTTATCTGGGTTTTTTTCATCTATTCTTACTTGTACCAAGTCTTCCACTGCCTTTTGTTCAGCGGCTTTGCCTACATCTGCAAACAATTCATTGCTCTCGGGTTCTTCCACCACCTGAACAAACCCCTTGGCAGCGCAGCTGCCATTTACTGTGACGAAGCATTGCTTGGACATAATCTGGTCTCCAAAGACCTCTTCAATTACCTCGGCTTCGTTGGAGAATCGCATTACTTGATGGTAGGTTGATGCTACCGCTCTCATGGCATGCAGCCATGTCCTTCCCAAGATTATGTTGTAAGTGGAGGGCACTTTCAACACCCAAAATTCCACTTGTTTAGTCATGCTTCCTGCTCTGACTGGGAGGATTATCTTGCTGACTGGCCACTCTGGCATTGAGTAGAACCCGATCAGGGGAGATACAGCAAGTGCCAAGTCTTTGTCCTTCAGTTTCAGTTGTTTGAAGGTTTCGTAATACATTATTTCGCACGAGCTTCCTTGGTCGATCAAAATCCGTTTGATGTCATAATTCATGACGCGGAGCGTGACGACCAGTGCATCGTTGTAAGGGCAATATATTCTTGCCAAGTCTTTGTCTGAGAAGGATATGACGTTTGTGGCTTCTGTTCTCCCCTTTTTGATGGTAGGTTGCGCATTTAATACCTCCTTTAAGTGCTCGGCCTTATTGATCATTCCTCTGAGCTCACATACTCGCTCAGGTTCGAATACCCCATGTATCACGTTTATCACGCCTTGAGGTGGGGGGTCGATCGGCATTCCGTCTGGGTGGTCGTGGTTCTGGGGGGCTGGCTGCGTTCCTCCCTTAATGTACTGGTCCAGATGTCCAGCTGCCATTAACTCCTCTAGGTGTTGTCTCAATGGCGTGCAATTTTTAGTGCGGTGTCCTTTTTCCTTATGGAAGGTGCACCAAGATCTTTCGTCATAGTCCTTTTGCGCTTCTCCTAACTTAGCTGGCCACCTGACGAAAGGTTCATCTCGTATCTCACTGAGAATACGATAGATCGGTTTTTTGAACACTGTGGTAATGGCAGTGCGGACTCTCAACCACCTTTTATCTTGGTCCTCTCCGTTGTCCCGCATGCCTCGCCTGTTTCTGCTTAGACGTTCTACCGTATTGACTTTTGCCGAAGTCTTTTTATCTGGTATTGCAGTTGTACCAGACTTTGTTTTAGCACAGGCGCCATCCTCTTCCACCCGAATGTGCTGGTGTACCCTCTTCATTAAGGCTTCCATTGTGAGGGGGGCGTCATGGTAATTGAGTCCCTCAGCTTGTTCCCGACTGGAAGACCTCTTTTGTACTGTGCGATGGTGAGATTTGTGGGGCAATCTCCTATCTGGTTGAAGGTCTCCCAATAACGACTGTTGTATGACCTCAACGTCTCTTTGTCGCCCATGTCAATGAAGAGTAGTTGGTCGATCTCCACCGGCGTCTTGGTGTTTATTCTGAACCTTGTCACGAACGCCTCTGCCAATTGCGCCCAGGAGGCTATGCTGCCTTCTAGTAGCCTTTCGAACCAAGTTAAACCTAGGTCGCCAAGGCTGGATGGAAATAGGATGCACATTAAAGCTTCGTTCCGTCGGTATACTGCCATAACCTGGCGAAAGTGGCTTAAATGCGAGTAGGGGTCTGTCTTCCCCTCATATGTGGTAAATTTGGACTGAAGGAAGTCGGAAGGTAGGGGCGCGTTCTTAATTGCCGGAATGAACGACGAGGTCTGTAGTCTTGCTAAGGCTTTGCCTGTCGGTTCGTAAGCAGGGCGCGCTATTGGCATTCCTACCTCGACGCTTCCATGCATCCGAGGAGCCAACCGCTGAAGGGCTGAGACTCTGCGCAGGTCGCACGCCCTGGTATCCTCTTTCCATCGTGCCCTTTCTTCTAGCACAGTTCGTAAGTCGGACGATCTAGGCAATTCCGTCTGCCTGGATGATGTCTGGTGTATGTGCAAGGGCCGATAGATGCTTCCCTCAGTGTATGACCTCTCAGTTCTCGTTCTCTCAGACTTGGAGTAACGAGTCCTGGCAGTCCTGGATTGAGTATCGCCTGTTCTGAGGCTTCTACTCTCTGCTTGTGACGGTGTGGTATGCCTACCACGATCCTCCGAGTGGCGAGGGGGCGTGTTGCCTTTGCGCCCCTCTCCTGTCGCCACCACTTTTCCTTTAATCTGGTGTTTCATAGCCTCCATGTCTGTCGCCATCTTCCTTATCAACTCGTATTGTTCTTTTATGCGATCCTCAAGAACTTGAGGATCGATCCTCTGCCTCTGTCTTTCAGGACTTTGTGAGCGAGAGCGACGGGGGCTATTGTTCCGCCTCCCCCTTGCATCCCTCAGGGGGTTCTGTCGCTGGGGTTCTAAGTCCGCTGTGGGAGGGATAGAAGACAAACCTTCGCGCCTCCCACCCTCCTCTGGGGTTTGTCCGTCGATGGCGGACTGCGGCAAATTTTCGTTGTGTGCCATTACTTCCAATTAGAGAGGAAAATCTTGATCAAAAGGTCTTGTTCTTTCTGTGATTTCCACAGACGGCGCCAATTGTACGGGAAAGAAATAAACCTTCTCGTATAATCCTGTTGATCAAGTTTGCGCTCCTCCAAACGTCGTCGCTTTACTCTCTGAAAACACAAACGTGAGCTAGTCGGCAGGTGTGTGCCGGATACCTCTCCGATGCCTAAGTTAGCAAAATAGACAAATAGACAAAAGCTCCGTGTATTCGGGAATCAAAGTTGTGTTACCTCTCCAAAGGTGATGTTGTGAGCTTTTATAGGTTCCGCAAGGCATAATCCTAGTAGGACTCTTACTTCTCTATATAGAGTCCTCCTAGGAATTACATTCCTGAAAGATAGTGCTTATCCTTCAACACCCCCTCACTGCTTAAACCAAGTGAGATGGTTTTATCACGGTTGGATGTCAATACGACCGAGATAACATGGCCATGCTAGAGCCGCAGATTGGACCGAGCTCCACCTAGCTCGGTTCTTCCATTCACTGCGTGTACCTCGATTCAACATATTCCAACTGGGCTGTTGAGATCGTGCTAACCACTCTGAGTCTTGGACCAAACTAACCCATAGCACGGTTATGAGGAAAGCTCAACATACTCGGCTCACTATGATACGACCGAGCTAACTGCTCCTACTCCGACTGGCGACCAAGCTAACTACAAGGCTCTTTCTGGATCGGGCTAACTTCTAAGCCCTTCTACTCGGCCTCTCTTACTATGGCCCATAGATCGGCCCATTTACCCAGCTCGGCTCAATTTACTTATAAATTACCCTCTCAATATTCATCTTCAAATTTAAACTTAATTTTTTTTTATTTTTTATCTTTATCTTATATTTATAGAATTTCATTCTTACCCTTCCTTTTCAATTGAATTTATTCGATTGAGTGTATTTCAAAAAAATTAATTAGTCCTACATATCCATAAACATAGTGAAATCACTCATATATGTTATTTAAATATCTATCAAAATTAACATCATAATATGTAATTAATTTTTAATATATTTGATATTATTTTTCACATTTAGTTACCTATTCGTTTAGAGTACAAATTGTATGCTAGTTAATAATTAAAGAAAAGGGTAATCCTCACAACGATCACTATTATCTCCGCATGCATCCCTCACAAGATGGGATGTGATAAAGCCCACTGTTGGTATAGGACTATTTCGTAACACAACAATGTTAGGTAGCTCAAATTTTTGTGGCTTAAATGCCTCAAATCACTCAAAACGACGTCGTTTTGAGTGTAAATGAGTGTAAAACGACATCGTTTTGACAGATTTGAGCCATTTAAGCTACAAAATTTTGAGTTACCAAACATTTTCCTTCGTCACATTTGCCTTCTGTCACCAACATGGAAGACTTCATCGTGGGACCTTTGACCTCACTACGTCGCTTTTTATTTAAAATAAATAATTAAAATATCCGAGTCATAGTATGAAATATGTTACATAGAATTTCAATTTTTTTTTATATTACATTTCTACATTTTCTAAATGTAAGTGAGTAATTTTTAGGATAAATTACCAATAAGTTCTAATAGTTAGACTTAATTCCCATCAAGTCCTATTGAAAATAAGTTTTGGTAAAATTGTTGCTTAAAATAATTTTTTTGTAACAATTTTTTATATATGTCGCTAAAAATTGACAATTAGTGACTTTTTTTTGTCATGATTTTTATAAATTGTCGTTAAAACTTAGAATTAGTGACATTTTTTTATGACAAATTTTTTTCATATGGCCTATTAGACAATAAGTCTACTTATTAGGACCTACACGTAAGTACCCCTAATTTTTATGTGCATTTTTATGTGAATTCTAATGTTTTATGCCAAGAAATTTTTTTTTTATAAAAAAAGTAGGAAATGAAATTAAATATATTATCACAATTGAAAATCTTTTTTAATGACTTCTAAAAAAATTTGAATAAACAAATTCATTGCAAAAAAAAGAAAAAAAAAGAAAAAAAAAGAAGAAGAAAAATGAAAAAGAAAAAGCAATGGTTCTAAGACTTCGTTTGGCAAACTTTCAGTTTAGTTAAAAAGTCAAAAAATTATTATAAATTGTCACATCACTCCTTTTACTTTTTTACATATCTTTTCGTAAAAAGTTAAAAAATTACTAATATAATCTGTTCCAAAACGACGCCTAAGTGTTATTTTGATAGCCACACATACGAGACATGCCATGGGGTAGATCATTATGCTTTGAACCTAATCCTCATGGTGCGTACTAACCCAAAAATCATTTTCTGGACATTAATACAAACAGCTCCATTTTCCATCTCAATACGTTGGATTGAAGTTGGTTTAAATGTGAAGTTGATGAATTTGAACAAAAACATTGTAAGACTAAATTTGCAAAAGTATTTTAAAAAATTCTACTAGTTTAATGTTTTTTTGAAACTTTAAAATTAAAAAAAAAAAAAAAATTATTGTTTTGACACTGCTGCCAAACTGCTAGTCACCAGTAAAGTTACTGTAGGTAGCTGTGATCGGCGGTTGGTTCTAGTGGTGATATGAACATATAAGTAGAAGAAATACATGAATAAATATATGACACTAGATAAGTAAGTGAACATATGACGGGATATATAGTCGACACTAAATAAATAGGTGAAATAGTGGACAGATAGACAGATAAGTAAAGATAAAATAATAATTATTATTCTTATAGTCTGAAAAGATTAAAGATGAAATTTTTAAAATTAAATTTATAACCCGAATTCCTTAAAAAAATTGTACCAGAAAAAAAAAAGAGGTTGCACCAAACATGCAACCCTAAATAAATTTTTGGGGGGCCAAAACCATGGATGGACCCATAGTCCATGAAAATTTGACAAAACATTGAATGCACAATGAATTAAAATCTCATTACACTAATCCAAACTAGATAGAGGTCAAAAAAAGACTAGAGAGGGTCCAACCTAACCACCAAGAAAAGTTGTATAGAATTTAGAAAGGGTCTCAAGTGTCTTTTTCTAGCTCTAGCTGGCTTTTGTGATAGACACATATTTCCCACACTCTACAAAATCTATCTTTTATATAAAGAGGAAATGTCATTAGGTTTGTTTCTAGTTTTTTGAAAATATTTTTTAGAAAATTTTATTTTTCGTATTTTTTTTTATTTTTACTAAATTTTTTTTAATATTTTAAGAAATTTTTAAAATTTTTAGACACACCTAACATAAATACACTTAAAAAATATAATTTTCGTAAAAAAATCTTTAAAAAATTCACTAAATACCAAAAATATAAAAAAAATACGAAAATTCAATATATTTTTCGTATTTTTATGTATTTATTAATTTTTTAAAATATTTTTTCACAAATATTTTACTTTACATATAAGTAAGGTGTATCTCAAAAAAATAAAAAAATTACTTAAAATTTTAAAAATATTCACTAAAAACAAAAAAAATATACAAAATAAAAAATTTAATTTCTAAAAAATTAAATTCAAAAATTAAAACCACTTTTTGTGCCTTCCTTCTTCAAAACTCACATGATGCATGTACTCACCTCATGACTCATGACTTTATCAAAAGAACACATACCCTCCTTGACTTCGTCAACCATTTCATAAATATATACATAATAATGTAGGACAAGTAATTAAAGAGTTTCAAGTACAATTTAATTGAAGAGTTTCTACTTTTAAAATGTGTAAAATACACTAGCATCTCTTGGGATTTGATCTAATTATATTTTATTCTTTAATATTTTAAAAATTATATTTCTATCTCTGTGGTTAATAGTCTAATTTTACAAATATTTCTGTTTAGATAAAAGGCAACAACTTTTATTAGAAAAATTGAGAAAATTATATTGAAAAAAAAAAATAAAGCAAAGGAAAAGAAAAAAAAAAATTAGAGGAAGTAAAGTAAAGAAAGAAAAGAGAGAGTGTATAAATTAAATATTTTCATTTCATTTAAATAATTACAATGATAAATGAATTAGTATAATTTCTTAAACGCCGGAAGTTATATGTAGTAAGCTCAAATTTCAAGTGGTAAATGTGATTTACCATTTAAAAAACTAATGTCCTCATTGACTGACTTGATTATTTTAATAAATAAAAATAACAATGTAGGACAAGTAATTAAGCCTCCGTTTGGAAAGTGAGTGGACTTTTTAATTTTTTAATTTTTTTGGCTAGTTTAGCCTGGGCTAAAAAGCTTGATTTGGGAAGGACTTTTTGACTTTTTTGACTTTTTTTGTGAGAGAAAAGTGTAATGATTTTGGGTTGGATGTGATGTTTTATTTTTTGTGGCTAAAATAGCCTATTTTGTCTTTTGTGACTAAAATAGCCAAAAACACCGGTAAAAGCTCTTCCCAAACGGACCCTAAGAGTTACTAGTACCACTGGCTGGAATGGTAAAAATCTTAATAAAGAAAAAAAGAAAAAAAAAGGTCAAGCTAAGATTATTGATTTCAAACTATTGAGGTTTGGCAATTTGGAAAAGCAAACTCAAAAATATTTTAAATTTGGTAGTTTCTTCAGATGCGACTAGTTAAACACAACTCATTGATTTTGTGTTAGGTTTCAATTTTTATTTTATTTATTTTATTTTTTTTAAGTAATTTTTTTTGTTTTAATTATAACTTTGCTTAAGAATTTTGATTTCCTTGTTTCAGTACATCTCATAGATTAATTAGTATTCAAATTTAAGCTTAACTCAAATTTATTATTTTCAATATATATTTTTTTTTAATTTGTTACCTATTTTGTGTTGTACAATGATTAAAATTAATCCATTCTAAATAGAGATGTAAAATACAATGGGAGGCAACTCATTTAATTTCAATTTTTTTCTCCTTATGAATTCAAGGTTATTTTGGACACTTGGC
Organism: Camellia granthamiana; assembly: GCA_036172215.1. Classification (NCBI taxonomy): domain Eukaryota; kingdom Viridiplantae; phylum Streptophyta; class Magnoliopsida; order Ericales; family Theaceae; genus Camellia; species Camellia granthamiana. Next base: position 109,392,945 of record CM069905.1, on the reverse strand, counting down.
TAAAAGTTCATATTTGAAATTTTCAGGAGAATTGTTTCAATCTCTATTATTTTTTAAGCATAAAAATAATAATAATTATTTGAAAGACTATGTTACTTTTACATATTTGTCTATTTGTCTATATGTCTATCTATCTGTCTATGTGTCTATCTATCTGTCCACCGCAAGTTGCTGGCATCGTTTTTGGTGACGACAAATTTTATAGCAACTTTTTGATGAGTCACTGGTGGTAATAGTGGGTGGCGTTTTATTGTAATTTGTAAGAATAGAGAAAGAAAATAAAAATAAAAAAGTAAAAAGGTAAAAAAAAAAAAAAATCATTGAAAATAATAATTTGCAATTCTCGCTAATATATTTCATTAATTATATTTTTAAAACAAAAATAAATCAAATCCTTATAATATACATTCATAAAAGGGGTTGGCTTCCCTCCAGTCATTGATTGGACTAGAGGGTACTGTTGGACTTGTGAGGACTCACCACGGGTCCCGTTTTGATAATCTGAATCGTGAATATATAGAACTCGTTGAGTACTATATGTCTGTAAAAAATCACGTTGATCGGATATCGATAGTTATGTGATCAAATCAGTTTTGTATATAAAAAAAAATGGACAATGAAAAAATAAACGATTGACCGAAATCTGATCCGATAAGATCGCTATCGATATCCGATCAATATGATTTTTTATAGACATATAATATTCTACGAGTTTTACACATAAACGGTTCAAATTATCGAAACAAAACTGATAAAAAGTCTTTATAAATTTAACAATACCTTCTAATCATATCACGGGCGGAAAGAAAGCTCGACCCTTCATAAAAATATACTAGTTTCCATTTTTTAGGGGAATGAATCGGAGACACTTCATAAAGGTTTTTGATTGGTGGCACTAAATTGGGGACACTAATGTCCCTAATTTCCATATAAGGCAAAAAAAAAAAAAAAAAAAAAACAAAACAAAACAGTTACCCAAAATAAAAATTAAAAACATTAATACCTCTAATTTAGTGTCACAAAACATTTTCCCTTCATGAAATAGACCAGATACCATATTTTGGGGGGGATGAATTGGAGACATTTTTATCTTTCAAATTATTTGGACTTGGTGTCAATGGTGTGATAGTACACTGCGTCAGTTGTACAAAATCTGCTCCTCATGTCTGTACTATCAGCCATGAATTGACAATTAGTGGGTCATCCATACGAAATGACGTACACTTCATAAAAATAGACTAGTTACAAATATTTTGGGGGGACGAATTGGAGACATTTTGATCTTTCAAATTATTTGGACATGGTGTCAAAGTCAATGGTGTGATGGTACACTGCGTCAATAGTGCCCCTCATGTCTGTACAATCAGCCATGAATTAACAATTAGTGGGTGATCCATAAGAAATGACATCAACCCTATAACAGATATAGGGGTCTTTTGGAAGCGCCAGAAAAAAAAAAAAAAAAAAAAAAAAAGTGTTAGGCTCCGTTTGGTAAGAGTCTCGAATTATAGTTCTATCCATTAATTTAAGTGTATTATTTGTTTCAAACTTTCAAATCATAATTTTATACCCATTTCTTAAAACTCAATTCAAAACATAATTATTACATTCAATACTCATAACCAAACACATAATTCAAAACTTTTTTCAAAATCCAATTCAAATCAATATTTTAATATTTTAAATATTTAAATATTTTCATTTTGTTAAGACTTTAAATATTTTAATATTTAAATATGTTACGATTTTTTTAATTTTTTAATTCTTTGAATATTTTTAAATATTTTAATTTTAAAATATTACGATTTTAATTTTTTAAAATTTAAAATATTTTATAAAAATAAATTCAAACTTTATTTTATAAAAATATTTTTAAATATTTTGATTTTATTATTATGTATTTGGTTACGATTTGAGTGTAGAGTTGTGAAAGTAGTATGGAGTTTCAAGTTATGTGTTTGGTTATGAGTTTTAAAAATAATTTCTTAATTAAGTTTTGTTTTATGTGTTTGGTTACGATTTCAGTATAGAGTTGTTTTTAAATTTAAAATATTAACATTTTAAATTATTTAAATTTTTTGAATATTTAAATTATTTAATTTTTTACGATTTAAATTTTTTGAATATTTATTTTAATTTTTTACTTATTAAATTTTTTAGATTATTTAAATTATTTAAATATTTATGATTTAAATTTTTTGAATATTTATTTTGAAAAAAAATTATTTCCTTTATAGTATTTTCAATTAAAAAATTGATTAATGTTATTTTCTGTTAATAATAAAATTTTTTAATTGAATTTTAAAAAGAGTTTGGTTATGAGTGTTGATCAGAATTTTCAATAGTGTAAAAGTAGTGTGTTTTGTTATGAGTTATAATAATTTGAATTAAGTTTTGAAAATTCTTTCCAAAACTCATAACCAAATAAATTTTCTTACTTCACATGTCAAATCAAACTTTCAAAATTCAATTTCACACTCAGGCCAAGTTTGGCATCCTCAAAAAAATTCAAAAAGTCAAAAAGTCACTATCCTATTTAAGTCACATCATCTTATTTAAATCACATCACCTCTCTAACACATCACTTCAAAGCCAACCCAAATCCAACCCATATTTCATAAAAAGTCAAAAAGTGCACTTATTTAGTCTTCCCAAACTTGGCTTCAATTCAAAACTCAATTCAATACTCTATTAAAAAATCATGACCAAATAAATTTTCTACATTCAAATCATAATTTCACAACTCACAAACTCAAAATACAACTCATACTCACAAATCATATTTACAAAACTCTACCAAACGCAACCTTAGTTTTTAGCCTTTTTTTTAAAAAAAAAAAAAACTTATTTTGGGTCATATCACTTCTGATATTTTTTACTCACAAAAAGAAAAAATAGACTAAAAAAGTCAAAAAATTAACTTTTTACCAACTTTCCAAAACACTCCATAATTGTCATTTAAATTTTTTTTGTTTTGTTTTTGAATTGACTAGTTCGAATTTTTTTAATTTGGTATTAAAAAATTTATTTGGATTGATTTTTTTAAAATTTTTGTCAGAAAAAATAAACTAATTATGATTTAAATATAATATTTTATTATATTAATTTTTTAACTTATTTTATTTTTTAATGACTAATTTAGTTTTTATCCAACCCAATTTATGTAGCCAAATGAAGCCATAATTGTTTGTATTTCTGGTCAATAACAAATTATCTTTTTGATCCTTGGTTTTGGATTCATTGGAAATATTCCAATTTACTAACCCATCATCGATGGTTAAAAAAAATAGAAAAAAAAAAAAGCGACTTTGCATGATTAAGGGTTTAATAATATGATCAATAATTGTATTTCCTTAGTCAAGAGAGAGAGGCCATAACCGTTTATTGTACCAAGAAAATTTGGATTTTTTTAATAAGAGCAGAGATTGGTCTAATTTACTTGAAACACAATCCATTATTAAGGGAAAAGTGGAATTTTGCAAGATTTAAGGACTTCTATGGATCAAATTTTCCGGTTTAGTTTTTGATAAGTAGGATAAAAATTTGAACTTTACCATTATGATAAGGTCGATGGAGTTCACCACAGATTTTATTTCGATAGTCAAATCATTTATTTTATAAAGTCTTCCGTATGTATCATTACCTTACCAAACAAAACCAAATCAAACTAAATCAACTCTTAACTTCCATTAAATGGGATTGGCTCCGTATATATCATTAATGAAAAGAAATTAGATTTATTCAATAATCGTAATATTTTCTTCTTATTGTGTTTTCCTATAGAAAAATAGATAGTTTATTTTTAAAAATATATTTGTCGTTTATTATTTTGGAGATAAATACAATATAATGAAAAGACTATGATTTAGGGTGGGTGTGGGTCGGTTGCGGCCACGAAACTTCCAATCCGCTATTCGTCTGTCAAATTGGCGGATTGGAAAAAATCAATCTGCATCCGTCCGCTAATCCAGTGGATGTGGATTGAGCGAATTGACAGATTGGTGGATGGATGCGAATTGGTTTGGCGGTTTAAAATTTTATAAATTTTTAACATAATTTAACTTGTGTTCCAAAAAAAAAAAAAAAAAAACATAATTTAATTTGTGCACTTCCTAAAAAAAAAAAAAAAAAAGTATTACAGTCAATGACTTAAAAAATATTACAATCACTACATGCCTCATTCAAAGAAAAAAAGTTTCAAATTTTAGAATATTACAATCACTACATGCATCATCCACATTATAATCACAGCATGCCTCATCCACATAAAGTATTACAATCTGTGGTTATTAAAATATAAAAACAATTCAAACCACTAAAACCATGAACAGAGCAGTGGTAGAAAATTGTATGCCTATGTACTGTTACATTTATATCTGTTTTTGAAAACAAAAACCAACCAGCATATATCACATTTTTTATTTATTATTTTTAGAGTTAGATTTAAAAATAAAAAAAATATAGATAAATAATACATTTATTTTTTTCAATTCAAAAAAAATATTCAAGTTGAAGACTCTTTTTCAATAGAATATTGAAACTATTTTTCAATTGAAAATACAAACAGAATATCTATACAAATTAAAAACAAAAAGCCTTACAAATTACTAAGGGTGTTTGCAGTTTGGCGGTTCGGTTGCGGCCAAAAAAACCTCAAGTCCGCCATTTATCTAAAATTAGACGGATTGAAAAAAATCAATCTGCAACTGTCCGCTTGTTATCGCGCATCCGTCCAAAATGCGGATGATCGGAGCCAAGTTTATTATGATTGGTATTATTATATTTTATTTAAATTATACATATACGGTTACTATACAACCAATATGAGTACTGAGCCATAAGAATCAACTATCACAACCGTAGCCAATGTAATGCCCTCAAAATAATACAATAAATCCAATTGTTATGCGGAAGATATAACAGAATAAAATACTTTCATTCATCAGAGTTTGTTTATAAAGTTTAACATGCAGTCAAATGCTCTACAGACTTACATCTTCCCAAGACATTGCTTGGTTACACAAAAGTGAGCACAACTCATTACAAAGAAAGCCCTTGGATAAACATATAATAATACAAAATAAAGAATCTCTTACTTTCCATAAGTCCCTCCACGCTATTGCCTTGGTAGAAGCATATCACCTGTACCTGAAAATGGTATTCCTATATAGGGTGAGCCACAGTCCGGTAGAAATAATCTAATGCAATATATGAGATTTAGCAAAGGTATAAGTACCAAGTGCATAAACAATGCCGGTACTAAAATATCCACAAACTTGTATATCCATATGATTCTAAGGCCAAATCTTATTCCATTTTCCTTTAATTTATTTCCAGCTCATTTATACTTCTCAATTCATAAGTCAAGACCATTATCTTTCAATTCAATTCCAGTTCATTATTCTACTCAATTCATGAGTTAAGTCCACTATCCTTCAACAACCAAACTGAGACTATAACTCAATGGTTTTCCAATTATGCAAAACACACATAAACACTTCAAACCTGCCATTTTACGAAAATTTCGTCCGCGGGAATCTGCACCCATGTATATATAAGATTGTGGACTTTCCCCTAGGACACTGCGGCTAACTTATTATCAATAAAGTTCATTCCTTTTCTCCTCTCAACAAACATACATATATAATGTATTTATAAATATAATTACTTATGGAATACATCCCCTTTCTCCTCCTTAACAAGCACACATATACAATGTATTTATAAACATAATCATACGTATGGAGTACATCCCATTTCTCCTCCCAACAAGCATACATATACAATGTATTTATAATGTGGTCATATTCAATGACAACCAACAATGGATTAGTTTAAATCACATAATCCTCATGCAATTTCTACAACAATCATAGCTATCCTCCACCAATAACCCAATACAATTATTTCTAAAGAGATATTCAATCTCAAGATAAATAATTTATTCAAAACTTCTAAATGTGTGAGATAATACATATCCAATTTCACCATCTATATCAATAGCCATCCAATTTCACATATACAATGTAAATTCCAATTATTTATACAAAATAATTATTTAATCAAATTAGGGCAAAATCTCCATTTTTCCAAATATCAACCCAAACACCAAAATCAACCATTTTGGCACAATACAACCTTGTATTCAAACCCCAAACCCATTTATTCCATGTTTATCAAAAACCCCTCTTTTCATTTCATACCCAAATCCTAGATTTGTTCAATCTTCTCCCAAATCTCATCATCTATACACAATAACAAATAACTAAGATAAAAACCATAAGAGAGTGTAGAAAATCCCTAACTCAAGTGTGGAAGACCCAATAACAAGGAGGAACTTCAAAGATGACGAAACCAATTTCTTCTTGGATCAAAATGAAACTCTTGAAGCACTCTACCTTATTCTCAAATGCACTAGGGTAGAGAGATCCTTAGATGTAGGTGTATTTGTAGAGAGAAGTCAAATTCTAGAGAGAGAAGCAGCAAATTTAGGGTTTTTGAGTGAAAGGAAATAAAAAAGTGAAGTAAAACTGCGTTGCTGGGAACTGATATACGCCAGGCTCGCTCGAGCGAATGAATGGTTACTCGAGCGACTAGACACAATAAATTGCCTCGCTCGAGCGCAAGAAGCGTCGCACAAGCGTAGAATACATGGCTTCAGAAGTTGTTTAGACGCACACCGTCATTCGAGCGTAAGAAGCCTCGCTCAAGCGAAGAACACTACTCTGCAAAAATGCTGGGAGCTCACAAAGCTCGCTTGAGCACAAGTAGCCTCGCTCGAGCGAAGAGGCAAATTTCTGGACAACAATAATTTGAACAACTTGCAACCAACCTGTCCCAAATATGCCCAAGACACTCAAAAACTCTAACTCCAAGACAAATGAGGGAAAACAAGACATGGATAACCATTCAAACCATACCAACTCGAGTCCGAAACACCACAAGAGACGGGTCAACAACCGGGATCGCTATAACCTCCCCCCCTTAAAGAATTTTTTCCCCGAAATTACAAATCGAGTCCAAAATCATAATTAGACTATTCACAACCATGTTATTCTTACAAGTTCATCACCATGACCCATTCCCCGGTCATCCATTCTCATCGACTTAATTCACAAGTCTATATTAAAGTATATTTTACAATTTCCCAAACATTTGCAATGTTTAATCAAAATCCAAGTTTTTCAAAAATTTTACACAGCATATACAATGCTTCCAAAAGTGATACAATACCCACAATATTTCATATTCTCAAAACATATGCAATGTTTATATTGAATCCATGTTTTTCTCAAACAACTATAACATATACAATGTTTCTAGAAATTTAAAACATATACAATGCTTATACTTTTCATTAACATAACCAAATTCTCAATACATGTGCATGCATAAAAAAACAAGTCCAGATATTTCTCTCGGACTCTCAATTCACGTTCCCAAGTCACTTCCTTGACCTCGTGATGTTTCCACAATACCTTTACCAAGGGAATTGTCTTCTCTCGCAAGACTTGGTCCCTTCTATCTAAGACTCTCACCGGTCTCTCCTCATACGAGGCATCATCATCTACCTCTAAGTCGGTCCAATCTAACACGTGCGATGGATTCGGCTCATATTTCTGAAGCATACTAATATGAAACACGTCATGAACCCTGAAAAGCTGTGGCGGTAACACCAAGCGATAAACAACCTCCCCAATCCGTTCAAGGATCTTAAAAGGGTCAATAAATCGAGGGGACAACTTCCCACTCTTTCCAAACCTCATCAAACCCCATCTAGGTGATATCTTCAAAAAGACATGATCTCCCACCTCAAAAGACAAAGGTCTCTTCCTACGATCGGCATAACTTTTCTCGCAACTCTGAGCTGTAGCTAGCCTCTTACGGATAAGTACTACTTTCTCCGTTGTTTCCCGAACCAACTCTAGACCTAACAAAGGTGCATCACCCACCTCGGCCCAACACACAGGGGATCTACATGGTCGACCATACAAGGCCTCAAATGGTGCCATGCCAATACTCGATTGGAAACTATTATTATAGGCAAACTCCACTAAGGGCAAGTGCCTTTCCCACGAACCTTTAAAGTCAAGGATACAACCTCGAAGCATATCCTCAAGGATCAAAATAGTACTCTTGGACTGTCCGTCAGTCTGAGGATGATACGCATTACTAAAAGTCAATCTAGTGCCCAAGGCACTCTGCAAGCTCTGCCACATCCGAGCTGTAAAACGCGGATCTCTATCCAAAACAATCGTCACAGGGATCCCGTGCAACCTCACTATGTCCCTGATGTATCGGTCGGCAAGATAATCTACTGAGTCACTTACACGCATAGGAGTAAAATGTGTCGATTTAGTTAATCGATCAACTACCACCCAAATGGCATCTCTACTCCATTGAGTCCTCGAAAGACCCACAACAAAATCCATCGTGACATGTTCCCACTTCTAATCAGCTATAGGCAAGGGTTGCAACAAACCCGCTGGCCTCTGATGCTCGGCCTTCACTTGTTGACAAGTAAGACATTTCGATACAAACACAGCTACACCCTCTTTCATACCTCTCCACCAAAACTGGCGACTAAGATCATGATACATCTTTGTGCCTCTTGGATGCACTGTAAGACGTGAATGGTGAAACTCTTGGAGTACTTCCTCTCGGCAAGACTCTGGCACGAACAAATGGTCACGGTATCTTACACTCTGGTTGGGATACACAGTCAAACCTCTTTCTACCTTTCCATTGAAAACCTTCTGTCAGAGAGATTTCATCACAAGATCACCCCTCTATGCTTCTAACACTCGGTTCACAAGCGTAGGTTATGCAACTAAGGAAAATAAGGCTATAGATTCAACATACTCGCTTAGTTGTAAGTCAAACTCACTAAGAGTACCCAACATTTCCCATTCTCAGATGGCGATATAAGCTACACTACTAATTGATTTCCTACTCAAAGCATCGACCACAACGTTGGCCTTCCCCGGATGATAGTACAACTCGAAATCATAATCCTTTATGAATTCCATCCACTTCCTTTGTCTCAAATTCAAGTCCTTCTGTGTAAATAGATATTTTAGACACTTGTGATCAGAGAACACTTCAAATTTCTCACCATACAGATAGTGCCTCCAAATTTTGAAGGTAAATATCACCGCTGCTAACTCTAGGTCATGGGTAGGATAATTCCTCTCATGTGTTTTCAACTGCTGTTAGCCATAGGCTACCACTTTACCCTCTTGCATCAATACACAACCTAAACCTTCCCGTGAAGCATCACAATATACTGAATAACTCAAACCCCTCTCTGGAATAATCAATACTGGAGTAGTGGTGAGTCTAATCTTAAGCTCTTGGAACGACTTTTCACAAGTCTCATTCCAAACGAATTTGATTTCTTTCCTCGTCAACTTAGTCAAAGGTGAAGCTAGTCTAGAGAAATTCTTCACAAACAGGCGGTAATACCCGGCCAAATCCAAGAAACTACGAATCTCGAAAGCATTCTTAGGTTGTACCCAGTCTTGCACTGCCTCTATCTTGGATGAATCTACAGTCACCCCTTCCCCAGATACCATATGGATTAAGAACTTAACTTCCCTCAACCAGAATTCACATTTCTCAAACTTAGCATACAACTTGTGGGCTCTAAGTAACTCAATTACTACTTGCAAGTGCTCCTCGTGTTCCTTCTTAGAAGGTGAGTAAATCAAAATGTCGTCCACAAAGAAAACCATAAAACGATCTAAGAATTCTACGGAAAATTCGATTAATTAAATCCATAAATACTGCTGGAGCATTAGTTAGCCCAAAAGGCATCACAAGAAACTCATAATGGCCATAGCGCGTACGGAATGAAGTCTTTGGGATATCCTCCTCCCTTACCCTCAACTAGTGATAACCCGGTCTTAGGTCTATCTTAGAGAAACAACAAGACCCTTTCAACTGATCAAACAGATCATCTATATGAGGCATTGGGTATTTGTTCTTAACAGTAACCCGGTTCAACTTCCGATAATCAATACAAAGTTGCAACGCTCCATCTTTCTTTTTAGCAAAGAGAGCCAGTGCTCCCCAAGGTGGAGTATTAGGGTGAATAAGACCCTTATCTAGCAATTCCTGGAGTTGAATCTTCAACTCACTCAATTCACCAGGTGCAAATCTATATGGAGCCATAGAAATCGATGCCATACCAGGCACTAAATCAATAGAGAATTTGATCTCTTGGTGAGGTGGTAAACTAGTAAGATCCTCAGGGAAGACATCTGAGTATTCACAAACCACCCTCAGTAACTCAACCCGGATTTCATCACACTCACTACTCAAAAAGGTAGCAATGAGACAACTAAGTTCACTCCGCCCATGCAGATCATACACCGATGATAAGTTTCTATCCATCCGGTCCCCCAAGAAGTAAAAACAATCACCGCTCAAGGTACATATAGTAACCTTCTGACGGTAGCAATCTATAACAGCAAGGTATGACGATAACCAGTCCATACCCAATATGACATCAAAACTAGACATGTCAAACAATACAAATGCAAAAGGTAATCAGCAACCAGTAACCTCGATGCCACAACCCTGACATCCCTGTTTCAAGATAACCTCACGACCAATAGGTGACTCTACACAAATAGGAGATGCTAACTGTGCCAACTCCAAACCCAAAATTGATACAAATACATACGAAATAAAAAAATGGGATGCACCGGTATCAATCAATACATTAGCAACTGAATTGCAAAACAAAAAGGTACCTCTTACTACAGAAGGAGCAAGTACAAGATTTGGCGCTGCAACTGCGTACACATGCCTAGTAGGTCTCTGCTCAACCTGCTCACCCCTTGGAGCATAAGCCTGATGCACTGATTGAGCTGAAGAGACTCCCTAATTGGCCTTCGAGGCTTGTGCTGACTGTGCTGGCTGGTGACTCTGTGTTTGCCTCGAGCTAGACACACCAGATTGTGGGCAAAACCTCTTCAGGTGCCCTGTTTGCCTACACTGATAACAAGTGAGCAGCTGGTTTCTTCCCTAACTCTGGCTCTGAAAACGAGCCGAAGATGATGCTGCTCACTGCCCTCCTCCTCTTTGAGGGCAAACTGGAGACTTGTGGCCCAACTGTCCACACTTATAACAAGTAAAATCTCCCTGGCCACCCTTCCTAGAACCCGAACTCGGTACTGGAAAAGTAGACCTTGATAGAGCTCCCTGGGACTGCTGAGAGTTAGAACCCTTCTGCCTCTTATTATCCCCCTAACTATCCTGACTTCTCCTGGAGCCCCTCATTCTCTCTTCCTCTGCATGCATAATAGTCTCAAGATGGGTTGTTGCCTCCACAAGGAGCCCATAATCTCTAATCATGGGACCCGGCCACTCGAAACATGAGTCTGGTCCTCAACCGTTTCTCGAACTCCAAACAACGACGCTCCTCAGTCGCCACTAACTCAGGTGCAAACCTAGACAAGCTAGTAAAGGTGGCCTCAAACTTAGCCACTGGTGTGTTCAACTGCACCAACTTAGAAAACTGATTTCTCAACTTCTCCCTAATTGTGGGAGGTAGAAACTTATCCTGAAAGGCGATGACAAAAGCCTCCCAAGTCACCCCAATGCGTCCACGCACATACTTCCACTACTGCCCCGCATCCCCTTTTAGCTGGAAAGATGCCAAGGTCACTATCAACTTATCATCCTCGGTGCCAAGCATCTCGAATGTCTTCAGTATCTGCTCTAGCCACTCATCTGCCTTAAATGGTTTCTTAGGATCACCCAAAAACTCATCCGGATTCGATCGAAAAAACTTCCTCTTCAAAAAAGAAGGCCCTGCCTCAGCTATTTGGGCTTGGACTTGACTCTTAGTTCTGAGAATGTCCATAGATTCCCTCAAAGCTCCGGCCATTTCGCGGGCTAAGGCGCCCATGGCCTATTGACCAACCGGTTCGGCTACATTGGCCTAACCAACTCCTTCTTGTGCCGAAATATCATCTGGTAAAGGCATCTCATGCCTCCTAGGCCTACCATGCCTACCACCACCATGTCCACATCCACGTTCTGACATCCTAATAAAGGTAACAAAAGGATTAGCACATTTACAAATGTGCCGAAGTTAACTCACTCATGTGCTAATGCGATGGACAATAGTAAATCACTTCACATAGGCATGTAATCACATAAACACATACGAATTTCCTTCCTAGATAATGACCTTCCTGCGGCGTTGGTAGAGTTCCAATTAGAAACAACAGTGATCAAGTGCTCTTCTAATAGGACTTCCAGAAACCCGTAGATCCAATCACCATCTTAGGAACTAAATCCCATACTCACATAAGCATATAAGCATGTTATCACATAAGCATACAATACATGCTAACGTCTCAATCAAGCGAGACAAACTCATTGTGGTACTAACCACTTCCCATGTACCCAAAGTATTCAAACCCGGTACGCTCTGATACCAAGTTGTAATGCCCCCAAAATAATACAATAAATCCAACTGTTATGCGGAAGATATAACAAAAATAAAATACTTTCATTCATTAGAGTTTGTTTATAAAGTTTAACATACAGTCAAATGCCTTGTAGGCTTACATCTTCCCAAGTCATTGCTTGGTTTCACAAAAGTGAGTACAACTTATTACAAATAAAGCCCTTGGCTAAACATATAACAATACACAATAAAGAAGCTCTTGCTTCCTATAACTCCCTCCACGCTATTGCCTTAGTGGAAGCATATCACTTGCACCTGAAAATGGTATTCCCATAAAGGGTGAGCCACAGCCCAGTAGAAATAATCTAACACAATATATGAGGTTTAGCAAAGGTATAAGTACCAAGTGCATAAATAATGCCGATACTAAAACATCTACAAACTTGTATAACCATATGATACTAAGGCCAAACCTTATTCCATTTTCCTTCAATTCATTTCCAGCTCATTTATACTTCTCAATTCATGAGTGAAGACTATTATCTTTCAATTCAATTCCAGTTCATCATTCTACTCAATTCATGAGTTAAGTCCACTATCCTTCAACAACCAAACTGAGATTACAACTCAATGGTTTTCCAATTATGCAAAACACACATAAACACTTCAAACCTGCCATTTTACGAAAATTTCGTCCGCGGGAATCGACACCTATGTATATATAAGATTTCGGGACTTTCACCTAGGATACTTCGGCCAACTTATTATCAATGGAGTTCATTCCCTTTCTCCTCCCAACAAACATACATATACAATGTATTTATAAACATAATTATTTATGGAATACATCTCCTTTCTCCTCCTTAACAAGCATACATATACGATGTATTTATAAACGTAATCATACGTATGGAGTACATCTCCTTTCTCCTTCCAACAAGCATACATATACAATGTATTTATAACGTGGTCATATTCAATGAGAACAAATAACGGATTAGTTTAAATCACATAATCCTCATGCAATTTTTACAACAATCATAGTTATCCTCCACCGATAGCCTAATACAATTATTTCTAAAGAGATATTCAATCTCAAGATAAATAATTTATTCAAAACTTCTAAATGTATGAGATAATACATATCCAATTTCACCATTTATATCAATAGCCATCCAATTTCACATTCAATGTAAATTTCAATTATTTATACAAAATAATTATTTAATCAAATTAGGGTAAAATCCCCATTTTTTCCAAATATCAATCCAAACACAAAAATCAACCATTTTGGCACAATACAACCTTGTATTCAAACCCCAAACCCATTTATTCCATGTTCATCGAAAAATCCTCTTTTCATTTCATACCCAAATCCTAGATTTGTTCAATCCTCTCCCAAATCTCATCATCTATACATAATAACAAATAACTAAGATAAAAACCATATGAGAGTGTAGAAAATCCATACCTCAAGGGTAGAAGACCCAACAACAAGGAAGAACTTCAAAGATGATGAAACCAATTTCTTCTTGGATCAAAATGAAGCTCTTGAAGCACTCTACCTTATTCTCAAAGGCACTAGGGTAGAGAGATCGTTAGATCTAGGTGTATTTGTAGAGAGAAGTCGAATTCTAGAGAGAGAAGCAGCAGATTTAGGGTTTTTGAGTGAAAGGAAATAAAAAAGTGAAGGAAAATTGCGCTGCTGGGAATTAATATACGCCAGGCTCGCTTGAGCAAAGGAATGGTTGCTCGAGCGACCAGACACAATATGTCGCCTCACTCGAGTGCAAGAAGCGTCGCTCATACGAAGAACACTACTCTGCAAAAATGCTGGGAGCCCACAAAGTCCGCTCGAGCGCAAAAAGCCTCGCTCGAGCGAAGAGGCAAATTTTTGGACAATAATAATTTGAACAACTTGCAACCAACCTGTTCCAAACATGCCCAAGACATTCCAAAACTCTAACTCCAAGACAAATGAGGGAAAACAAGACATGAATAACCATTCAAACCATACCAACCCGAGTCCAGAACACCACAAGAGACGGGTCAACAACCGGGATCGCTATAGCCAATACAGTAACTTCTACATCAGAAGCAACAGAACTTGTAGCCTATTAGTATGTTAGGGAAGCCTTAGATGAATGGACTATCCCTAATGTGAAACCACATACAATATATAAAGTTGTAACTTTTGATTTTACTAGTAAGAAGGTAATTAAGACTTTTGAACATGCCGTGCCTCTCCAGAATGATGATGAAATTATTCATTTAATTCACATCTAGGATATTGTACCCTTTTTAAAGAAGTAAAAATATATATATTCATATAGGATTGGTCCAGTTAGCTTTTAAGCCTTTGACTTAGGCCAAAATACTAGTGTCCATTGCACCATTAGAAATGGTAGGTGTCTTGATTGGAAAACCTCTCTTATGGGAGCCATAGACACCAGTTTATCTCATGGACCAATATATTTCAACATATATCCAAATCTAAGTGTAGCACTTATTGACCCTAACCTATCAAAAGTTTTAGAACTTAGAGTTTTATCTCATGGTTACCAGTATTTGCCAGGAACACCCTCTGTTACAACAATTTTTAGGATTCACCTCAAGGTTCTGACAACCTTCAATCCATATACCAAAAAACAAAGTGAGCTAGGATACACTGTTCTTATAGACACAAACCTATTTAGTAGCCAAGTTGCTGTTCCCAAAATGATCCCTTGGCAAGAGATTAATTTTCTTGAAAGATGGAAAATATCAAATGTAGTACCAGTCAGACCAGTAATTCGTCAGACTTTAAAAGATGTTATCCAGACACAAGAAGGCAATGTCTATCTCAAATTTTAGAAACCTCTACGCTTAACCAGAAGTATGTCTAGTACAAGTTTTAGAACTGCTCCCTCCTATAGAGTAGATCTTCCAAAGTCTTCTAGACAATCATATTCAGAATCAGTAGAATTTGTGTTATAAGGTATGTCCTCTAGACCACCTAGTCGACCACCTAGGTGACCCTTCAGTAGATCCTGTCATCTAGGGAATCCATGTATCAGAAAATCAAATACCTCATGGAGTATATGAAAATAGAAGGCTTACAACCTAACAGCCAGTGATATGAATTTTGAAATATAATGGATTTTACAACATGTAGTGAAATAAGAAAACAATTAAACCAGGAGTTTATGCAAGATAAATACCAGGAATTAAGGACATGGCATTTTAAGATCCATAGTTCTTCAGAACTTGAACGGCTTAAAACCAGTATTATTTTCATCTTGAAAAAATATCAGATAATGAAACCTTTTATTGAATGGTATTATGAATATACAACTGTAATGAAATATCTTTCATCATCAGAATTAAATGTTTTAGATGACCTACAGAAATCTTGGACCACTACAGATGGTCAAACCATTAAATCTGTACACCCTCCTCCTTTATCTGCAGAATTAGCACCAGGGGGTAACTTATTCTAGTCAACCTTTACACATTACTGCTTTTGTAAAACCACCTGATGGATCTGAAAAATGAGACATTATTTGGGTCAAAGATCTTGCCCCAATAATGAATAGAATAATTATACAAATCTTTATTTACAAACAATAGGCAATCAATTAAACAAAATTGAAACATCTATTACAGAATTAATCTAGGTTCAAAAAACTAACCAAAAGAAACCTGCACTAGGACTTATACATCCTGTTAATATTAAACCACCCTTAGAAGTTTCTAATTTTAAACTAAGGTTAGTTAAACAGGATAATGAATTTCTAGATGTTCTTGTGAATAAAATCAAAGACATGAAACTACGACAATCCAGTTCTCAAATCAATATGTTAAGCAGTTAGAATTACCCGCAGTCATTAGATGAGGATGAGGATGATGAATTGTCACCCTCTCATATTCTTGAAATCCATAATAATTTTCAGGACATCCAACATGTAAACAAAACCTATTTCCCTAAACAGGCGGCTCGAATGACTTTGACAGGACTTAGTAGCTATTATTACTCCCGACCTACACCCCAGGATATTTTAGATGAAGAAGACTTTCTTCATTCCCAGAAAGCCTACCATGGTAAGACCATTTATGAATGGAATATTGATGGATATACAAAACACCAGATCTTTGAAACCATCAACCAGATTATGATGTATGCCACTGTTTGCAAACAAAATGACAATTCTGATAGACGAATCGCTCGATTTATTGTCAATAGTTTTACCGGTATCCTTAAAGAATGGTGGGATAATGTTTTTACTGTCACACAACAAAACGAAATTCTTAATTCCTTTAAGATAGATACCGATCAAATAACAGGAACTATCAAAAATAGGGAAGATGCAGTCTACACTCTTACCCAAACCATTCTCTATCATTTTGTAGGATCGGATGTAGCTAACAATGATACGAGTAGAGAACTCTTACAGAACCTCCGTTGCCCATCTCTCACCCATTTAAGATGGTATAAAGATGTGTTTATGTTAAAAGTAATGCAACGCCAGGATGCTAACAGTGAACACTGGAAAGCCAAATTCATTGATGGTCTTCCTAACCTTTTTGCAGAAAAAATCTGTAAAAAACTTAGGGATCGCCATTATAGGATGTCTATCCCTTACAACCAATACACTTATGGTCAACTCATAGGAATCATAGTTGAAGAAGGTCTTTCCCTTTGTAATGACCTCAAACTCTAGTATCTTATGAAGAAGCAGAATTTAACAGACCGAAGAGAATTAGATGAATTTTGTGATCAATTTGCATATGAAACCAAAATCCAGTATCATTCTAAGTCTAAAAAACAGAGACCACACAAGTTATATAAAAATAAAAAATCTTTTTGAAAATCATACTCCAAAAAGAATAAATATAATCCTCAACAAGTTTATCAGAAGCCTAGAAACTCAAATAAAGGAAAATAGAAATCTTCTCCTAAGAAAGATAAATCACAAATCACTTGTTATAAGTGTGAAGCAATAGGACATTATGCGAATAAATGTAGAGCTAAATTAAAACAGAAACTTAATGAGATGTCCTTGGATGAACATCTTCAACAACAGATTTTGTAATCCAGTAATGTGAATACTCTAGTAGAAGAAAATTATTGGAAAGCTATAGTTGAAATGAATGGTTTAGACATAGGAGGACCCAGCCTCAATGTCTTAATTGATGACCAGAAATCTATGCTAGACTTAACAGATCAGATTAAGGATCTAGAAATGAAATTAAAATTCTTAGAAATTTGTTATCAAAATCAGAAAATAGAAAAAGTAATCCCAATTGAACATTATAGTATGAAAGAAGTTCTTACCCGCGTGCAAGTTTCTCAATCAATTGAAAAACCAGTAACTATCCAAGATTTAAAAATGGAAATTAATGTATTAAAAACAGAAGTAAAACACCTTCAAACAACTAATCAATCCATTCTTAATGATATTAAGAAGATTAACAATCAACTTAAAAATGAAGGACAAACTTCAGAACAAAACGAAAGTCAAGATAAACTAGAGAATTAGTATTTAATGCTTATGAATCAAATTACTTTAGTGGTATATCAGAATCACTTTTACAATAAAACCTAATTTTATTATAAAAGATGCCCTCGCACTTGTTGATAGCGGCGCTGATATGAACTATATTCAAGAAGGATTAATTCCTACTCAATATTTCCAGAAAACCACTCAATCATTAACCAGTGCAAGTGGTAATTCTATGAAAATTAAATTTAAAATACCAGAAGGTTTCATCTGTAATCAAGGCATATGTCTTCCCACTGCTTTTGTTCTTATCAGAAACATGTCTCAAAGTATTATTTTAGGAACTTCATTCTTGTGTTTACTAATGCCTATCACCAAGATAGACTCCATAGGTATTCACACAACCATCAGTAATCAACCCATTATTTTTGAATTCATAACAAAACCTTATACCAAAGAATTATATCAAATCAAAGATCTAGTTAATTCAAAGAAAAAAAAATCAATTTTCTTCAAACAGAAATTAGTTTTCTCACTATTGAGCAAAGATTACAACAAATATCTTTACAGAACAGAATTATATTAATTGAAAAAGAATTTCAAACAGAAATTTGTAGTGATATTTCAAATGCCTTTTGGGAAAAGGAGAAACACACAGTGTCTCTTCCCTACGAACCAAACTTTGATGAACATTTCTATAGCGCCCCCAAAATAATACAATAAATATGAATCAAAGTATAATTGACAATTACATAAATCAGAGTGTAAAATCGTTTCATTACATGAAGATCATATTACAAAAGAGTCTAATATAAATAAATGCCCTTCGGGCTTAC
Source organism: Camellia granthamiana (assembly GCA_036172215.1). Lineage (NCBI taxonomy): Eukaryota > Viridiplantae > Streptophyta > Magnoliopsida > Ericales > Theaceae > Camellia > Camellia granthamiana. Next base: position 109,374,205 of record CM069905.1, on the reverse strand, counting down.
ATCTTTCCAACTCTTGGCTTGGTTACAACAAAAGGAGACTAGCTCATAGAAATTTAGCCCTAGGCTATACAAAAATAAAACAAAACAAGAAGCTCTTGCTTATCAGAAATTCCTCCAATGCTATTGCCTTGGGGGAGGCATTCCATCATTACCTGAAAATGTTTTTCCCAAATAGGATGAGCCACAGCCTAGTAGGAATAATCTAACACAATATATGAGATTTAACGAAGATATAAGTACATTATGCATAAACAATGTCCGGGATAAAACATTCATGCCCTTATACACATTCATAAAATATCAGTTCCATATTCCATTTCATTCTCTTTCAATTCATCTCAATACATGAGCCAATTTCATTAATTTTCAATAACCCAAATAAGACTACAACTCAATGGTTTAACAAATTTCACACTCAACACATAACACTTCCAACTTGCCATTTTACGGATATTTCATTCGCAGGATCGGCATCCATGTATAATTTCAATTGCCATTTTACGGATATTTCATCTGCGGGATCGGCACCCATGTATAATTTCAAGATTTTCACCTAGAACACTCCAGCCAACTTAATTATAATAAAGTCCATCCCCTTTCTCCTTCCAAACAATCATTCATATATATGCAATGTATTTAAACACACAATCATATATGGAGCACATCTCCTTTCCACTCCCAAATAATCATACATATACAATGTATATAAGCATAGTCACGTTCAATGACAACCAACAAGTGATTAGTTTCAATTCACCTAATCCACATGTAATTTCTACAACAATCAAAGCTATCCTCCATCGATAGTCCAATACATATATTTCTAAATAGATATACAATTTCAAGACAGGTAAATTATCCAAAGTTTCCGAAGGTGAAACATTCCATCTATTCAATTTCATCATCTACTTCAATACTTGCCCAATTCCATGTTTACAACATCAATTTCAACTATTTATACAAAATAGATACAATATTCATTTTAGGGCAAAATCTCTCTTTTCAAAATATCAACCCATGTACCAAAATCACCCATTTTGACACAACAAATCTTCATTTTCAAACCCCATATTCATTTATCTCATCTACATCCAAAACCCCTCTTTTACATCATATATCCAAACCCTAGGTTTGTCTACAATGCCCCAAATTCCACCATTGTTACACAACCATGAATAGCTAAGTTAAAAATCATAACAAAGTGTGGAAAATCCCTACCTCAAAGAGAGAAGACGAGCTAAGCAAGAGTGGAACTCCAAGAACACCGAAACCCACTTCTATTCAGATCAAAAGGAAGTTCTTGAGACGCTTTACGTTTTTCTCAAAGGCACTAGGGCGAAAAGATCAACGGATCTAGATGAAATAGAAGAGAAAAGGTGAGTTTTAGAGAGAGAAACTCAAGATTTAGGTTTTTGGAAAGTTTTAGAGAGAGAGAGAGGAATGAAAAAGTGAACAAAATGTCATGTTTACGGACTATTATATACGTAGTTTGCTCGAGCATGGAAAGTGACGCTTGAGCTTCAGACACAAAGTTTCACTCGAGCATGAAAAGAGGCACTCAAGCATAGGATATGCACTTCCAGAAGTTTTACAGACGAAGGACCCTGCTTGAGTGTGAAACTGGATGCTCGAGCGTCCAATGCACTCTTCCAGTATTTGTAGGTCTGTAAAAATACTGAGAGTTGACAAATCCCGCTCGAGCGCAAGAATGGCCACTTGAGCGGAGGAGCAAAATTTGTGAAGCCCGCTCGAGCACAATAATGCCCGCTCGAGCGGAAGAGCCAAAATCTGGGCATCGCAGGTTTGGAAAAACAAGCAACCAACCTGTTCCAAATGCATAATTACAACCCGATAACCAAAATAAGGGGAAAAACAAGGGAAACAAGATATGAACCACTATTCAGAACTATACAACCCGAGTCCGGAACACGACAAGTGACGAGCCAAAATCGGAATCGCTATAGTTTCATCCCAACCAAAGCTCGCCCTAGTCAAATGAAAAAAGGATATTTAGAAATGTGCAAGACAAAAATTCAAAATCTTCTCCAAAAGAAGTAAATCAGAACTAGTCGCTCTCTTTGGAGTTGCACAGCATTTTATGTAGATAAAAATGCAGAAATTGAACGAGGTGTGCCAAGATTAGTTATTAATTATAAACCTTTTAATGATGTCTTAAAATGGATCAGGTATCCAATTCCGAACAAAAAAGATCTTCTAGATAAATTACAGGATGTAGTCATATTTTCTAAATTTAACTTGAAATCAGGATATTGGCAAGTACAAATTGTTGAACAGGATCAATATAAAACTACTTTTACTGTACCCTTTGGGCATTATGAATGGAATGTTATGCCATTTGGCCTAAAAAACGCACCATAAGAATTCTAGTATATCATGAATGATATATTTACTCCTTATACAAAATTTGCCATATGTTATATTGATAATGTTCTTATCTTCTCTTCATCAATAGATTAGCATATTAAACATCTTAATATTTTTAAGCATGTTATTATCAGAAATGGTTTAATTATATCTGCAGCAAAAATGAAACTTTTTCAAACAACAATACGTTTTCTTAGTCATAATATTCATAATGGAACTATCATACCAATTGACAGAAGTACAGAGTTTGCCTCTAAATTTCCAAATGAAATAAAAGATAAAACTCAATTGTAGAGTTTTCTTGGTAGTCTAAATTATATTAGAGACTATTATCATCAGTTATCCCAAGATGGTACTATCTTTTACACCAGACTACAAAAAAATCCTTTTCCTTGGACTGATGCTCACACTGCTGTAGTACAGAAAATTAAAGCCAAAGTTAAACAACTCCCATGTATTGCTTTATCCAATCCAGAATGGAAGAAAATAGTGGCAACTGACGCCTCTAACTATGGTTATGGAGGCATTCTAAAATAGTTTAACCCTACCAGTAAAAAAGAAGAATTACTAAGATTTACACCAGGGAATTGGACTAAAATTGCTTTAAATTATCCGACAGTTAAAAACGAATGTTTAGCAATTGTTAAATGTGTCTTAAAATTTCAGGATGATTTATTAAACCAACAATTTTTAATTCGTGTTGATTGTTTAGCAGCCAAACGGATATTCAAAAAAGATGTGCTTAATCTTACTCATAAACAGATATTTGCAAACTGGCAGAGTGCATTAACAGCATTTGACTTTGATATTGACTATATCAAAGGCGAGCAAAACTCTTTACCAGATTTCTTAACCCGTGAATATTTACAAGGATCATGACCAGTAGAGGTGGCCGTGGCCTAAGTCGTCGGGGCCGAGGCAGGGGAAACCCTTACCAACATTCATATACAACAAAATTTCCAGGGCTACAGGCCTCAAATAGTAACAAAGGGGAATCCTCTAGTCAATCTGCTAAGGATGACCTCCTTACTCCTGAATAGTACATTCCTAATTGTATTACTGAAGAAACAGTTCTTTGCATTGTACCAGCAGACAATAAATTGATGACTAATCCATGGGAAATTAAACGTCGTTATCTTACGACTCAACAATTTCCTCCCCCATTTTGACTAGTATTGCTATATTTATGAACAGATACTCATTGAGACTGCTGCCATGGAAATCAAGCATACTTTGCATGATCCTTCCAAGACGGGAAGTCCTATCCAATTCAGTAAAACTACCATCTGCAATATCATGCCCATTGCTACGTGGGGCATTTATCCGTATACCACTCGTCAACTTGACATTCGTAATAGGGAAACCTGTTATAGTTATTGAGACTATATCGTTGCATTTACTTATGCTTTTTATTACCAGAATCCCATCCGCAATCACTCTTGGTTTATCCGTATTTGTCCTGATGTTCTAAAAAATGATCTACCAAATTGGTTTCTCATTTGGTGGGATAAATTTGGGTTATAACTTGAAGTCTTACCAGTATTTATCCGAGAAGCTTTTAATGAATGGAAAATTGCTTATTTTCATTTACCAGGACATAAAGATATTTCTATGACCAAATCTCTGGTTCATTTTACTATCCGTTTTAGTATTCCATGGATATGGAAATGGGATTTACAGTGCAATTACCAGAATATGATCCCACATCTCAAAAGAGTTTTCTTTGTGAGATGGTGGGACAAGGGTGTGAGTCCCACTCTACCTGAAACTGTCCAGAAGGTAAAGGCACATTCTCAAGCTTGTTGGGACGTTGTTCCCAAATCAATTCCTAGTGAACCAGTTATTCAAAACCCTTTTTTACAAATCCAAATAGAATTACACTAAAAATATCTGGATTTGTCAGAAAGATAATTAGTCATCAAAAGTATGGATTTTATGAATGAAAAATTTCTTCAAACTGTTTCCAGTGACGACACCTCTATGAAATGCGTTACTAGTAGTCAAGACCAGGAAGATCCAGACCAGGATGAAAATGAATTTGCTATTCTAGTCAGAGAATCACAGGATCCTGTTGATGATGAACCCAATTTTGTTGATTTTTGGGATTCACTTACCAGCATGATTGCTGAAAAGATTGACAAGGAAAAAGACAAAAAAGGAAAAGGCAAAGCATGAGTCTTTGTCCCCCACCAGCATCATTCATTAGAAGCGTCGGCATAAAATGACAACTAACAGTGAAGATATTTTCAGAATAGCAAATACCTTGTCTGCCATCTAGCACAGAACGATCTAGCTATCCTGATCTAGCCTTACGAAGATAAGGATGCTACATCAAAAGAAAAATCCGCTCAGCCATGAAGATAAGGCCGATCGACTACCAGCTATCTAGGACACGCCACCTATCCTATACCTTATCTTATCTTTACTTTTGTTTTTCTATTTAAGGGATACCCTTACCCTTGTTAAGGCAGAGTTGGTTCAAGTGTTAAAAATTTTCTCTTTCAGTGTGCTTTGGAGTGTACCTCTCTTTCTCTCTTGTAAAATTTCCCAGTTTTTGATATATAAATTAAGTATTGACGAACTATGTTGTTTTGAAGACTCTGATTGAAAGTATTTTCTTCTTTACTTTCATATTTATGTATGTCTGTAAATTTACATGTTGAATTACATGAAGTATTAGAGTTTTATCTTCAACGTCGTAATTCATACACAAACCGTCAACAAGATTGGTGTTTACAACCACATATTAATCATCAATTAGAATTTATTAATCAATAGGTAAGATTAAATGAACAACGGATCCAAGAAGAGATTTGCCAATTGGAGGCTGCTAACCGACCTCCACCACCTCAACAGTAAATCATGAGACCATATATGTAGGAATTTAAATCTAATATAACAATAATACTAATTATAATAATAACGTAAAAAAAAAATGTAATATTCCTGGGTTTGTGCTTTGTAAGGGTAGAATTGGGTTAAGTTTAGTGGGACGTCATCCAAGTCGCATTTAGGTATAGGTCCGTGTTGCAGAGAGAGCATAAAAGACTGTTTCCTTGTAAAGCATTAACAAACGTGCTAAGACTAGACCCTGGTTTGGATAGACAATTCCCCCCCCTCCCGATTCAACTCTTGTTTTTTTCGATTCAACAATTTGGAGGTACATTTGGAATATAGGTGTATGCAAACATGATGAGATTATGACGAAATTGGATAAATTATGATATGAAAGTTCAAAACGTACTGCGACACATTTCTTTTTATGCAATATTGAACATTTCTTAAAGCAATTTATTGAACATGTCATTTTCTTTTTCTTACAAAATAAAAATGGATTCAAATTGTAGACTTCGCGTTTTGGGAGGTGGGATAGAAAATTAAAGACTTGAATGAAAGATAATCATTACATAACTGTTGGAATTTTTTGGGTTCATCTTTCTTTGATTGGAGCCATTGGTTTGCTATAGCAATCAGGTTGACCTATGTTTAAAGCATTCAAGGCCGGCCATCTTGGGCCTGCAAATTCTTACAAAAATTAGGGTTCCAAAATATTTTTAATCCAATATAATATGGGTGAATCTATTTGTATTTAAAAAATTATTTAATTTCTTAGTACTCCTTATTAAATTATTTAAGATTATAATTTATTCTCAATACACTTTATGTCTTTTCACAAATTACCTTTTAAGATAAAACAATAATTTATGATACACACAAATAATAAACAAATTAAAAATCTTAAATTACACCATTTAAGAACTCTTATACAGATTTCTTAAATAATATCTTCCATGTTTAATGATACAGATAGTGGGCAAGTTGCAGAGCTTCAGTAGAAGAGAATGGTGGATGATGTATCCAACAAGGGGAAGTTAAAGAATTATCTAATCGTCTGTGATGTATCGAGTACTATGGAAGGCATTCCAATGGAGGTCTCTGTTGCTCGTGGTGTGTTGGTTTCAGAACCAAGTGAAGAGCCATGGAAAGGAAAACTCATTACATTTAGCGAAAACCCAAAGCTTTAGATGGTCGAAGGAGCCGATTGGATATCGAAAATTTGAGTTTGTAAGGCTTATGGAATTGGAGATGAACGCTAATTTCCAGGCAGTGTTAGATTTGATATTGCAAGTGGCTGTAAATGGGAATTTGAGTGAAGAAGAGATGATTAAGATAGTGTCTGTGTTCAACAACATGGAATTTGATCACACTTTGTTTCAGGTGATATAAAGTGTTGAATACGCACATAATTGAGTGATGGATTGCTTAAAAAAAATTTATCATTATTCTCTTTCATTATTTGATTTTATTCAAATTTTATTTTATTTGTAAATAAAAACATAATAAGAAAAAATGATGTTGATAATAATGGTGAGGAAGAAGATGAAAAAAAAAAAAGAAAAAAATAATTTAAACTTTGGAAAGAAGATGAAGAGACTTGAATGTGAAAAATATATATAGGTAATTAGGGTGTATCACAAGAAAAAAAATATTTTTATTTTAGGGTTTAATGTGTATTGTCCTTATTAGTAAATTTACATTAGGATATAATAGAAAGTAAAATTTCAAAATTTTAGTTGAACATATTGAGTTAATATTTGAGTATAAATAGAATCACCCATGTAATATTAGTAGCCTAAAATTGAAGTCCAGCCTTGTAACGCCTCCAAAATAATACAAATAATTCAACTCATAAGAGAAATGATTATAATAGAATTGGTATACTTTCATATATCAGAGTTCGTATTACAAAAGAGGATACATGCAATAGACATTTATAAATATTCATCCTGAATCTATAGCATGTAACACCGGTTAATAACAGTAAAATAAATGCCCTACGGGCTTACATCTTTCCAAGATATTTACTTGGTTACAACAAAAGAGAGTCATAAGCTCCATACATATAAAGTCCTCAGCTTGATTAAACACTTAAACACAAAATAACAAAATAAAGCCTCTAACTATTAAGTCCTCCCAAGCTATGTCCTTGGAGGAAGCATGTCACTGGTACCTGAAAATGGTTTTCCAAGTAGGGTGAGTCAAAGCCCAGTAGAAACGATCTACCACTATATATGAGGTTTAACCAAGATATAAGTGTCAAGTATATATTCAATATTTATTACAAAATGCACCTTCTTCACATGACCACATGATACCGATATTCACATCTCAATCCATTCCTATCTATTCATTACAAGCTAATTCATTTCATTTCAATTCATAGGCCAAGTTTATAGTTTTCCCGAACAACTCAACTAAGACTACAACTTAGTGGTTCTTAATCAACATAGCCATCATACAACACTTCAATCTTGCCATTTTACGAAAATTTCATCCGCGGGATTGGTACCCATGTATACACACAATTTCGGAACTTTCACCCTGGACACTCTGGCCAACTTAGTTTCAATGGAGTCCATTCCCTATTTCCTCCCAAAACATGGAGTACGTCTCCTTTCTCCTCCCAAAACGTTATACATATACAATGTATTTTAAATACCATCATATTCAATGACTATCAATTATACATATTCAATGCCTTAACATACCGTCATGTTCAATGACGTAAATAAATGATTAGTTTCAATTCACCTAATCCTTATGCAATTTCTACAACAATCATAGTTATCCTCTACCGATAGCCCAATACAGTTATTTCTAAACTGATATACAATCTTTATAACATATAATTCATTAAATTTCCATATGTGAGTGATTTAACAAACCAACATACCAATTCCATTATTTATACAAAATAATTATTGAACACATATTAGGGAAAATTTCCCCCTTTTTTCAAATATCAATCCAAAGGTTAAAATCTACCATTTTAACCCAAGATAACCTCATATTCAAAACCCCATATTCTATAATAGAACACAACATAGAAATCCAGGTTTTCTCCAAACATCCCAAAACTCACCATTTATACATAACCACAAATAACTAGGTTAAAGATCATAACAAAGTGTAGAACATCCCTACCTTAAGTGTAGAAGTTCAAAGGAGAAGTGGAAAAACTTCAAAAATGTTGAAATCAAACTCTATTCGGATGTAATGGTAGCTCTTGAGATGCTCCAACTCTTTATCAAAGGAAGTAGGGTAGAGAAACCCTTAGATCCTAGGGGATTTGTAGAGAGAAGTCAAATTTTAGAGAGAGAGCTGGTCTAGGGTTCTTGTGAGAAAAGATATCAAAAAGTGATGTAAAAATGAGCTGCTGCGAACTAATATACGCGAGGCTCGCTCGAGCGAAGGAGTTGTCGCTCGAGCGACCAGACACAATAAGTGACCTCACTCGAGCGCAAGAAATGTTGCTCAAGCGCAGAAAAAACATCTTTAGAAGTTTTATAGACGCACACCATCGCTTGAGCGCAAGAAGCTTCGCTCGAGCTAAGAACATTACCCTCCTAGAATCTCTGCAGGTCTGCAAAAATGCTGGGAACTCACAAAGCTTGCTCGAGCGTAAGAAGCCTCGCTCGAGTGAAGAAGCAAATTTCTGGACAACAACAACTTGAACAACTAGCAACCAACTTGTCCTAAGCATGCCCAAGACACTCCAAAACTCCAACTCAAAGACAAATGAGGAAAAACAAGACATGTATAACAATATTAAACCATGAAACCTGAGTCTAGAATATAACAAACGTCGGGTCAAAACCAGAATCGCTATAAGCCTAATATTCTTTAGTTTCAAACACACAACACAAAAGGCCCCAAAAAAAATTTAGGGGTACAATTTTAATTATAAAATATAATGGGTGAGGTTTGTAAATGCCAAAATCTTATCAAATTAATTCCTAATGCATGGAATCAACAGTATAGTAGTTTTAAAAGGGTGAATGACTAATAAATTTCAAAATATGATCTTGTGAACTATTTAGTTCTTCTTTTTTCTTTATGAACTCAAAAGTCCCATTAAAGTGGAAATTATACAAAAGGGTAGTCATTTACACGTTTAGGTTTAATTTTTTAGGGATAAATGTGGGTTTTTCCAAATGTGAAATTACACATTTGGATAATCCGCACTATAAAGGTTGTGAATTTTCCTTCATTCTGGAACAAATCTCATATTACGAATAAGAACATAACACTCCAACGTAACATACTAAAACTCCTTATTGTCTTTTTCCCAAACGTAACAACGTAGCACTCTAAACTTTTTCCAAACGTAACACACTCCAATAATGTAACACACAAAAAAATTCCTTAATATATATTTTCCAAGCGTATCACTCCAATTAATGTAATCTCAAACATAACACTACAATGCAACACACATAAAAACACTAAAAAAGTACTTAGTGTACTTTTTTCAAATGTAACACTCACAGTTTGAAATTATACATTTATCTAAAACTTACTAAGGAATTTTTGTACTCCTTTTTGGAATGATTTGAAGAATCCCACACCTTTTTAAAATTGTTTGAAGAATTCCACATCTTTTTTTTTTTTTTTTTTTTTTTGAGCGTTATATTGGAATATTACGTCTAAAAAAAGTACACTAAGAAATTTTTATGTATTACATTGGAGTGTTACACTAAAGAGTTTTTTTAGAATGTTACATTTGGAAAAAAGTATAATAAAGAGTTTTTTTTGGAGTGTTACGTTCGGAAAAGTATAATAAGAAGTTTTTTTTGGAGTATTACAGATTGAAATTATACATTTACTCAAAATTTACTAAGGAGTTTTTGTACTTCTTTTGAATGTTTGAAGAATCCCATATTTCAAGTCATTTTTATACTCATTTTGAAATGTTTAAAAAATCTTACATTTCAAGTCATTTCAAATAAAAAAGATTCCTATATAAAAATTCATTCCAAATTTGATTCCCATATGTTGTATATCTTACCTTTATAGCAAAAAGAAAAAATATAATAGAAATAAGGGTATAACCATAAATTTAATTTTCAAATAATATATTAAATCTACCTTTCCAAAATCAATAAGACCAATTGGTCTATAAGAAAACTCTTGGAACTAATCGGATCACCACTCACCAAAATGGGATTTATAAGTAAATTTTCCATGTTAAAAGAATAATAATAATAATTCAAATATATGGAAAATTTTATAATATTAATTATTAATATTTATAAAGTTTATCATTAATATGAAATTAATTTTGAAAATTCCCACTGACTTGTATTTTCCCCTTAATCTATTCCTAATTAGAAACACAACTCTTACCTGAGAAGCAAAAGGAACGGGCGGCGAGTACAATACTACAAGCAACGAAGTAATGGTGCGGCATTGTATCACTGACGGTGAGTCCTCTCTCTCTGCCCTAAATCCATTTTTTGTGCTCTAATTACTTTTTAATATTCATTGTTTATTTATTTATTATTATTTCTTTATATATTAATTCATTGCTCTTTTTTGATTTGAAGACTTTGTTTAATTTTGACTGGTGCTTTAAATCTAATTTTAGTGTCCTAATTTTTTATTTAATTTTTTTGGCAATAATTATGTTAATTTTGTTTAATTTTAACTTTGTCATGCTTTTGTTTTGCTTGGATAACTCATTGTCGTTAATTGTTGGTGAATTGTTGTGGCTGTTCTTTGGATTCTTTGCACACTTCCTAGTTCTTTTGAAAAGATAGCAAGTGAAATTTTATTCACACACTTTACAAAATTTTAAATTTTATTGTCCAAAGTAATTGGTTCATAATTTTGAATAGAGACAATACACTTTAAAATTTTATTTTATTTTATTGAGACGAATCATGCACTTTATGAGTATGTTGACAAAATCATTTTCCACGATAGCTATTTTTTATTTTATTTTATATTTTATTTTTGAGCTCATCTGGATGACTGAGTTTATTTGAATTGATGGAAAATTATTATTGATGTGGAGAGTTAAAAATATCTTGGTGACTTTGGAATCCAATGTAGTGTTGTTTGGATGGATGTGTGTCTCTAGCACAAATTGAATGGAGATTCAGAGCAATTGTGGATTGCCAATTCTCTGTAAGAGCAATTCTAATAATTGCGTTAAATACTATCTGAATTTCTTTCGTCAAATGTCTCAAATTTTTATTTAATCCATTATATTAATTAAGTAATCCTAAAATATCATGTAACATTATTGAGAATGCATGATCATATAACTGTTTTACTTTCTTGTATATGCAAATTGTGAGACGAGTCATGCTTAGGGGAGAGGAATCGTGTTGCAAACTTGGTTTAGTCTAGACGATTCGTGCCGACCGAAGATGATTCATGCTTACTACTCATCCTCTTGACAATGATATCGGGGCTTGTAGCTATGATATATCATTATTATCTGGGCCATTGATTTGTTAGAATTGGGTATTTTAATTACATTATATGTGATTAGCAGTGGATTTGACATCCTAAGTCTCTCTCCATATTTGAACAACTCTCATTATTTGCGCAATTACTTTAGTTTTAATTTAAATTCTCATTATTAAAAATCAATCTTCCTCTCTTTAAATTAAATTAAAAATTACCAATCGAATTGATACAACTCAGCCCAAAATCCTCATGGTACGATCCTAGACAATCCACTGTTCTACTGAATTAGTATTTTGTTTAGTTCTCTATTTTTTATTGAAACACAACCGATCAAGTAGTTTCTTTACCAATCTACCCATCTCTAGCATGTGCTGCTATTACCATGACCAAAACAAAGCCACTGTTTATTGCCAACTACCTCTTTGGTTCATTAATGATCTCATAGGCTTTGTCACCAATCTCATCCATCTCTTCGACAACACACTGTTTGTAAAACCTTCCATTATATCAACAAAATCATTGTTATAATATAATTGACTATTAAAAAAAGAACAATTATATTTCTCTTTTGGAATTTTCATATTGTATGACACATATACAGACTTTTGATAAGATATCCAAATCAAAAATTGAAATTTTGTGTATGAAAAAGATTCAAAAACTTTTAAACTCAAATTCTAAAAATTCCAAAAGTGGAGAAGAGAGAGAGGTTGTCAGTAGAGATGTTAGGGTTATGAAATTAAAGAGAAGAGAGAGATAGACATAAAGTAGAGCTAAACTAACCTTCTTTAAAATCTAACTTCAAGAGTGAGAACGAAGCCCTTATGGCAATCGGAGATGGGTGGTGTGCCTAGAATCAACCGGAGGAGAAAATTACGGTGATTGCGGATGGGTGGTATGGTGGTGAAATGAGAGAGAGGGCTTGCAGCTACCGGAGTCGGAAAGGACGTAGGTGAGCTGCCGTGGGACAGAGGTTAAGAGGGAGGAAAAGTAGACCTGAGAGGAAGAAAGAACCTAAAGAGAGGAGGTCTGCTGCCAAAGGTGAGAGAGATCAGGAGTGGGATAGAGAGAGAAGAGCAATGGGAGGGAATTTGTCTAGGTGAATCATGTAACGCCCTGCAATTTTATACCGGGATACACCACAACAAGCCTAGCAATATATAGAACATCCATCTTTCTCATTGAACTAAGATCTAAGAAATTACAATTTCAAAGTTTACATTTTTCCAAGATACTTTAAACTCATCCCCAAGTTCAATGAACTAGATGACATTACAAAAGAAATAAGTCCTAAAAGCGTACGAGACAACAAGGCATTTCCTATACAACAAAATAGATTTACAAGTCTTAACACAAAACTTCAAATCTTGAATAACAAATGTTCTTGAGCTTTCACTCCTAAACTGAACGACCAGTTACTCCAAATCATCACTATGGAGATACTTCATCATTTCTTGAAAATTAAATAAGGTTGAGCTATATGCCCAGTAGAAATACATTTAATCAAGTGTTTAATCATTTGAATAAGCCCATGACACCATTGAGACGAGACACACGATAAGTAATTAATGTACACATACAAATATAGTCCATTATGTAAACGAATCTAACAATTGAATAATCACATTTCTATCTCACACTAATCATCATCAAATTAGAAGAGAAAGTATACCATGAGTCCCTTATAAGAATCTAAATAAAAAATACAAGTCACTTTTATTTAAAAACCATCCCCACATTTACCAACTATCATACGGCAGGACGTGGGCACCCAAAAACATTTTAATACTATCCCCACGTTTACCGACTATCATACGACATGCTGTGAGCACCCAAAATCATCCGTTTTTTCACTTTTACCGACTATAATACGGTAGGATCAGTGGACACCCAAAAACATTTTCTGACATTTGTTCGGCGACAAGATCAGATAGGGCAATTGGGCACCTTAACTCCCCCCGTGGGTACCAACACAACACAACCACATTAAAACCGACTCTTAATTCGGACTCATGCTCCATTTGCCAAACTTGTATTCAATTAGCAAGTATTCAACATTATACGAGATGAAACACAACACAACACTTAAGAAAAACCAATTCCCAAGTCATAATTTCATTGTCATAACAATATTCACATCTCTTATCCTTTATTGTTCACAAGATCCCAATCTAAATACTATTTTCTACTTAGTTGGAAATTAGGGTTCTTAGTCACATTTGGGGCTTCCTCCCTATTTTTATATATGTATATATTCTCAACACCAATATTCCTCTTTTATGAAAAACTAGATGAAATTTTAATAACGATTGAGTAAAATGCCCCCCCTTTTTGTTAAATACAAAATTTAATTCAACTCAATCATTTAATCAAGCCCTATAATCACAACAACACCTTATAAACTTCTTCAAAACAAGAAATACGAGGTTAAAAGTAACCCTACCTCAAGCTATGAGCAAATAGACCGAGCTTCTAGAAGAATTTCGCAAAAATGAAATCCAATCGATAGGAATGAAGATCTTCACGTGTACTTCACTCATTCAAGTGAAACTAGATCTTAGAGGAATGATGAGTATTTAGGACAAGAAACCTAGGGTTTTTCGTGCTTGAGACAAGAAAGAGGAAGAAAGAAAAGAAAAGTGGAGAGAATGCTCTAGAATTGTCCTTTTTAAAAGCTGAATTCGCGCAGACCGCTCGAGCGGTCTTTTCATCACTTGAGCGGTGAACAACATCTCTTGATACTTTTGTCTACAAAACGAGATTCTGGGAGCCCTGCATCTTCGCTCAAGCGACCATTAGTTTGCTCGAGCAGTCAATCCCGACCTGCAAAACTATTAAACCTTCCAATCTATGCTTGAGCGGTACTTTCACCGCTCAAGCGGTCACCTGGAACAAAATGTCACAATTTTTTCCCCTTAGGAAATTTCATCCCTAAAATAATGTCAACGCTCACTACGAAAATAAATACAGCAACAATAGTGTATTAATTGTTCCTTAACGACTCCCAACTAGACAATAGATCAATTGAAAAGCAAAGACAAGAAAGAATTAGAAAATTTATGATTTACATTCTCTTTATCATATACAAGGCAGAAGCAAAGAAACAACTACATCATGAATTTAGGAATAAGTCCGGGTATTTCTCATAGAGTTCGGCTTCGCGCTCCCAAGTTGCTTCTTCCACTCCGTGATGGCGCTATAATACTTTAACTAATGGAATAGTTTTACCCCTTAATACTTGCTCTCCTGTATCAAAGATTTGGATAGGTCTTTCCTTATAAGAGACATCTTTATTAACTTCAATTTCTGCCCAATCTAACACGTGGGAGGGATCAGGTTCACATTTGCGAAGCATTGATACGTGGAACACATTATGCACCCCCGCGAGTTGAGGTGGTAAAGCAAGATGATAAGCAACTTCTCCTATTCGCTTGATAATGTCAAAAGGGCCAATAAATCTGGGAGATTACTTTCCACTCCTGCAAATCTCATCAATCCCTTCCTCTGAGAGATCTTCAAAAATACATGGTCTCCTACTTCAAAAGATAACGGTCGTCGCCTCCGATCGGAATAGCTTTTTTGACGGCCATCAATCTTCTTCAAATAAGCGCTACCTTCTCCGTAGTCTCATGAACCAACTTGGGACCAAGCATAGGTGAATCCCCTACATTCGTCCAACACACCGGTGATGTACAGGGATGTCCGTAAAGAGCTTCGAAAGGTGCCATCTCGATTCTAGCTCGGTAACTACTGTCTTAGGCGAATTCAACTAAGGGTAGGTGTTTTTCCCAAGACCCCTTAAAATCTAATATACATTCCCTCAACATATCTTCTAAAATTTGAATGGTATGCTCAGATTGTCCATCGGTTTGCGGGTGATAAGTAGTACTGAAATTCAAGTGAGTACCTAAAGCACTCTGAAGACTCTGCCATAGCCTGGCTGTAAAGTGAGGGTCTCAATCAGACACTATACTCACTAGAACCCCATGGAGACGAACAGTCTCACGAATAGAAAGTTCAACTAGAAATTCTATGGAGTCTCCCATGCTCATGGCGAGGAAGTGAGCCGATTTGGTGAGTTTGTCTACTATCACCTATATTGCATCATTGCTTCTCTGTGTTCTAGGAAGACCTATAACAAAGTTCATATTGACATTCTCCCATTTCCATTCTGCAACTGTAAGAGGTTGTAGTAATCTCACCGGCTTTTGGTGTTCCATCTTCACTTGTTAATAGGTCAAACACTTGGACACAAATAAGGCTATATCCTTTTTCATACCTCTCTACCAAAATTGTCAACTGAGGTCATGTTACATTTTGGTGCCTCCCGGATGCACAACAAAGCGCGAGTGACGGAAGTCCCATAAAACTTCATCCCTCATTGATGTAGGCACAAACAACCGGTTAAGGTAACAAACACCAGAGTCCGAATAAATGTTCAGGCCCCTCTCTTCTTTCCCTTGGGAAATTCTCTCTCTAATTTTATTCACTTCCGGATCACACAATTGTGCTTCAACTACTTTCGTAACAGGGGTGGGTTGTGCAACAGTGGTAAATAGGGTGGCTTGTTTTGAGGATTCGTGAAGTTGCAAGTCAAATTCACTTACGTCCATCATCATCTTCCATTCCCTCATAGCTAAACCGGCTAGAGTACTTACAGATTTTCTATTCAAGGCATCCGCTACAACATTGGCCTTACCGGGCTGGTAGTGCATTTCGAAGTCATAGTCTTCCAAGAACTCCATTCATCTCCTTTGACGCAAGTTCAAATCTTTTTGGGAGAATAGGTACTTAAGGCTCTTGTGATCAGAGAAGACTTCAAATTTCTCTCCATACAAATAATGTCTCCACAATTTTAAGGTAAAAACGACGATGGCAAGGTCTAAATTGTGCATCGGGTAGTTTCCCTTGCGAGGCTTTAATTACCGTGAACCATACGCTACTACTTTGCCTTCGTGCATCAAAACACATCATAACCCTTCCTTAGAGGCATCACAATATAAAATATACCCAAGCCACATTCTAGAATAATAAGAATACGAGCAATAGTCAATCTGAGCTTTAGTTCTCGGAAAGAGTTCTTACAAGCTTCACTCCAAACGAATTTCACTCCCTTGTGAGTTAATCTGGTCAAAGGTGAAGCGATTGAATAAAAGTCCCTCATAAACCGGCGATAATAACCGGCTAAGCCTAGGAAACTACGAATCTCAAAAGCGTTTTTAGGTTGTTCCCAATTCTACACAGCCTCTATCTTTGAAGAATCCACTATAACTCCATCTCCGGAGACTACATGACCCAAAAAACTTCACTTCTGGAAGCCAAAACTCACATTTTCCGTACTTCACATAGAAACAATGTTCTCTAAAAAGTTGTAAGACAATACGAAGATGCCTTTCGTGCTCCACTTCGGAAGGCGAATAGATTAGAATATCGTCTACAAAGACAACCACAAATTTGTCAAGAAGCTCTCAGAAAATTTGATTCAGGAGATCCATGAAAGTAGCTGGCGCATTAGTTAAACCGAATGGCATATCGGATACAAAAAGCAGTCTTGGGGATATCCTCCTCCCTAACTCGGATTTGGTGATAACCCAACCTTAAATCTATCTTTGAAGAACAACATGAACCTTTAAGTTGATCAAAAAGGTCATCTATTCGGGGTAAGGGGTATTTATTCTTAACCGTAACTTGATTTAATTTACGGTAATCAATTCACAGTCTTAGTGACTTGTCCTTCTTCTTTGCAAGAAAGGCTGAGGCTCTCCAAGGTGAGGTGCTAGGGCGTATGAAGCCCTTAGCAATTCCTGTAATTTTTCCTTTAGAACAACCAATTCAGCTGGAGCAAACCTATATGGTGCCAAGAAAATAGGTGCTGTACTCGGTATTAAGTCTATAGTGAACTCAACTGCTCAGTGAGGAGGTAATTCAGTGAGATCTTTAGGAAAGACGTCAAGATACTCACATACTACCCTTGGAAACCCATCCCGACTGTACCACTTCCATCATCTAAAAATGCTGCTAAAAGAGTTAATTCACCTCGACCAAGTGGATAGTACAATGAGAGTAAGAATTTATCGTTCCTGTCTCCCAGAAATGTGAAACAATCATCACCCGACATGCATACTGTAACTCTCCCATAATAACAATCCATAATAGCCCGGTAAGTAGACAACTAGTCCATGCCGAGAATAACATCAAAACCCGACATTTCCAACAATTCAAAATTAAATGGTAGTTATCGGCCTGCAACCTCAATTACACACCCCTGACATCCCTGGGTCAGAATGACTTTACCCCCAATGGGTGACTCTATAGTAAGTGAGGATTTTAACTGTTTACATTCTAACCCCAACAATGATGCAAATGAAGTGGCTATAAATGAATGAGATGGGCTAGTGTCAGTCAACACACCAGCCTAGGTATTGAAAATAAGAAATGTACCTTTCACAATTGACGACCAAAAGTCTGCTTCGAAGCGGCGACGACATACACTCTTCCCTATGGCCTCTACTCTCCCAATTCACCTCTATAAGCATAAGTTTGCAGCACCGATGGTACATATGTAGCCCTCTATGCTGGCCTAGATGTCTGGCCTGATTAAGTGCATTAGTAAGACTGTTTCTGTCTTTGGCCCATCTGAAAACCTCCAGATTGTCGAGATCCTGCACACTAGTAGTCTCTGCTCTTTGTGGGCAACACTTCTTCAAATGTTCCGGTTGACCGCACTGATAACAAGACGGTGATTGGTCCCTATTTTGGGATTGGCTTTGCGGACACGTAGGTTGGGTCTGTGATCCACCCTTTTGTCCACACTTAGAAGCTTTGTGACCCAATTGGCCACATCTATAGCAAACACCACGGATTCGACCCACACTCCCTGAACTTCCATCTATCATAGAATCAGAAGATTTGGCCTGTTGTGGGGGTGATTGAAATGATGATGATGAACCCCTAGACCTTTTTGAGGGGCCCATGTCGCCCCTAGAGTTAGAATATCCCGGTCTTTCCAACTTCTGTCTTGCCTCCTCCGCCTCCACCATGATCTCAACATACGCTGCAGCCTTTACTAGGTGATCATAATCACGAATCATATTTCCTACAACCTTCATTAAAATCTTCGGCCTCAACCTCTTTTCAAATTCTAAACATCGATGTTCTTCCGTTGCGACTAACTTCGGTACAAAACGAGATAGACTAGTGAATGTGGCGTCAAACTCAGCCACGGGAGTATCGAGTTGTGAAAACTCCTCAAATTGTTTCCTCAGCCTCTCCCTAGTAGTGAGAGGGAGAAACTTCTCTTGGAAGGCATGTACAAATGCCTCTTATGTGTGCTCCACTTAGTTTTTGACCTATTTCCACCATTCTCCAGCCTCTCTTTTCAACTGACAGTCCGCTAATGCTACCCGTAATTCATCCTCTCGGATGTCTAAAATCTCAAAAGACTTGACAATTTGTTCCAGCCACACATCAGATGTCATTGGATCAGGCCCACCACTAAACTAGGCAGGGTTAGAACCAAAAAACTCTTTTTTTCAAAAAGGAAGCTCTAGTTTTCCCTTCAACTGTTCTAGTCACTTGCTCAGCTCTAAGTATCTCCATAGATTGCCAAAGAGCCCTTGCCATCTCCTTGGCCAAGGCCCCCATTGCATCTTGGGCCGGTAGGGTGGGCACGTTGTTTTGACCCACTCCTTCTTGCAGAGGGATCTCGAGTTGGGCTGGAACATTCTGGCCTTCCCTACGGGGTTTACCTCGGCCTCTGACATGTCCAGACATCCTATAATAAATAGAGACAATATTAAGTTCAAGATCAACTTTCCACACCTAAGTGCCCCGCTCAAGATTTTCGTACTTTACACAGAATCCCAACAAGGGCTTACACAAGTACCTAATTTCACATAAAATAATCCACATAGTCAAACAATTACAAGAAGCACACACGAGTCACCCTCATGGGATACTAGCTATTTCCATGGCAATCAAGGACGTCCAAGTGGAAAGAGCATTGATCAGGTGCCTTTCCAAAAGGATCTCGATGGATGCAACGGACAATAGCTATATCATAAAAGTTTGACCCTATACCCACATAGCCACAAAAATACACAATGCACACAAAGCACATAAGCGTCCCATCCTAACCTAGGAACCCTACTGTGACAAATGTCACTTCCCACGAGCCCAAGGTATTCAAACCTAGGAGCTTTGATACCAATTTGTAACGCGCTATAATTTTATACTGGGATACACCACAACAAGCCTAGCAATATATAGAACAACCATCATTCTCATTGAACTAAGATCCAAGAAATTACAATTTCAAAGTTTACATTTTTCCAAGATACTTTAAACTTATCTCGAAGTTCAATGAACTAGATGACATTACAAAAGAAATAAGCCCTAAAGGCATATGAGACAACAAGGCATTGCCTATACAACAAAATAGATTTACAAGTCTTAACACAACTTCAAATCTTGAATAACAAATGTTCTTGAGCTTTCACTTCCAAACTGAACGACCAGTTACTCCAAATCATCACTGTGGAGGTACTTCGTCATGACATTGAATTCATATGGATGGACAAGAATTTCATAACTGAGTCCCTTTAAAAACTTCTGTAAATTTTATTTGTTTATATGTTGTTTGATAAGTCTAGAAATAAAAACATGATACAAAATGATATGAACGGACAAGATTAATGAAAAGTAAGTGAGTCACTAACAAATTTTTACATAAGAAAGTACAAGAAATTTAAACGAAGTAATCACCTGTATATAGGTGTAACAATCCATCAATGAAGTTTTTACCATCATGGACAAGCATGAAACAATCAAATCACCTCCCACCATGCAATAGCATATCTTCTGCCATGCTATCAACCCCAGCTATTGTTGTGTTGCTTTTATAACCTCCAGCTACATATCCAGTTGATGCCTTACCAAGCAAGTACTCAATCTTTACAGAATTCAAATCATTTCTAGATGTCTTTTTCCTAATCAACCCCTCCAATTCCATCGCTACTTCATTCATATAAGGCCTTTCCTCCCTTTTTACTCTCAAGCATCTCTTTGCAAGATTAGCAACTTCTTTGAGCTCCTCAGTGTTTCCTTCGATTACCATGTGTTCATCAATGATTTGGTTCAAACAATCATTGTTCATACAAGAAATAAAATACATAGCCAGGCATCTCTCCTTTTCTGGCCTATCAAATGACAATGCCTTCTTTCCGGTGATTAACTCCACAAGGAGTACTTCGAAGCTATAAACATCACTTTTCACAATCAACTGGCTTGTGAGCATGTATTCAGGGTCTAAGTATCCAAGAGTTCCTTGTACCACTGTGGCTAATTGATTTTGGTCTAGTGGAACAAACCTTGATGCTCCAAAGTCTGACACTTCTATAGTGTAATTATCGTCTAAGAGTATATTTGTTGACTTAACATCTCTATGGAAGATAGGAATCGATATTGCATAGTGCAAATATGACAATACTCTAGCAGTTTCAGCAACTATTTGCAAACGATTTTCCCATGGCATATTAGATGCCTTACTTTGGTTATTTATATGCTCAAAGAGAGTGCCATTAGTGATGAATTCATAAACAAGTAAAGGGACTTGAGTTTCCAAACAACAACCTAAGAGTTTGACCACATCCCTATGATTGATCTGTGACAGCATGACCACCTCGTTGATGAATTGCTCTATTTGAATTTCATCCACCATTTGGGATTTCTTAATAGCCATTGTCTTGTTCTCTGGTAGAATTCCCTTGTAAACTGTTCCAAAATGTCCTCGGCCAACAATTCTACTCTCATTATCGCTATTGGTAGCCTGCTTGAGCTCTTCTGAATTAAATATTTTGATAAATTCCTGAGTTGATCTCTCTAGTCTAGAGAGTTGTTTCAACATTAATCCACCATTCTGCTTGAAGAATTTTTCTTTAAGCATGATGAGCTTTCTTTTCTTGAAAATCCAGTATAACCAGTAGCAACTCACCAAAATAGCCAAAGCACCAATGGCAAAACCTGCATTTCAAATAAGTCGTAAGTAACAACTAATATAAACATCTTGCCAATATATTGATTCAAAATTAAGCATATAAAGAATTTTATACTTGAGGAATGAAACAATTAATTATAGAAACATCTCAATTGTATGATGAATTGGAATGCTTCTATATGTTAAAGATCAAAGTTTTAGCTCAATAGGATTGTAACGCCCCCAAATTAACTAAATTAATACACTTCTCATAACCTGATAAATCCAAAATCTCTCCAAGCCAAACAAAAACGTTAATCTCCAAAGTCCTCTTTTCCATTGAACTACATATCAAATATTACAATTTTCATATTCTTGTCTTAGTAATAATAACATTTACATAGTTTAAGAAATTAGAGAATAAAAACAATAATGCCTTAATGGCAAACATCAAGGCAAGGCCTTGTTACAACAAAATGGACATGCGGTCCCAAAAATATACACTCGAAGCTTCCATGTAATGCATCTACGAGCCTTCATGCTCCAACAAAACAAAGAAGTCCACCTCTTTCTCGTAGGGGTGATTGCACATCATCAATTCCTGAAATTGTTAGATAGGAATGAGTTAGATGCCCAATAAAAATAATTTTAACAAAGTATCTAATTATTCAAAAATTCATATGGCATTATCACAACCAAAACATTTTCTTGTTCAATTCGTGTTAGGAGTTTAAGCAACAAAACTTAGATATTATAATTTTCATGAAAATCACATTTCAACACTGGGGGGTAAATACACTATGAAGTCCCTAAAGAGAGTCCCAAATCACATACACAAGTCACTTTCATTTAAAACCATGTGGGCATCCAAAATCATCCGTTTTTCCACTTTTACCGACTACAATATGGCAGGGCTATAGCTCGCCTTTTTCGCGCCCTCTTTCGGAAGTTTGGAAAAAGCCCTACAGTTCGAACTCCCACGGTTCTAAATCTAATCTCACAGGTGCAATGTGAAATTGATAAATACCAAAGAGTCCAAATCTGGAAAACCTTTTTGGAAAATCGATTTTAGATCAAATAATGCCAAAATTGGACTGCTTTGCTAGATACAGAGTTGCCAACTAAATATTTTTGTTTTGGGAAAATTTAGGAAACCCATGACTTGTGCCAAAGGCCATGTGTCCGTCATCACCAAAGTTGCCTCGGCTCAGGAACTTAGGTACGAGAGGGGAAGGTCATGAATTGAGCACCCCCGCTCGCATAATCAAAGATCGGCCTCTACTAATCATGATATGATTTTTATCAACATTATGTGCTCTTGGTCCGGTTATTAAACTAGCATTACTATGTGATGTGCACAAGCAAGTATAGACTAGATCACAAGAATTGGAACATTTCAAGTCATGTTTGTTTTGTGAAAAGGGTTTGAATTTGCCATCTCAAGTAGGCATAAAGTTTGCGAATTTGTCACTCAACAAAGTGGGCTTAAAACAGTGAATTTGCCACTAGACATAGTGGGCTTACATTCGTTGAATTGTTCCAATTCAAGCAACAAGCCTTCATCCATAGGCATTCAAACAGTTTAGCAAGTAAGCATTTAGCCTCATGGTAAGCATGCTAGTCATGGCAGTTACTCACACTCATGCAAGTATGCTAAAGCACTAAAACTCACCTAGTACGCGAAGCTAAGATAAACAAAAGAGTTAGAAAACTATGCATGATTGCTAACTATACAAGATGCCTAATGCAACAC
The DNA here is from genome assembly GCA_036172215.1 of Camellia granthamiana. Classification (NCBI taxonomy): domain Eukaryota; kingdom Viridiplantae; phylum Streptophyta; class Magnoliopsida; order Ericales; family Theaceae; genus Camellia; species Camellia granthamiana. The sequence goes on along the minus strand of CM069905.1, from coordinate 109,350,836 downwards.
ATGCAATAATGTAATTAATAGGCTCGACTACTAATATGGCATATGAGCCAATGAAATAACATGGGATGTAAGCACGTATTCAAAGAAGTATTGGAATGAAAATGCAGTTTGAATAATGCGCCGAGCCTCGGTGCATGCAAGACAAGATGAATGGATGCAAGCATAATTGTAACATGTCCCTAATCTAACCACCAAAAGCAGATAAATAAAAGGAAGAAAAACGTGGGGTTGGAAAACATACACATTATTACAACATGCTCTCACGAAGGAGAGTCCGAATGAATAAAAGCTAACTAGCTAAATAGGCTAAGCTAATTAAGCTAATTATTACAACACAAATGAAATTAGCTAACTACTTAGCTAATTATTTCAACACTTGAAATAAATTAGCCAACTATTTTAAGCTAATTAATTATTACAACACAAACTAATTGGTTTCAACTAATTAATTTACAACAAATGAATAATTAAACGCTAATTAAATTAAATAGCTAGTTAAGTAATCTCGGGAAGCGGAGGGGGACCCATGCATGCTCGGTTTTCACCCAAAAAAACACCCACTGTCTGCCCTCGAAAGTCTCTGTTTGCACAGTTGAACACTTCCAGAATAATTATATTCCATCTTACCAATATTTTGCTGAGGTTTGCATCAGTGGCAAGCCGGCCACTGGTGAATGTTGCCAGCCTCCTCACGGCCTTGGGAGTGGCTTGTTGGCCAGAGATGGTGCTCTGCTGGCCATGGATGGTGGCTTGCCGGCCACTGATGCACTAGTTCGTCTTGCTGTAATAGAGTACAAATAGAGCAAAAAGAGGGTATTCCCACAGATTGTTTGCACAACTCATCCCTCATTTTCATGAGAAGATCTAAGGATTGATGAACTTAAGTCATAAACCACAAATTCAAACAATTTCATTGCATGATGGCTTGTGATTCAAGAGGTGCAAATTCAATAAATGCAAAATGAGACACAAACCTCCCCATTTTCATGGAAGATCACAGGGAGAAATTGACCTTGGAGACTTGGATTATTTCATCACTAACAAGTATGAAATGGTCCAAATTCCATGTGTTCAATTAACGTCCGATTGAACACACAACACGAGCAAATTTTATCTTGGCTCACTTTTAGTTGCCATTTTTATTTACCCATTTTAATTACCAACCATTACTTAATCACTTAAGTCCAAAAGGTGAGTCAAAGTCCTCTAATCGAAAGAAAAGCTCAAGTCATAAGTTGCTTTGGGTATGAAAGAAGTCTCATACCATTGGTAATGAACCCCCTAAAGAATTAAACCATTAAGTATGAAACCACAATTTCACACTTAGGCAAACAAGTAACTTGAAACCACTTTCAAAGAAAAATTAAAAGCCAAGAAAGAGGGACATTGCAGAGATGATTAATGCAAAAATTAAGCATGAAAATCACCAAGAACATGCAATCAACTCAAACAAGAGGTGCCTAATGGCCTAAAACACCACTCTTGTGAGGACCTTTACACTACAACCATGCAAAATAAGACTCAACTGACCCAAGCAGCCCAAAACAGAGCTAAAGTAGTCTAAAATAGAGGCAAAAACATGCTAGAATTAAGCTAAAACAAGCTAGGAAAATAAGGTAACATATGGCACCAACTAGGCTAGCAAACAAGACACAAGGAGGGGAGGCTAACCCCTCCAAATTTGGACTTCAAAACCTGATTTTTACCACTGAAAAAGCTTTGAAAATCAGTACTCAAAGGCCCTAAAAAAGGATGGTTTTAAAATGGGAAACAGATGTGCAAAGGCCTTAACAACAAGGAATAAATAGGGATGAACCACCCCCTAACCTCAAATGGCCAAAACACCATTTTTAGCCCATAAAAATAGAGTTTTTCAAAGATCAAAAATAGCCCAAAACAATAGGGAAAAGATAGGAAAACAAGTAAGCAAAACAAGCCTAAAAGTCAACTATTATACCTCTTGAAGAGAAGAGTGATTCCAAACAACAACTCAAGCCAAAAACCACCTCAAGAGCTCCAACAAGACTTCAAGGAAACTCAGTTCAAAGGTGAGGGGATTTGGTTAAGGAAGTGTAGGCAAGAGTGTAGAGAAAGTAGTCAAAAATGTAGAAAATTTGTAGAGAGAGGGTCTCAATATATAGAAACATGAAATCTATACAAAGAGATCCAGCCCTCCACGTGTGGACAGATGCAAGCATCTGTGTAAACAGCTGGCATAGCTGGCACAAAATATCCACAAAAAACACTAGTGGCCGACTGACCATCAGTGATGGCCGGCAAGGCATCATTGATGGTAGGCAATGCACATCAATGGCCGGCAGAAAGGAAGCCATGGCTGGCAACCTTCAAGGATGGTCGGCAGGACACCAGAAATTACAGGCTGGAAAGACCAAGGCATGGTCCAAAAATGAGACAAAATGGATGCAGGGTTTGAAAGGCTTAAAGTTGTGGTGTTCCGCTGAGGACTTCTAGCACTTGACGAGCAAATAGACTCAATATCGGATGTACTTGTAAGAACATCCAAGTCTTGAAGGGCCGTAAAAAAATGAGGTGTCTACAGTTGCCCCTCTTTGACCAGACTCTGAGTCATGAAATGACGTGAGTGAATGTCAAAGCCTAGAGACGACCCATTTTGGCAAGGTCGTAAGACTTGAATAAACAATCAAGAAAGCAATAATTGGTTGTGCCCGTAGGTTGCCTACGTATCCCTTTGCAAGGAATCAAACCAGCGTAGTTCTACGACAAGATGCAAATGATATGCATGATGCAAGAACATAACTTATGATCATGCAATGAGGTTGTACAATGAAACATTTAAATGCAAATGCTATGCAAAGAAATGCCACAGTTAAACAGATTGAAACAAAGTACAGTGATTCCAAACATGAAAAGAAATAAATAAATAAACACGCCATGCATGAGAATCACGAGCCAAACTACATTTCATGCAGAAAGGATGTAAGAAAATTAAAGCTAACTACGTGACGCGCAGGAAAGGTGAAAAGTGACATAGCCAACAGGCGCACCTGAGGTCTCAACCGAGGTTCTAACATATTGCACGCGAAAGGAGAAAAAAGATGGTGTGAACACCGGGCACACCCAAATGTTTTTAACTGATACAAACAATCCTAACGCGTCTCACCTGATAGGAAGAGGTGTGGTGTGAACATCAGGACGCACCCAAATGTTTTTAACCGAAGGAGGTGGAGTGAACACTGGGACGCACCCGAATGTTTTTAACCGAAGGGATGGTGTGAACACCTGGATGCACCCGAATGCTTTTAACTGAAGGGATGGTGCGAATACCGGGATGCACCCGAATGTTTTTAACCTATACAAACAATCCTAACGCGTTTCACGCAATAGGAGGAGGTGTGGTGTTAACACCAGGACACACCCGAATGCTTTTAACTGAAGGAGGTGGTGTGAACACCGGGACGCAGCCGAATGCTTCTAACCGAAGGAGGTGGTGTGAACACCGGGACGCACCCGAATGCTTTTAATCGAAAGGATGGTGTGAATACCGGGACGCACCCAAATGCTTTTAACTGAAGGGATGGTGTGAACACTGGGACGCACCCGAATGTTTTTAACCGAAGGAGGTGGTGTGAACATCGGGATGCACCCGAATGTTTTTAACCGAAGGGTGTGGTGTGAACACCGGGACGCACCCGAATGTTTTTAATCGATACAAACAATCCTAATTCGTCTCATGCGACAGGAGGAGGTGTGGTGTGAACATTGGGATGCAACTGAATGTTTTTAACTGAAGGAGGTGGTGTGATCACCGGGACGCACCCGAATGTTTTTAATCGAAAAGGGTGGTGTGAACACCGGGACGCACCCGAATGCTTTTAACCAAAGGGATGGTGTGAACACCGGGATGCACCTGAATGTTTTTAACTGAAGGGTGTGATCCTAACGCGTCTCACGCGATAGGAGAAAGTGTTGAAGGATGTGATCCAAAGGGTATGAATGATTTTACCCGGAACTCCTCTGAATGAATCGTACATACAATATTGTGCATGTATAGGAAAGAAACTTAACAAGTGAGATACATTACGAATGCATGTTCTATGCAATATAAACAACCGAGATATAATGTTAATAGCATGTTCTATGCAAAACAAACAATCGAGAAGCATATTCTGTGCATGATTGGTAACATGAGCATATTCTTATGCATAAACGCGGATGCACGTTCCATGCATGATTCAAGAGCGAATGCTAGATGAGCTTGCAATTCTCGTGAGATGCATATCTTACAACAACACATATGAGATGCATATTCTATGCCATAAAGTGAAGTGCATATTCCATGCAACAACGAATAAGAAATGCATGTTCTATGGAAGATATCAAAGCATGATTTGATGAAAACAAATTCAATAGCAACTTCCGATTCACCTCTCGGAAGAATTACAATGTATTTAAAGGATACACCACATTCATGTTGACAAGTGACGAACATCGCGCATTGAAAACATAGTCTTGAGCTTCCGTAGAGACATTCTAAACTCAATAGTGAATAATCTGTTCAATGCTTGGAAACTAAGGACACAAAACAGCATAAAGAACCCAAGGAAAGCTGGCGGCCATCCACCGGCCGTGACGGAAGGCTGCCGGCCAGGTGCCGGCAACTGATAGGCCTTGGCGGTCACCTGTCGTCCATCAATGTGCAAGACCTCCAAATTGTTGACACCTGGCTTCCACTCACTGCCTTATTTTCTACAGAAGATTGAACTTCGTAGTTTCTCAATTTAAGTTGCAAATTCTTCACAAATGGAGCCATTTTTCGCCGAAAAACTCTCAAATTGGATTGCGATTTTGGATGGTTCAGAAAAGGTGAATTTCTGGGGTTTCGGCATAAATGCACTTTTCCCACTGAGTCGTTCTCCGCTTTGTTTTCTGTTCCTTCATGCCGTGGCTAGGTATTGGAACTCGATTACACGTCTTTAGCTTCGGGGGACAAGACATATGCCTGACAATCGAAGAATTTCGAGTGCTAATGGAGTCCCGGCGTGATGAGGAAATCTTGCCTTAACCCTGTTTTGGTCACATCCAAGCTTTGGGACGGATATGTGGGCTTACTCTACACAAGGTTCAATCATTGGTCCACAATGGAGGGCTGGATATTCCCAGCCTGATCCATCGATTTTCTAAAGCCGGTGACTGAGGCGACTTTCTTTGGCAGGGTTTTTGACAACACGCCCTTTGTTTGTGTATGTTAGCACATTTCCTTCCTGCCCTAGTTTCAGAGGGTCTAGCATTCGACTCATCGAAGTGGCCCAAGGTTTGAAAGAGGGTAAGAGCTGCATTGGCTTGGTACTAGCCAAGACTTTGATGGGCTTAGACACCTTCCATCAGTAGGAGACAAACAAATTCGCAAGGAGCCCGCTACTTCTTCAGGTAATGTTTCCCACCCTTTCTAATATGTGTTTCTTACATCACTTGACACACTTGCTCTTTTTTTTCTCTCAAAGCCCTTTTCTCACTTTTCTCTCAACATATATCTCTCTATTCTTTAATCTCTTTTTTCTTTCATCCCTCACTAGATGTGGCTCATGGACAAGCTAAAGGTAGTGGACTCTTGCCCTACATACTCACCCAAGCATACTTTTTCGCCAACAGCTAGTGGATTTCCCAAACAAGAGGTGGTGGTGCTCCTGGATGTGCAACGGGTCTGCTGCCGACATTGCTTGGCGTTGCCCCTGGTTTGATCTACCCGAGATGAGCTACAGCATGACTCGGTAACCTGGCATTCAGCTGATTGGCCTTACGCATTGTGTATTCTACTTCCTTTTTCGGCTCCGACGTCAATTTGGACATGACCAGATTTGCCCAGAAGAAGGAGTAGAGTACCCGATTTCATTTCCCACCTGAGGTTCACAGTTGGCTAGGTACCCTGCTACTTGGAGGATGAGAGAACTTCTGCTCCCTGCTCTTAGTTTTAGCCGCGCCCTTTTTGGCGATTTCCTGACTTCGCTCGAAGATGAGGCACAAACCGGGCCCATTTTAGCATCAGAAGCTTCCATAAGCACGAGCAGGGGACGCAGGAACACCTGACTCATTTATGCCCCAAGTTTATTGCTTTGATCTTACTTTTCAAGTTTTACGAATGTAGTAAAAAGCAACTTTGATTTGTATCGAGAGTCGGAGACCTTTGTATTGAAATTAATGAAATTAAAGTTGTGGGCACTAAAAATTTTCTTTTTGGTCCAAAAATGGTCTAAGTTGTAAAAGGTAAATTTTGAGCAAAATCAACTTTTATCAAAACTTTCCAAAACCATTTTCAATAAGGATCACCACTTGACACACATGGAATCTATCCTTGAGATGTACTACCCCGAATCCAAAAATAGAAAATTGCCTTTTGTCTGAATAACACTGCTCACCACTATAACCAGCTCTCAGAATAAAGATCACAATTGAACTTTCAGATAAAGAACAGATGAAGATGACCTAATCGAACACATGGATATGATAGTTGAGTTGGAAGTGTTTATGGCCGAACTTTAGGATAAAGTTGCCTACGTATCCCGAAGATGAGAATCAGGCCTTATGTAGTTTGGTGCGGATTCACTCGAGTATTAACACTCTCCTTTTGCACTCTAGCTTTTGCCAAGGCAGTCCTTTCGGGTTTTCAACCTTGCGAGCTCAGTTTTTCTTTATTTCTAATTTTTTGTGCTCTAACTTTTGCCTAGGTCACCCTTTCAGGTTTTCGGCCTAGCGAGCCTCTCAGGGATTGTATTTCTTCAACTTGTCCATGTTGATCGGTTGGGAAAATTCTAGGCCATCCAGGTCCATGAGAATAATAGCTCCACTCGACCAAATATTTTTGATGATATAAGGACCAATCCAATTGGGTTTGAACTTGCCCCTAGTGTAATGACCCCAAAGTGCATATAGAAGGTTATCCATATCTAATTAGGGGTTAATGTGTTTGCCATTGGAATTGAAGAACTATCCGTTGAGTTATATCTTTGAAACTGGAGTTGGTGACCTTTACCAAACAATCTGAAAATTTTTCCCTCCGCTCGAGCGGAGTAGTTGGCGCTCGAGCGTACTTTCGGGGTTCCCAGCAAATTTTGCAGACGGCCTGAGATTTTGAGAGTTGTGATTTCCCGCTCGAGCGGTGGAGTTGACGCTCAAACGGACATCTTTGTTGGTCTTCGCGCTCGAGCGCAAGGTTGGGCGCTCGAGCGAGTCTCCAGGTTGAGTTGTATTTCTGAGGCACATGGGTTCGTTTTGGACATTTTATTAGTGTACTTAGAACCTTCTTATGTTATTTTGGAGTATGGGTTGAGGTGGTAAAAGAAAGGTAAAGTAGGATGGAACCAAAAGCTTTAATTTGAATGATTCGTCTACGATCAGCCGCCACTCTTTTGCCATTTTCTTTTTCCACACTTTGAATTTGGATGTGAGGTTAGAACCATTGGAAAGCTTATTTCCGGGGCTTCAATTTGGACACAAGAACGACCTAAAACAGAGTCCGGATGGGAGAGTTACACCTGTTCAAAGTTCCGAAATCTGCGCTGGGTGCAGGTCCGCTCGAGCGGGAATAGGGACGCTTGAGCGGGAATAGCGGGTACAGCAGCTTAAAATCGGGATTTTTAGATCATTTCTCACATTTTCTTTTTCCCTCTTCTTTCCTTTGTCTTAAGGCCGAAAAACCCTAGGTCCTTGATCTCCAATACTTCCATTTCCCTTGGGTTTGAGTAAGATCTTCCACCAAGAAGTGAAGAAGGCAAGAAGGTAAACATTTTCAACCGATTGGAATTTTGAGATTTTGGAGGATTCTTCTCAAAGCTTTGCTCCTTGCTTGATTCTTGAGGTAGGGGTTCTAGTTCTCTTCACTACCTACATCAATAGATAGATTTGGAGTATTTTCATTGTATAAATGTACAAATTTCCATTTTTGAGCATATAGTGTCTAGTATGAAAATTGGGGGTTTTGGGGTTTGTGATGTTGGGAGTTAAATTGGTGGGTTTAAATGATGGATTGGGAATCCTAGATGTAGAATCATTGGGTAAATTGGAATTAAAAGTGATGGTTTAAGAAGTTTGATTGTTTTGTTAAAAATCCTCATTTTCCCTGAAACCCTAGGTTGATTAATGATGATAACCAATGAATTGGCCCAAATTGAAAGTAGAGTAATGAAAATGAGATATTGAATTAGATGTGTTCAAGTTTAATTGGAATTTGGAAATGTTTGGAAATTATGTTTAAAATTTGCGAATGAACCTTGTTATAAATGTTGGAATTCATGCTATCATGTAAAGGAAAAAGTAGGGAAATAATCTATTAAGGATATGGATGACATGAACTCGATTTTGGAATGTTAAAATGGGATTCAAGAGTTTATTTTGAATTATGTTGAACTGTAAATGGTGTTAATGAACTAAATGATGTCGTACTATGATGGATTATGTTTGAATTACGTGACTTGTGTAGGGTTAGCTACAAGGGCGGACCGCGCACCTAAACACTGTGAGTAATAGTACTATAATTGTACATTAGTTACCGTTAATAATCATTGTTATTAATATTCTGTTCTTTGTGGGCAATTATGCTAACGTATGTGGGGATTGAGGCTTATGTAAGCAGTGAAGGATTTAACATACCTCAGTTTGGCTCTGAAACTACTTTACATTTCGGGTGTGTTCAATGGTTAACGATAATGTATCGGTAACGTGTTACAACCTGTAAAGTACCCATGATTCTGCACAGAAGCGATATGTAAACTATTGATGCTATGAAATTGGTAATAGAAGGACATCATGAATGTAAACTCCGTTTATCGGGGCATAATATTTTGAATGGATTAACATGATTGGGCAGCTGGTTAGAACTATGGATAGTGCTATAGTTATATGTTTTGTTTATTGTTAATGAACATTATTAACGTGCTGTTATCTGTAAATTACCCTTATTGGATTATAGTGAACGAGAAGAACAATGATGCTTGTGCATTCCGAACCCTTATGCTTTGTTAATGATAACTCAGGACTGATGTGGGGTAAGTTATTCCGTTTCTATTAGTAATATTCTGATTTACATGAGACGATTATGGCCATTTGAAAGGAATCATGAGATGATTTATGTATCCTGTTGTGTGACGTTATTTATACGAATGTGGGGCTATTCTGTTCTGGATATTCATTCTGTTTACGTGTCATGTTCTATAATTGTTCCACTTAGGATATGACATGGTATACACTGTTGTTTTAAAACTTATTGATTTCTGGTATGGAACTATGATATCTACGTATTTCTGAAAGCGTTCAGTCTGTGAAATGTGTTCACCTTTTGCTAACAAATATCAGCAACATTCTGTTAAACTTATATTATCTATGGTAATGTATGTGAATAATGGGAAGAATGTATGTATTTTCTGTATACTTCTGAAGTTAATTTGTTCTGATGTTTTCTGGTATGGAACAAAGTGCTGTACGGAACTAAGTGCTACACCTTGGTGGGAGCCACCTCTAGAATCCGTACGAGCCACCTTTTGAGTCCATACATTTGTTATTTCTGTTATTTCTGTTACCCTACGCTTATGCGTTCTGATATCCTACGCTTATGCGTTCTGTTACCACGTTTATGCGTTCTGTTACCCCACGCTTATGCGTTCTGTTACCCCACGCTTATGCGTTCTGATATCCTACGCTTATGCGTTCTGTTACCACGCTTATGCGTTCTGTTACCATGCTTATGCGTTCTGTTGTTTCTGGGCTGATAAGCCGTTCTGTTATTTCTGGCCGATGGTAGTTTTGATAATTGTGGACCCATGGCAGTTTTGGAAATATTTACGGAATGTAGTTAATCATATGTACCTGCAGTTATATGTTTGATTATTCAGGTTAAACATTTCATTATTTATGTACTATTATTCACTGAGTTTCGCTCATTCTGTATTTTGTCTGTTTCTGTAGATAATCAACCGGGAGTCTAGTCCTAACCCTTAAGGCTCGTCTCTCTTTTGTCAACTTCGGTGTGTCCAGGCACTAACTGAAGCCCGTGCATTTTATGTGTTGTGGGGTTCTTGGTTCATGCTGTGGTTGTTTTTTATTAATATTTTCATTATACCCCTAATTGTGAAGCTAAGTCAAGATGTATGTGTGCACATTTTCTGTATATTATTTATTTAGTGTAATGTTGTGATCCTGGCATGTTAGTAATAGCTCAATGGATGTTTTTCTATGTATTTCATATTATTGAATGCTTCCGTTCAGGCCCCGTATGATATGTAGAACAGGTTTGGTGTCCATTTTCGAATGGGTCATGCCCAAACTTTTAGGGACAGGTTTGGGGTGTGACATTTTCAGTGGGTATAAGCTTTGTTATTAGTTTTTGGGTTTTGGCTTCAAGTGTTTGTGGTCTTGTGAGCTAGTGTTGGTTTCTCACCAACACTATGCTGGGTTCCTTTTCTTGTCATTTTTTCTTTCTCTTCCTTATTGATGTTATCTCATATGTAATGTATGTTTTCTTCATCAATAAAGGATTTTCTTTGCTGATCAAAAAAAACATTTTCTACTAAAATGTATATTTATCTTTATTTATTTTAGTATCTACCTATTATCTGCATTAATTTCGGTTACGTCAACCTTACTAAAATGGAAGTCAATATAATTATATCAAAACTGTAAGATTAATTGTATTTTTTCCAAGTCTTAATGAAGGTGAATGTAATTTACCCTTATTAATGTGTCTAAGACATGCAATCCGAGTAATTAAAAATGGCATAATTGGATGTAAAAAATTTAAACTGTGCTGTGAATAAAAAGATGTAGGAGCATTTTCAATTCTTAACTTTTTTTTCTTTATTAAACTTAAATTTAATGAGAAGTATTAAAAAAATATCTTTAATCCATTCATTAAATATTCAGTAAATGAACGGAGAGACATTTCTTTTTAATCAAATTGAGAATTTAGCAAAATTTTTATCAAATTGACATTTGATGAAAATTTAAGAAGATGAAGAATTTGAAATGATTTTTATTTTTGTCAAATTTGATGAAAAGATAAATTTGAGGTGTGAGGGAAATTTTTAAAATGATTTTGATAAAAATTTAATGAAAATGTTCGAATAATTCATATTAAATTAAGTTTTCTACTCAAATTTAAATCCAATTAGGCTCCGTTTGTTTTCATGTAAAATGTTTTTGTCAAACATATTTTACTCATTTTTTGTTATTTGGTTAAACAAAAAGTAAGTAAAACATTTTTTTAAGTAAAATGTTTTTGCATTATTTTTCTAAAAATGACATTTAAAAATTTCGTAATTTAATTTTTAAAAAGTTGACTTCACTCACTACATTTACAACACATTTAACCTTTTCAAATAAATATTTTAACTTATTAAAAAAATCATAAATGACACTTTATTGAATCCGAATTCCTCTTTTAAATAATAAAATATTTTTATCTTAAGTGTTAAACAAACTCTAAAACATAAAAGCAAAAAAAAAAATTCTGTGTAAAATTCTTTTACAATTGTTTTTTTTATTTATACAAAATATTTTATATCGAAACAAGGCAACTTAAATAAAAAAACAACAATGCTAGGTAACTCAAAATTTTGTGGCTCAAATGGCTCAAATCACTCAAAACGACGCCGTTTTGACCGATTTTGAGTGTAAAACGACATCGTTTTGATAGATTTGAGCCATTTGAACTACAAAAATTTGAGTTGCCAAACATTTTCCATAAAAAAAACTAACAAAAAGTTAAAGATGCCCCAAAATGCATCATCTTGCGATCTTCAAAACGACCAAAGTACCTTCAAACGTCATATCTATCTTGTTGCCCACATTTTGGATAGAAAAGAAGACAGAAAAAATAAGAAATAAAAATAAAATAAAAAAAGAAGAGAGAGTCGTTAGCATTTTGTTGCAGAAAGAACATACATAACCAGAGAACAAGTCTCTCGCTCTCTCCTTTTTAAGAACAAGAACAAGAACAATAAAAAGAGCGAGTCATTAAATTTCACATGTTAGACTTTGAGGGAAATGGGTACGTTCACCAGCTTTAAAAAAGCCTATGATGCGCTCAAGGACTCCACCATGGTTGGCCTTGCAAAGGTCAATAGCGAATTCAAGGTCTGTCTGTCTGAGTGTATATATAAATATAGATAGATCATGGTTTCAAATTCAAAATTAATTTCTATTTGATTTCATTTGTTTATTTGCTGATCTTTGAGTTGGTTACATTAACGTTTGGTATTTGATTTGGGTTCGATTATATTGATGGAGAAGGATTTGGATATTGCCATTGTCAAAGCCACCAATCATGTAGAGCGTCCTCCAAAAGAACGCCATTTCAGAAGTGGGTATATATACATCTATATGTTTCTATACATTGTTTTCTACCTTCTTCTTGGTTAAGGTTGTTGACTGCATATAAATCCACATACTTAACAACCGGCATTTTCAATTTTGTTGGTCCATGACGGAACCAGAATTTTATTCCCGGAGGGTCTCAGAAGGCAAATGTTATTTTCTCACCCTATATACAAAACACATGTATGTATAATATCATATGTAAATTATATATATGTAAATAAAAAAAATTCAATACTATAGAAATAATTTCAATAGGATGAAGAAATTTTTTTTGCTAGAAAATAAAAAGAAAGTACAAGATAGAAAATGAATGAGATATATATCTTTTATACTAAGAAGCCATTTTATTTATGAAATAAGATATATATTTGTGGAAGTGCTATGACAAACAGAATTTTTCACAGAAACAGAAGGGCTATAACCCCCTATAATCTTCTCCTAGTTTCATCCTACTGCTTTTTCTTTAAAAATATATATATATATATATATATATTTTGGACTGATATAGCACTGATTTGGAACTTGTATTTTTATTTTATTTTATTTTTATTGGCAATCAATTGAATATGCATTTATATTTTATTATCTTTCTATCAATATTATTGTTATTATTATTTTAATTTTTGTTTTTGCTATCTCATTTTCGTTGTTTCTTTTCTTCCTTCTTAGAAATTTTTATTGCAACCTCTGCAATTCGTCCACGAGCGGACGTTACTTACTGCATTCATGCACTTTCTAGAAGATTGGCAAAGACAAGCAGCTGGATTGTAATGTCTTTTATCCTAATTTATTTTATTTTTTATTTATGCACTTATTTTGGTTGTCAAATTATTAATTAGTTCCTTATTACAAACCAACCACATGCCAGTCAATGCTAAAAGTCACCTGTGAAGCATTTGAAATTGTACAAATAATTTGAAGGCTTCATCTCTAACAGAGTGTTTGCTTTTCATTAATGTATTTTTGGATATTTGTAAATGCAGTTTAATAACTAGTTTTCTCTTTTTATACCAATTTTGCCTTGAAGTTAATACCTAATGAGATTTCCCACAGGTTGCCATAAAGACATTGATAGTTTTTCATAGAACATTGAGAGAAGGCGATCCTACCTTTAGAGAGGAGTTACTAAATTACTCACATAGAGGACATGTTCTCCAAACATCCAATTTCAAGGATGACTCAAGCCCTCTTGGTAAAATTGTTGAATGATTGTGATACACCTTGGATTTTAAAATAAAAAAACACGACATTTCGTTTTCAGACTGCCATTTTTGGTCATGCAGCTTGGGATTGCTCTACATGGGTCCGGACATATGCACTCTTTCTAGAAGAACGACTTGAATGTTTTAGGGTTCTGAAATATGATATTGAGGCAGAGCGGTTGACTAAATCGTTACCAGGAGTAAGCAAGGTGTGTGCGTCTCAATTCATATCACGAATGACGTTCATGCTCGTCTTTCTGTTAGTTTTCTTTTAATTAGTTCTCTTACAATTTTTAAAGTATGCTTAACTATTGTGATATATAGATGCATAGTAGAACTCGAGTCTTGAGCAGTGAACAGCTGCTGGAACAGCTACCTGCATTGCAACAACTTTTGTACCGCCTAATTGGTTGCCTGGTAACTTGGCTTGTGAAGTTTATTTTTTTCTTTTTCTTTTTATTTTTTTGATTGAATTAGTAGCCTTTTGTCCTCCTATATTGTACCCTTTAATTTACTTAATTTATTTATTTATTTATTTTTTTGCAGCCGGAAGGGGCGGCTTACCACAATTTTCTAGTACAATATGCCCTGGCTCTGGTATGCATGAATGATATATATACATCACTTCTCTTACTGGCAGAAATGAATTTAGCTTAACATTTGTCTAGGATGGAAATTTCACAAAAAGTTTTTGAACATTTATGGCAGGATATGAATCATTGCATATATACCTATATCAATAAGATTTCGATTAGTTTCACAAATGCAATTTAGTTGTTCTTCAATCACTAGATGGTGTGGTGAGCAGTGGAATAAAACAACTTTTTCTACATAGAAAGTTGACGTGTATCACAGATTTTATTCTTTTATGTTTAATGCTAGTAAAATAAGATGGTAATTTTTGGAAATTTTTTTTATTTTTTTTATTATTTTTTTTATTTTTTAAATTGTGTTATTATATTTCTCATGAGAAATGTAACACTTACTTCACTTTGAATTCACCAGTCCAGAGTGATTTTCTAAAGTCAGTCGTATCATTTAAATTTTGTGATTCATATGCCTAAACGTAACCGTAGAAGTTAATTAATTGGTGCTTTGTTATTTGAAGCAAACGATCATGTGTCCTGGAGATGGTTTTCATAAGAAAGTATTCCACATTTTATTCATATATGGCTTGTTCGAAACTTTTGAAAGACTAAAAAAACTGTTGATAATGCAGGTTCTGAAAGAAAGCTTCAAAATATATTGTGCTATCAATGATGGGATCATCAATCTTGTCGACATGGTATGATTGTATTTTCCCTCTTCCTGACCTATTTTCCCTGCATTAATTTTTTATTTTATTTAAAATTACAAATTTAACTTGTTTACTTTCTCCCAGTTTTTTGATATGACAAAACATGATGCAGTTAAAGCTCTTAATATCTACAAAAGAGCTGGCCGACAGGTTTACAACTGTAGTTTCTTTAAAAAAGTTTAAATGTCTCTATGATAATATGTTTGGATGTATTGCTATTTGTTTACCAAAAGAGGATGTTCCCATTTCATATAAACAACATAGCTAAGCTAAGACAAGCTAATAATTTTTTTTATTTTTTTTCTTTTCTTTTTCTTCCTTTTCTATAGGCTGAAAATCTTGCTGACTTTTATGATTTTTGCAAAGGTCTGGATCTCGCAAGGAACTTTCAGTTTCCAACACTCGGACAGGTTTCGTTCTCATACTTGAAACTGAAAATATTTTGCCAAAATCAGTTTCACAGGTTTTCATAACAAAATTTTTTCCTGGACTGAACAGCCACCTCCTTCATTTATTGCAACAATGGAAGAATACATAAAAGAAGCACCTCAGACTGGTTCTCTTTCAAATAGGAGAATGGTGAGAACAT